>QJPP01000903.1:0-600000 GCA_003996215.1 Jaltomata sinuosa | reverse complement strand
AGTGCACCTATGTTATATACTATATCCAGTATGAGTATGATTAACAAGAAAAGACAGATATAAAAAATATTCCTCCATGCAAAAAAGCAAAAAAGGATAGAAAAGAAAGAAAGGTAGCAAAGCAAAGATGGAAAGAAAAACTAGAAAAAGTGATGAATAATATTAGTAGTTTTTTTCTTCCATCACTTTATAGAAAGTGAATATAAACTTTGCTTTATAAGAGGCACAATTATTATATTATATAGTTAGTAAAAATTCTTTTTTGTGGTGACCTTTAATGAAAATGAAAGTAGTATATGTTACCAAAGGCAGAGGAACATGGACCTTCCAAAAAGTACCTCTTGGATTTTGGGAATCACCAAAGTTGATTTGCTCATTTCATCTACCTACCCAACCCCCCCTTAAACTACCCCACCCCCAAAACCATGGATAACACATAATATTCTCATATATATAGATATGCATGTGTCTTTCACACGTATATTTAGATATGTATATCTGTTTTAGTTTACGTGATTATAAATTATTTTATTTGATTGCAAACTTTGAAGAGAGGTCTTTCAGTTCGTTTTAAAGCATTAGGGATAACCCATTACAGATGAGCCTCATACTTCTAAAATTCACTCATATCGAATCATCCAAAAACTCATCAATATGTTCGATAAATGATGAAGGCGATGCCACAATTGAGCGAACTCCCTTCTTACTTTTGTTTTTAGATAAGAACTCCAAAATCCTAAATATGTTAACGCCATGTAGAACACGTGTATCTACTTGTTCAATTTTATATAAGTTTAGGTATCTACTGGTACACATCCAAAATTGTAAGACATAGATGTCAACTGAGACCAAGTTAAAAGACATTTATGTATTACGTCAAAAATGAAACAAGAGAGAGGTGGGGTGATCAAAATAAAAAAGGTAAAAATAATGAGGGGAACAGCTGGTTTGTGAAAGTAAATATTGGGATGGGTCCTATTGAGAATGTTGCATATATATGAGAGTCAAAAAGATGGGGGCACAAGCTAAATAATCGGAGACTTTCATTCTCCAATATATTCTCACTTTATATTAATATAGTTTTCGAAATATCTAGTAGTATATTATATTGCGATTGCGTCTTATTTCATGTGATACTATTTGATTGAAATATAAAATTTAAAAAAAAAAACTTTTGAAAAATTTCAATTCGAAACAAATTGTAAATATTTGTAGTATATTATATATACGTACCTCTCTCACAATAGCTAAAAATTGCCATATCAACGTTGTGTTGCATGAGTTGCGACAAACCTGCACCATATATAATTATTTACACTAACTAATAAGATCGAGGACTTGTTATGGAAGGTGGCAAGATTCGACGAAGGATGGAAAATGGAAGGCGTTTTGTGGTCGTCTGAGCTGGGGGTGCTTGTGCAGGTTTGGTGGGGGGGGGGGGGGGGGGAGGGGGTTATGCCTTGACGAAACAAAGGAATGAAAAGCCGTTTTGCGTTGGATACTCTTTAACCTATGAAAGACTGTTTTAGGTTGTATGCTCTTTAATCTCGCTACAATGATGGTTCTTTTTTTGTTTTGGAGAGTATTGAAGCTTGCTTCTTTGAAAGACAACTCGGGAGTCAATGAATTTAATTAAACTCGCAGAACTCCTCTTAAATTTGTGACTCTATTAGTATGTCCATTAGAAATTTGCAGAGGGAGAAGATCAGTAATAGAAGGTAACGAACTAGAGACTCAGAAAGAGAGATCAAAATCAAAACTCGACAAGGAGAAGGCGTAACCCAAGTGGTATACTAAACTAGGCGTTATCTTGGATCGCATGACTCAGGCAGACTCTCTACTCGTGCACGTACCTATTTTGCTTTAGGAGGTAGCAGAGCAGAGCTTTGGGTAAAAGCCTTTCAATTTCTGCTCATTCTCTTCTTGTTGTACCATGTACATGACGATAGCAGTGGAGTGTTATTAGCGGTGACTGTTGTTAAGAGAACACTCGAGGATCGAATGACTCAACTTGATGGCAAGGTCGACCATTTGGAGGGATAAGTATAGACTATGACAGAAAGGTAGGGAAATCCGAAATCGTTCATCACCAGACACTCGCTAATGAATAATCGCTCTTATTTTTATAATGATGTCTATATATATATATATATATATATATCAAAAAAAGAAAGAAAAGATGAAATCAACCTAGGAGGAAGCTATATTGTTCCCAATTTTTTTCTTTTACTATGGACATCATCATTGCACCAATAATTGAAATAAAGTTTCATTTTTTAAAACATGACAATTGGGGGGCTATGAAGATATATAAACACTAAGCTTCTTTTACATAGGCTTTTTGCCTTTAGCCAATATCTACCTTTTTAGTTTTTACACTAGCTATTTTCCACCAGTTCAATTGATTCATGAATATATGAATGCCTTTTTCTTGGTAATTATGATAGAGTTGTAAAATGTTATTTTAGTTCTTCCCCTTTTACTATTATTTTATTTTATATAGGTGACATGATTTGATGTTTCTATTTAACTATTTAACTAAAACAAATCAAAAGGTTACTTTTTCTATTGTGTCAAATGTGTTTTTGCTACATTGACTTATATTGTGTGTGCCTCATAGGAGGAGACCAAAAATATATTGTAGATAAAACCATTCACCTTTTTAATTTTGTAAACATGTGAGAGGATAACTTAGGTTGCATATGCACTAAAAAATAATAGGAAAAATTCATCGTTAAATAGCTCGTAACTAATATAACTTTCTGATAATCCATTACTAATTAGTTTATTTGCCGTTGAATAGAACTAGCAACTCTAATTTTGCCTTTGTTCGTGCACTCGTTAATATGCATTTTTATATACACGAGTATTTGTTTACTAATCGTTACATTTTTATATATATTAGTCGTTACAAAATGTGACCCTTCTTTATTAAGATAGTGGATGCGATTGCACTTAGTACATGAGTATTTGTTTCTGACCACAAAGATTAAAGAAGGTTTAAAAAGTTATAATATAAAAAAGGATACTATATAGTTGGACCCAAAAATAATACAAAATCCTCATAAGTCTTCGTTTAACCGTACATTTGTGGAAAAAATTCCATTAATGATTGAATGATCCAGTTAAAATAAATTGAACAAATAAAAAAAATAAAGAGTAAAGTTTCACATGTGAAATTTGAATAAGTGGCTAGTTGCCACTATTTCTGTTTTTCTGCTTTTGTTTTTGTCAAATAATTAGGCTTTAAGCCTAATTCACACTTTAAAAACTAACTCAGAAAGAGGAGAATTGTCTAAGCCATATAAGGAGCTCATGGTTCTCGTCCTTCACCGATGTGGGATTGCTCTCATGCTCGGATCCGGGCATTCCTTATCCGGGGTTCCGCTGTCCGGTCCGATGCGTACACATTAATGGACTGGAGGTATTTTCACCTCCTGCAAACTGTCTGAGACCCCGGGGGCCCACTTTGAATCGAGGATCTGGCTCTGATATCATGTTAAACTAGACCTTCGACTTAACTCACACATTAAAAACTAGCTCAAAAGGAGGATAATTGTCCAAGCTTTACAAGGAGCCGAGGATTCTCATCGTTACCCTATGTGGACATTCCATTCATTAGTTTTCCACCCGGTATCTAGTACTTGCTTTGGGCCTGACTAATCTTGTTTCTCGATGAAAAGTTATCTGATCACTTTAAAAGGTAACTGCTCTCGATCAAAGACGACTTTATTCCCGAGGCTCCAACATGAAAGCCGGATCAAGATCTTGGACTAATTAGGAGGAACGAATATTTGGTGGTACTTGACATGACCAATCTTAATTCAATACTATGTGATTTTTTTTTAAATTTTCAAAACAAAACAATTTTTGGGAAAAGTGGTGTTTGGAATAAATCAAAGCGACAACAGGAAGTTGCATTGGGACCTAGGTACCTATATAAAAATAGCCAAACAAGAACAAATTAAATTGTCACCACCCAACTTTGATAGAATGCCAATTTTCTGTTCATCTCCAGGATTATTTCTGTGAAAAATGTCTTCTCTATAGTTTCATAATTGTACTTCTTAGGTCCCTTCAGGAACATCCGATAAAATTAAAACAATACAGAAAAAATATGCAAAGATGACACACACAAATTGAGAAATGGTCCAATTTTTTTGTTAATTGTACTTCTTAGAATACTCTAGATTGAGATGTAATAATTGACTACTTATTTCAAAAGTTACTAATACGATCATCTTATTTAAGGTTATGAAATTTCATTTTTTTTTCAATTAAGGAGTAGGAAAGTAAAAATATCCAAAAATTAACAAAATAAATCTAGAACGAAAAGCGTCCATTATATTATTTAATAGATATGGCAGAGGTCTTCTAAACCTTAGGTATAGCCGCATATGTTCAAATCCTACTGGACATCACGATTCATTTTCATATATTGTTCTTATAGATTTCTATAACAAGAAAGAATTTTTGAATGTTTGAATCAAAGACGCTTGGTATATTCCCTTTTCTCCTAATTAAGATATACGCGATTAGTATCTTTTTTATGCTTGCTCCTGAAGTATAAAACGGTCCATTTGTTCTTAAATAGCTTTTTTTAAAAAGCTTTTTCTTTCTAAATAAATGTCTAGATAGTCAATATAATTTCTTGAAATCAAGGTTTTATAATTGAATTTTAAGTAAGTACGTAACTTAACAAGAAATTTTCTTACTTGTCCAATTTCCAGAATTGAAGATAAGGTAATCACATTATTATTTGGCTCTTTGGCCATTTTTTATTTCAACCTTCTCAAAAAAAATTGAGATTAGCTATAAACATCGTCGCTATTTTTTTTTTCCTTTGTTGATAATAATCCATCCGTTACTAAATAGGATTAATTATGAATTTTAGTATTTGATTATATAATTTTTCATCACTAATTCTTGTTATTTTAATATTAAAATATATAATAAAATAAATAAAGACTTATTAGTACAATTAGTCTATTCTAATTGCCAAATGTGACATAATGGAATAACCAAAATCAAAAAAAATCCACACAACATTATTTGATGTAATGTAATTGACTTTAAGGAAAAGCAAAAAAGGGGTTTTCTTCTAACTTTATTTGATTTCAAGTCCTTTTCACAATTTCTGATTTTTCGATGATCACAAGTTTTAATTAATTTTCACATTTTTAGATCAATGTATATATGTTTCATATAATTCAGAATTGTCCTTTTTGGGGCATTTTGACATTTTTCAATATTGATATTTCACCATCATTTAATAGGAATATCCATGGAGTACCCTTGAGGAAATGGTACAATCTCCATTAATGGGGCCCTAAGGTGGGGGATTAGTACCCTTCTTAGACCAACAATTTTTTTTGGAGGGGTAGGGGGTGGGTGAAAAGATGATAAGATCTTAACATTTTTAATCAGTCGGCAAAGTTTTTCTTTTTTATCGTTTAATCGTAATAGTTTGTAGTTATTGATGGTATATATTCAGTATATTTATAATAAGTGTACATGCTGATTATGGAGAGGTAGGGAGTGGGTGAAAAGATGATAAGATCTGAACATTTTTAGTCAGTCGGCAAAGTTTTTCTTTTTTATCGTCTAATCGTAATAGTTTGTAGTTATTGATGGTATATATTCAATATATTTATAATAAGTGTACAGGATGATTATACGTTGATTATGCACTGCACAAGGTTGAAGTAAGGTTTGAGTATACGCTATTTTTTTCAGATCTCACTTGTGTAATTATACAAAATATGTTATTGTTATCTATTACCCATACTGGCTATAATTTTAAAAAATAAAAAATAATTGAATTTTTGATCTCTCGATTATCGCTGAATTTTGATTTTAATCCTTATAATATTTGGCTAAGAACATTGAACCGTTAATTAACTAAAATGTGTGTTAGGGTATGCCATTTTAAATGTTACCTAACATATGTCTTAATTAAAATAGGTAAATAGTTATAGGATTTTATAAAGTGTTAATAACAACTAACTTTTATGTTACGATTCAAATTGTGATCTCTTAATCGTTGAGTTGTTCGTTTAACGAGTATAGAAAGTAAATTTTGAATAGGACGTTTTTGGTAATATCAAAATATGCATAAGATTTAAGAATATTAACATCATTTTCATTTTTTTCTATTATTTTTCTTATTCCAAACATAAAACAAAAGAATTTCAAGTTCTTCAAACTCTTCCAATTACATGTTACCATCAACTTTTGTTATTATAAAAGAAATGTCTTATCATCATTCCCTCTCAAAGTTGAACCCCTTTTCAAGCTATAATATAATGCTTACAAAGGAAGAAAGGAAATATTGAAACAAATCTTTTTGATTTCCATTCAGTATTTGGTATCTGTATTATATTGGGCGCCAACTAATCAAGATTTGCGCATTGTTAGACGCATTTAAGAAGAAACTGCTCCTTACAACAATATGTTTTCTATACTTGGTTCGAACCTTAAACCTCTGGTTAAGGATAAAAGAATTTTATTCATCCCACCACAATCCTCAATGATAAATTTGAAACAAAATTGTTGAAAAAAAATAAAAGTTGATTGTTTCGCTCCTGTATCTTCCTAAAGTAAAAAAGATCTTTGAAAATTGTTTCCTGTTTTTCCTGAATCCGAAAGAAAGTACTTCGGTTGAAGTCCATTAATTTATTCTCTTTTGAAGACATTATGAGTTTAAATTATATATATCGTTAGTATGAGGAATCTCAACACCAACAGATCTACTTTATTTGTTATAGCAGATAATCTATTTCACTTTCAAGATTATAAATTCAATATCTTTTAGAAGATTAGTGAATAAACATTCTTCTGGTTCTCTGATTATATAAAAAGTTCTTTATAATGCGATTGCGATTTATAAAACTTAAACTCTTACAATATTATAAGAAGTTTATTTTCTGAGTCCTAACAAGTGATTTGGTCACACAAGAATAAAGCTCTCAAAGGCAAGTAGTTACATATAAATATGGTAATATATTTCCCTAATACCATTTTAAAGTAGATAGACTTTTAAAATCACAATTTATGTGATGGCATATAAATGTGTAATGACTACTCAATGTGCAATTTTGCATGTGTTTCTTTGATAATAATCATATATTAGATTCACTATCTATGTGTCACGATCTAAAATTGAAGGGTCATACCAAACACATAAAGGGTGTACCACCCAAATCCTTAAACTGTCATTTATGTAGAAAAAAAATAAGGCTGGATTCATTGCTAAAACTCTTGGGAGTGGTGCTTAACTCGAAGGTATCCCAAGGGTGATGATATTATGACATGTTGTGTTTTAATTTGAATGTGTATTTAATTTGATTAAGTACGTTAGTGTAATAAGGGATAAATCTAAATAATCAGCGAAAGATGATCAATTGAACGCTCTTTATTATAAAATTATATTTTGTATATACATCAAATATTACTTTTTTATGCACATATATATCTTCCAAATATAAAGCCAACCTATAACACAATAAACATTACAATCATTCTTAGTGTTGTGTACTTAATGACTAATAGTAGTACCTTTGTCTTTATGACTTATCATGTAATACATCCCAATTTGGGACCAAGAAAAAAAAAGACTTAATAGTAATAATAAAAGAAAATGATAGTTTTTTTTTGACAGGTAAATTCTATAGCTTAGGTAAGTTGTTAATCTGCCAATACCTACTAATATGAATTGTGGTCGGACGATTCAGAGTTCGCCCACCCTTAATTATTAGAGATTTCAGGTTGAGCCCCTAGGAATGAAAATAATTATATTGGGAACAGTGTCTTAAAAAATAAATCCTACAATGCATAAATTTAGATTTAATTGGTACCTTAATATAAATACTGGACATCAATCGAAAAATCAAAAATAAAAATCTGCCAATATACCTCAAACTTCACCTAATCCTACTAAAATCACATGTCAATTATGAACCCAATAATTAGATTGCTTGTTTTTTTTCTTCTTTCTATGTGATCTAAAACACATGAAAAATACTCAATTAATGAAAAAGCAAAAAATAAAAAACTTTATTTTTTTATGGACCCCAAAGTTGAATAAATTGCACAACAATATCCAACTTCATTGTAGTATGATATTAGTCATTAAATAGCTTTTTTTTTCTCTTTTTTTTTGTTAAAATGTTCCTACCATTCCCTGCTCTTGTCGGGAGAAAATAATGTAAAGACATGGGCATAAAAGAATAATAAGAAAAAAATATGGTTGATTTACATAAATATTCTTTTTTATTTATTTATAATATTAGTATCAGAGCAGGCCGACAATCATTTGGGCTCACGACTCAAAGTAGTGGTCTGGACCTTAGAGAGGTATCAACCATGAACAACTGGATCCTTATGTGACCCACGAGGTCGTTGATCCTCAAGCGAGAGCGTATGTGGTATCAATTGTCCCTCATTGATCAAAATAAAAGGAATACTAATGAGTATTATAGGCTAAATGGACTCGTTGGACTCTCCATTTGGTGTATAACAACTGTTGTTATCTAATGTTTGAATTTTTTCTTTTATCTTAAACTAGAAACTTTTCAGTTTTCATAAGATTTTCAGTTTGTTCGAAGATAATCTTTTAGTCCATGATCTAAAAGGTATAATTGCAGGACAAATAAGAGAGTCGTTTACTAAATAATTATCCCAAAAAAGGGATATTAATTTTGAAAAATTCATCAAATATAATTTTTTTTAATTCCATTTCTTCTTGCCCCATGAAAATTATGGTTGATAGGATATAATTGTTATTTATTGGTTTTCCTTTTTTCTCCTTCATTTCCAAAAGTTTTAATTAGATGGGACCCATTAATTATCAAATGGTTGTGATTGATAGGGAATGAGCATATTTTTGTATGGTATATAGAATTATAATGAAATAATATTTATTATTTACAACTATATATATGAAAGTACCAAAAGTATTCCATATATCCTCTATGTTACATTCTTTTCAAACTCAACCCCATTTAATTGCATCCACGTGGCTAAATCTTCACTCTCAATATTAACAAATATTTTTCTTTCTCTTTTTGGCTAAAAAAAGTAGAAGGAAATGTCCAAAAAATAGAAGGATAAGGAAATAATAATAATAATAATAATAATAATAATAATAATAATAATAATAATAATAATAATAATAATAATAATAATAATTGTTCTTATTGTTTTTATTATTATTGTTATTGTTGTTTGAGGTTTGAACCAATTCGAACCCATAGGGTTGGACCGGGTTTAAGAGGGACTAATGGTGGGTTAGTCCACTAAGGGAATAAGTGTCCCACTTGTGTCACAACAAGGTCATTAAAAAGTTACTTTTCTAACAGAGGGTAAAAGTGCTCCTAGGCAAATAATAGAGAATAACAATTTTGGTCCTTTTCTGTTATTATTATAAATGATGCACATATTAATTTGTTACAGGAATGGTGATATCAATATGAATTTTGTTCGAGTCGAATGCATCAATAGCAAATATTTCATTCGTTTTAATTTACATGACATAGTTTAAATCGATAAAGTTTTTGATTGATTAGTCCATCTAGCTAGCTAATATATTGCTTTTTATTTAAGAAAGAAGGGAAGGGGAAAAAGTACTATACTTTTTTTTTAATGTTTAGCGGAGGCAGATTCATGATGAGTTCGAGCTTATGCATTAACTTTTAAGAAAATATATATACATAATTTGAACCGAAAGTAATATATTTTGTTAAATTCATAAAACTCATTTTAGATCTGTCTCGTTCAACCGTACACATCATTCCATATCGATTTATCAGATAGCTTGCCTTCTTTTCGTTAATCAATAAAACTTTACGGTAATTTGTCTTCAACATTATCAATAGAGTAATTTTTCCCAAATCTGTCCAAAAAATAAATAAATTAATATTGGAAACCTAAAAATGTAAATAAAACAATATAAAGCATAGAGAGAGCAAAAATAAACCATATCTGTATAGCATTTAATGCTCCAGCAAACACCACCTATGGACTTGTGTCATTTAGTGTGGGCATTGGAGATGGTGTCAAATAAAAATTTATAAAATAAATAAATCAATTTTATAAAATAAATAAATAAAATCAATTTTATAAAGGATGACACAAAGATGTTTGCAACTTCTAGACCTAAAGTTTTGTTAATCTCTAGTAAAAGCATTAAAAGTGCTAGAGAAGTTACTTCCCAATATGCTTTCAAAACTATTGGAGTAATAAATGAATAAATAAATTTAAATAAGAAGAGTACTACTAGAAGAAATTAATTCAAACCCTTTGATTTAGCCTTGGTTTTTGAAAATCTTAACACTTGATGGTATGATTTGCCGGAGGTGAAGCCAAGATTTGAAATATATGAGTTCTGAACTTGCAATGAATTCGTAGGTCGTTTTAATTATTGGGTTCGCAATTAATATTTATATATATTTAATGGATTTTCTAATAAAAATATAAGGTCTAAGCAAAAATTGTTGAATTCTTCTGAAATAACTCGTATTCTAATGCTCTAGCTCTGCCCCAGAGTGTGAGTCCAATTAATTGAATGGATGTGATTGTTCAACGATCCTTAATCAGAGGTCTCAGACAGTGTCAAATGCAGAATATTCACTAAGAGAGTTCATCATTTTCTACATATACATAAAAAAGATTTGCTTTATGTTATCTCTCTCTTCCTCTTTCAATTGAAACACTCGACCAAATAGTTCTAATAGCCCTCATTATACAATATGAACCCCCTTCCGTCCCTCTATCTCAATTGATCAAGTCTGAAAAATGAAAAAAAATCCTATAGAGAACACTTTGCACGTTAGTATGAACCCTAAACGAGTAGAAATTCAGTTAGTTGGATCAGTGAGTATCGAATATCAGATAGTTACAAAAAAAAGGGGGTAGGGGTGGGTGGGTGTGGGTGTGGGTGTGGGTGTGGGGTGGGGTGGGGTAGGGTGTTGATGGTCCATGCATGTGTGTGTGTGTATCATGTGAAGGAAGACATAATAAAAAGGGAAGATGCCAGACAAAGTTGTTAGAAAGATTAGAAGGGAATATTTGGGAGTATGAAAGGGAATTAGAAGGTAATGTGTGTGTTTTTATTTAGGTTTATCCCCATTTATGCCTACTACCAAACAAATACCCCTTTTTCCCCTCCCTTAAGTCAATGCCTCTTTTGTACTTTTATGTTACATTACATATGTATTCGTGTACATATAAGTATACTTCATTATACAATATGTATACATATACTAATAATCTAAATACTCTTTGCACCATTATATAACATACAAGTAAGTGCATATGACCTTAACCCTAGCTCTAACCCTACCTTGTTTCAAGTCGAGGCGTATTTATCACAGAGTCAAAAATTAAATTGTATGAGTTGTAAATTTTACGATAGATATATCAGGTGTTAGTAATTGGATTCTGAATTTACTTTTATACATGTAAATATAAGATTTGGACTAAATTAAGTTAAACTGTACTCGTACATAACTTTGGTTCCAGCTCCGCCCTTAGTCTAGGATTTGAAGTTTCTATTCCTATAACATCTTCAAGTTAATATATTGTAATAATTAAGTTCACAATTAAATATTCACCTGAACTCATAAGCAACACTGTAAATCCGCCTCTATTTCAAGAATCAATGTGTTAATCGGGTGTGGGGTTAAAAAATACTATTAAAAAAAGTATGAGTTAGAAAGGTCCAGATTACATTTGTCTTTACATGTTAGTATAAAAAATAGTATTATAATTAAAATACTAATCAGAAAAAAATAATTAGGCACTCAAAAAATAAAATTTAAAAAAGTATAATATTATGAGAGAGAAAATGAAAAACAGAAAAGACAAGAAGTAGAAGCGTAGAGAGTGGGGGGAAAAGAATCACCAGGGGATTTTATCTGCTGGGAAAGAAAATCAATCAAAAAAGTCATTATTTATCTTTTTTTGGGTTAAGAAAAATAATTATTTATCTAAATGTTTATTAATCAAATCATATTTCTCTATGAATTTAAGTTATGTATACTCGCGATGTAACAAATTTTTATACTGTAAATTTAATTGATTATATCAAGTTACAACTCTATATTTCAAGTTATTATTATAATATTTGACTTGATACGAATTCGAATCGTATTATTTATTGTTGTATGTCAATTTTACTTGTATGTTATCAGTATATAAAACCTAAACTCCTTCAAGTTAAGTAACCTATTTGTAATTTCTTACATTAGATAATACTCCTTTCGTTTCGATTTAAGTGTGTCTTACTTTTCGTTTTGAGGATGAGAGTCTTCGCGTAATTGGTAAAGTTATTGTTATATGATCAGGAGGTCACGAATTCGAGTTGTGAAAATAACCTCTTACAGAAATGCAGGGTAAGACTGTATACAACAGACTCTTGTAGTTCAGTCCTTTATCAACCCCGCGTATAGCACGAGCTTAGTGCACCAAACTTCGTTTTCTTTTACTTTCCGTTTTAATCTATTTAGAAAAGAATGTCTTCTTTTATATTTGGTAACTTCTTAATTCCAACATCAAATATGATATATTTAAAACAACAAAATTTAACACCATTTGGTTTTAAGACTTCAAGACTCAAAAATCTTTCTTATTTGCTTAAACTCGCGCAATATCTAGTCAAACTAAAACAGTTAAATCAAAACAGAAAAGGAGCAAATCCTTAGAATGTCAATACAACAACATACCAGTGAATTCTACAAGTGAGGTCTTGAGAGGGTAGAGTGTACGCAAATCTTACTACTACTTCGTGAGAGATAGAGAGGCTGTTTCTGATAGACCTTCGGCTCAATCTTTATTTACACCTATTTTTTTGTCATTATATCTATCATCTTCTTTCTTTATTTTGTTTGTATATTTCTGAAATTTATGTACTTTTGTTTTTTCTTTTGACTAGAACAAAGAGAGAGAAAATTAAGAAAATAGCCTTTCCTTATTCTAGTGTCATTTTCCAAGATATACTCCCTAGGAATTTAACAACTAGTCCCAAATCCCCCTTCTTCTCTTCTTTTTCTTTTCCATTCCATCCATTGCCTTTCTTGAATTCCTTTCTTTTTCTTTCCTCTCCTCTCATTTTCTTTTTTTTATAATATTCCCTTCTTTTATTTTCCTTCCATTCTTCTTTTTCATCGTAACATAATATCCATTATTAAAAGAACTTTTTTCCTCACTTTGCTTTCCTCCCAAAATCAAACTTGGAGTTTGCCCATCTTTTTCTTCTTTTTGCCCCTTTTTTCTACATCTCTTGCTTGTGTTTTTGTGCAAACTTTTTGCTCTATTCTCCAGGCATATTATTATCATAAATTTGGGTTTTTTGGTGTTAAAGTTAAAGCTAAAGCTCCCCCAAAGCAGCAGCAACAACAACAACAAAGAAAAAAGTCACTATTTTAGAAAAAATTTAAAGAAAACATTCTTGAAAATCTTGTTTTGTTTTCTTTAAAAATCCATAAAGATGCCCTTAGAAGGGGTTTTCATTGAAACCCCATCTTGTACAAAGAAAATTCCTGATCTTTCTCTCAACATTAGCCCTCCAAATAGTTTAGACCTCTCCGGTGGTCGCCGTTGTGTTACTGAAGTGGGTGAAAATCATGAGAGAGAGTTCAGTAAGACGGGAAATTGCCTTACTGAACTCTCTTTAGCTCATCCCACTAACACTATTACCACCACTACCACGACCGCCATCATCAATGATGACATGACAACAAGAAGGGGTTTTTTAGACCACCTACCAAGAAACCCTTATTACAACAACAACAACCACCAACACCAGCATAGCCAAAATTATAGCCATATGGTGCAACCAATGAACCAAATAAATCATGGGGTTTCATCTTTAGATGTATCAGACGGTTTACGCCCTATCAAGGGCATACCGGTGTACAATCACAACCGTTCATTCCCTTTCTTGGCTACTACTACTAATTTGGACAAAGAAAAAGATCCAAAGATGTGTTTTTACCCATCATCTTCTTCTCCTTCTCCTTCTCCTTCTTCGCCTTATTTCAATAGTAGGTTTAATGGGATATCATCGTCGTCTTATCACGTGCCACATCATCATCATCATCCTCTTCAATATCATCATCAAAGTCAATATGGTCATGTTGGAGGATTAGGGCATTCTCATCATGAAAATATTGCAAATTCTCATCATAGTTTGATGAGATCAAGATTCTTACCTAAACTTCCAACTAAAAGAAGTATGAGAGCACCAAGAATGAGATGGACTAGTACACTTCATGCTAGATTTGTTCATGCTGTGGAGCTTCTTGGTGGCCATGAAAGTAAGTTAATCAGAGTCGGATTCAAAATTTAATTTTGATGGATTCAACATTTTGATATAGAGGTGAATGTAGCCTTTTTTCGTGTCAAGAGGCTACATTCGCGATCTATTAAAAATACTGAGTTCAGTTGAATCTATATGTTATGTTTTTTTTTCTTTTTTTTTTGTGATTTGGGGTTTGTCATAAACATTATGTTTGAGGTGTGGGAAATGATGAAAAATGTCTAATCTTGATTTTTTTTTATTTTTTTTAGGGGCAACACCAAAATCAGTGTTGGAGCTAATGGATGTGAAAGATCTTACTCTAGCTCATGTCAAAAGCCATTTACAGGTACTTAATTGTTAAATTTTGTGTCAAGTCAAATGATATCTCGTAAATTAGACAATAAAAAGAATTTATTAGTATTTTTTTCAATTTTTTTAAAAATCTCTGTCAAAGGTCCCTAACACAGGATGAATTCCTCCGGCACAGTAGCCAATAAAAATACAGTGAATGACTGAGTGAATGAATTAAAGAAACAAGTCTGATCTTTCTGATACTATCAGACATAAAAATTGAAAAAAAAATACTTTGGGGTAAAAATCATAGGGGGGTTGGGGGGTAGGGGGTACTGGGGGTTATATGTAACAGACAAAAGTAAGTCATCATTATTCAATAATACAAAATATGCCTCGTGATTAGTGAAACAATTCCAAGAAAGAAGCATTTTTGACTATGAAAAATCTCTACCATTTCTTTTTTACTTTTTTTCAACATTATTTTACGAGAAGAGGAGCGTTGGAGCAACATTAAAATTCTTTTCGTGTAACTTATAGGTTGAATAAGACTGTTTATATCATATCTCTTTAGGTGCGGTCCTTTTACGATCCAACTCAATTTATACGAGTACAAATATTTTGTGCATCGAACTGTACTAATATTATTATTTCAGGAGAGTTAAATGTAAAGGGTACTTAATTTTTTGATTTTCTTGAAAATATTTTTGTGTGTTAAACATTTGAAATTATTCCTTTCCCAATGCAGATGTATCGCACTGTTAAAACCACTGACAAACCTGCAGTTTCCTCGGGTAAGTTGTCTTGCTTTGAAGTCTTTTACTCCCTTCGTTAAAAAAAGAATGACTTGTTTTATTCTGACATCGAATTTAAAAAAATAAAGAAGATTTTTATAATCTTGTGGTCTTAAATTAAAAATATTTCAAATATTTCAAAATATTGTTTAATCTTATGGTCTTAATTAACGTGCCATATAAAAAATTGGAACTAAAGAGTTGCTAAAAAAGAAAAAGGTCTAAAAAGAAAAGTAAGGTCATTTTCTTTGAAACGGAGGAAGTACTTTTCTTCCCCTTTTTTTTGTTCATAATAATAATTAGGGGTGTACAAAACCGAACCGTAAACCAAATCAAATCGCAAACCGAACCAAACCGCAAAAAAAAACTGACTAGTGGTTTGGTTTGACTTGGTTTGGTGTTGAAAAAAAAAACTCGACTATAATTGATTTGGTTTGGTTTTAACTAAAAAAAGTCAAACCGAGCCGAACCAACCCGATATTATATATATACTATTTTTAAAAATATTTATTGTGATGTAATTTACAAATATTTCTCCAACTTTTTTATAGTTTTTATCTTTCAAAATGTTATTTCAAGTTTAAACTTAGAATTTTAAATAGTTCAATAAGTCTTTTTACAACCTATAAATATTAGTAACTCAAATAAAACCCAAATCAATATGAATATTAATAAAAGATTATTCAATCCAACACTAGGAATGACAATCATGTTATATATTTATTCTTTAATGTTACATAAATGCATAAACTAATTTATTTTTCTGTTTAATATTTAGTCACATAGTTAATACTTATTAGACTTATTTTAGCATGACTTAATACTTTTAAATTATGATTATTTTTATTATGACTTATTAATATGCAATATTTATTCCATGCGATTTCATTATTTTTTGGTTGAATATTTTATTGTCATCACTCACTTCATAAATTTCAAATAAAATGAATATATTTTGTGTTATTTTTTAAGAAATACCTTAGATAGTTGTATTTTGCTTGGACTAAATAAATATTTGAAGCACAAGTTAATTACATATTTGTATGAAGACTTTATCGGAAAAAATCCGAAAACCCCGAGAAAATAGAAAAACCCGAGGTGGGAAAACTCGACTTTTATTGATTTGGTTTGGTTTATAAATTTAAAAACCCGACACTAATGATTTGATTTGGTATTTAAAAAATCCGAACCAACCCGATCCATGTACACCTCTAATAATAATAATAATCAGTTTTATTAAACACATTTTAGCACCCTAAGATATGTATAACAATGTTTGATTTTCTTCTATTTCGTGTCATGCATAATATACATTTGTGTTTAAGTTATATACTAGGAACAATTTCTACGATAATAGGCGTAAATATATGATTACAACAACAATAATATATTCAGTGTAATCTCACGACTGAGATGTGAAGAGTGGCGTGTAGCCATGTACTATACTTTATCTCTACGTGTTGTCTACGATAGACGTAAAGGCATGATTAGCTGCAAAAATTTCACTCATAGTAATTAACTCATTCTTTGTTGTATCGAAAAAGAAATCTTTTTTTGAATTAACGACTAAGTACAATATATGAGTTCAATTCATGAAATGCTTTTTTTTTTGGTTTTAGAAAAGAAACGAGAGGCAAGAAAACGTATTTGATTAATGTAAAGAATCATTACACGTGTATTTTAATCTATTATAACATATAAACCGATGGTATATATTTTTAAGGTTACTAATTAATCACATTATTCTTTAAGAACGATTACTTGTAGTTATCGTTTATATGATCTGATAGTATAATATTTTGTTGAATTAGGGCAATCAGATGGATCAGGAGAAGATGATCTGACAACAATAGGGAGCACCGGTGGTGGTGACCGGGCGGGTCTAGGCCGGTTTATGGAGCCGAGAGGAGGATCCGATGGATCGTTACAACCCGAACCCGATTACCCATCTACTGAAACCACTACTCTTTGGAGCAACTCTTCAAGGTACATTCATATAAATAAAATTGTTCTCATACTTTTGACCTTATCTAAAAGTTTCGGGTTTTGGGTCCTTGAATTAAAATTGAAGTCCTCTTTGACAGAGAGCGCTAGAAACCCCCCTAGGCCCTAGTTGGTTTTTATCCATAGTAGGTTTTATACGACATGAATTTAAATTAGTCGGATTAGTGAATTCTCCCCCTAGTGAGTTTTTTACGACGCAAATCCAGAGTAGTCGAGCCAATGAATTTTGGACACTGAATTTTCACTACTAAAATAGCCTGAATTTTCGATGGATATTCGATCAAAAATTGGTTAGTCGATAAGGGATTTATGATTGGAAAGTACGTCAAGAAGATAAATTACACTGATAATGTAAAAAATATTTTATTATATTTTGAGTTATTATAAAATGCAGGTTTCACATGTAGGATAGGTGTTGCATACATAGTCATCTTTGTTAGGAGGCGTTTTATTCCCTATAATATGAAATTTTTCGATATGAATTCGAATTTAATCGAGTACTGATACAAATATCGAGTGAAAATGTAGGGCAGGACTCTTGAAGTAATGATGGAGTAATGAGTTCATTGATAAAGGAAGAGACATATCTATGTAGGTTACTTTTTCTTTTGCATGAATCTTATAAATATATTCAAACCCACGTCCATCACATTTTTTTCTAAAGAATAAAAGACTTCTTGTGGCAGCTTTTGCTTTTGTTGTGTTTCATTTTCCCCCCTTTTCTACTTTCAACTCCTTTAATTTATTCCAATTTTAATTACACATCTTCTACTATCGAATTAGTGAGAATCTATTTCTGATTTTGTGTTTTTTCAATGAGCTAGTTCATTGAAAAATGAGTGGAAAAATCATATTTTATAATACAAATTTTTTATTGATTCGTGTTGGAAAAAACCTTTATTTCTAGTAATGGTAAAAATGATCTAACAGTAAAGGTGGAGTTAGAATTTTGTGTTATGTGTTCTAGATTCTAGAAAAGATAGTTTATTGAGTTTTAAATAACGGACTTATACATATTACTCCCTTTGTTCGAAAATAGTTGTCACGTTTCGCTTTTCGGGAGTCAATTTTGATTAATTTTCTGAGCTAAATTAGATTAAATTAATTCGATATTTTAAAATTAAAATTTGGATATTCATGAAAAGTACTATAAGTTACAATATTTCTCATATTGATGATAAAATATATCTTTAAAATATTGGTCAAAGTTCATGTCGTTTAACCCTCAAAAAAGAAATTGTATCACGTATTTTAGAACGAATACAAGTACAGTCAAAGTCAGAATCGAGATTTAAAATTTATGAGTTCTTATAGCGACCTCAAGTTAATGATATAATATTTTGGTGTATACAAAAGCTACTTGGTTCACGTGAGCCCATAATCAAGCCTCTAGATCCTCCTAAATATGGTTTTGGACTAAAATTATTGAGTTCCATCGAACCTATAAAATTATTGTAGTTCCACATATTTTTTGTTTTGTTTTACACTATGAGCGTATATAATTAGTTATACTTTTTCCTTTTTAAATTAAAGAGACAAAAAGGGAGAAAACAGTACTCAAATGGTAATTTAATTAGGATTTTTGATAAGAAAGCAAAGATTACTGCTCCACTTTTTTTCTTTTCTTTTCTTTATTCTTTCCCTTTTGTGGATTTTTAGAATTGTTTTATTAAAGAGAGTAATAAACTTTTCTTTTCTTTTTCTTTTTTTTTGTTTGCTTTTTAGCAAATAAGTCCAAAAAAGAAAAACAGTATCTTGACTTGAGCTTTCTACTTTTCTCAAAGTAATATTTATTTAATTTTGTGGACGTGTGTTTATCTATTTTTATTTATTTTATTATTATTATCAATATTATTATTTTCATCTTCTTAAAGTAGAAAAAAAACAATCAAATATTGTTATGATCCAGTTACTATGTACATATTAGGATAGTCAGCTTTTATAAATTGTTTTTTTTTCCTTAATTAAATTCTTAATTCCTATTTTCTTAAATATTTAATCACTACAAAAATCTGAAATTAGCTATGAATTTTGTCGCTGATTTTCTCGTAGCTAACAAAATTTTATGATAATCCGTTACTAAAAATAATTAGCAATAATTTTTTTTGTTTAAAAATAAAATTTGTTCATCGTTATTTATTTATTTTTATAGGAAAATAACTTGGAGGTATACAAAACATTGGATACCAAAATATGCGAAAGAGGATTTGTAATTTTTTTTTACCTTGAGTAGTTGGAAGGAGGGACTTTTATTTGTCCTATTGTACGTTGAAAAGTTTTGCTTTGACCAGGCTACAATTATTTTATTAAAAAAAGGAAGTTGAACTAATTGACAAGTACTGTCAATTTCAAATGTTGAAGGGTTGGGAGTCTTGAAATAACGGTAAAATTATTTTCGTGTAATTTATAGGTCATGGATTTGAACCGTGAAAACAGTCACTAATGTTTATATTAGAGTAGGCTGTCTACATCACACCTCTTAATATGCGACCCTTTCTCGAACCATACATTAGTGCTGAATACTTCGTTCACCAGACTACCCTTTGTTCTTACTCAGCAGAGGGTAAATTTGGATGATTTTCAATTTCATCACAAGACCATAGAGATTAATATTGATTTTGTATTTACTATATTGCCCAAACATTGGTCGAAAAATAAGTTGTTTACTTGAAATATTTGCTTGCAGTAGTAGAGAAGGATGGTTGCAAGCTAACTCCAATGATGCAAATGGCCTTATGAGATCACATAGTTTTCCATCTCAACAAAGATCAGGTCACCAATTAGAGGTATTTAATATTTTTCCCTCAAAACTTTCCTTTTTTACTTTTAATCGACAAACGTTACGATTCGTATTATCTGTCTTTTAAGATTTTTGAACACTCGTAAGAAAGACATTCAAACAGGGGCGGAGCTACCCTATAGCAAGGGTGGTCAGTCGAACACCCTTCGCCGGAAAATTATATCGAATACGTAGGTAAAATATTCTGTTTATGAGTATATTTAACAATTTGAACACCCTTGTACCGAGCGTGTGCTGTAGCTCAGTGGAGAAGAGTGTGCATTTTAAGTCTTCCATCGCGAGTTCGATTCCACTCTAAAGCATTTTGTGTACCTTTTTATATCAAAAACATGGGTTAACCACAAATTTGCGGGTTCAATTCCGCTGCGTTTATGTACCTTCTTATATGTAGTTCCATTTGAATTTTTCGTTGCATTCACTCATTGGAAAAAAAAATTTACTTTATAAATTTGAACACCCTTAATCAAATTTCTGGCTCCGCCACTGCATTCAAATAGTCCTAACTATAAGAGTTCTTGTCTATGCCACTACTATATGTTATCTCTCATAACGTCTCACTTAATTACCACTTCACTTGTAATATATGCTTCTTGATTTTGTAAAGTGCCAAATAATTTAAAACAACATATATAATATGGACTAGAAGAAGTAGTATATATATAACTTATATCTTATTATCCGATTCATGTTATCTGTCTTTTATGATTTTTGGACATGATTAAGAAAGACATTCTAATAGTTCTACGTATTTGAGTAATCGTCTATACCATTACTATATGTTATTTCTCATAAACGTCTCACTTAAATTACTACTTCACTTGTTGGAACAATAAGGCTGAATTTGAAGAGAAGGGGGGGGGGGGGGGGGGGGGGAAGTAGTCTATATGCTTCTTGATTTTCTAAAATGTCAAATAATTCAAAACAACATATAATATGGACTAGAAGTAGTATATATTTAACTTATATCTTATTATACGATCCACGTTATCTGTCTTTTAAGATTGTTAGACACAGTTAAGAAAGACATTCTAAAAATCCTAAGTATATGAGTAATCGTCTATACCTCTACTACTTGTTATCTCTCGTAAACGTCTCACTTGATATTAGAAGAAAACCATATGATTAAATGAACTAAATATATCAAGGCATTACTATATATTTTGCAGGAATGTAATTCATCAAGGCCAAAAAGTTACAATATAGGTTCCAATTTGGATCATCAAAAAAATCCAAGCTTGGAATTTACATTAGGAAGACCAGATTGGATAGAAAAGGAGCAAGATTGAAGATAGAGATCGTTCGAATCAAAGCATGAGCTTCTGCTATTAAGATGGAGCAATACTAAAATCGTCGAAATTATATCACTTTAATTTGACCTTGATATAGTTGATCAATTAAGCAAGATTGAAGATAGAGATCGTTCGAATCAAAGCATGAGCATCTGCTATTAAGACGGAGCAATACTAAATCGTCGAAATTATATCACTTTAATTTGATCTTGATATAGTTGATCAATTAATTTTTCTGTATCTTCTCCTTTTCTGTAATTTTGGAATGGAAGAGAAGGCATCATGAATATGAAAATATTTAGAGGTTTTAGATGGATTATTTCAATGAGGTAACATAGCTAATTGATTGAATTTTCATGCAAAGATGACCTAAAGATTTGGATTTCTTTAGGTATGCATATTTTAACCTATGGTTTTTATACCTTTTTTGTTTTTGTTTTGTTACTCTTTTTTTGGTTGATATTTTGGGTTGGTTGATGATGTTCTAGCCATTGGCTATGAATTTCTAATGTAAAAGTTCGATTAATTAACTTTCAATCGATGGACATATATTGGAAAAATAGAAAGTTGATATTCAGCGCGATAAACTTTTTTATATTATCAGTGTAGTTTCCACGTATGTTGTAACATGTCCATCCCTAACCATGTTTATGTGGACATGTTACATAAACATGTTACCTTTGATTGCCGTTAAACTTTTTTCTCGGTCGATATGTGCAATTTACTCATTTCTCGCTAGAGCAGCTTAATGACGCAATAACAAATACCAGTTGATTTGCTAACGACAAGGTTATGAATGAATCAGAAGTGTACTAAGTAGTAATAACTAAGAACATTGAGCAATTTTGGATAATACAGGTATTTGGATCGTTTTTCCTAATATCGATTATATTAAAGAAACTTAATGCGGTAACATAGTATTTATTACCTAGCTAGCAATATAAACAACAATAACATACTTGGTGTAATCTCATAAGTAGGATCAGAAAAGGATAGGTGCATGTATGCAGGCCTTATACCTACCTCGTAGAGGTAGAGAGACTGTTTGTCGCTAGATTCTCGGCTCAAGTAACACATATCAAAACAGTATGATCAAGAGGAACATACAAAAGAAAAATTAACAAATAATAGCGTCAGTAAAAACACAACAAAATAATATGATAGCTGAAGCACAAATAACAACAGCTACTAAGAGGGACAAGAAATTATGAAAATACTGCTAATACTACTAATATGAAAGGTGAAACGGGTATGGTACACCAAACTACCATCAAACCTATTCTGCTGAAAAGCGAGACAACGCGACATTACAACCCAATAATGTTACCCATGGTAAAATAATTTGATAATATCAAAAATTGTCCTTTCTTTCTTTTCCTTTTTGGATAATCTCAGGACCACATTGAAAAAGAAAAAGCTCTTGTTTCAAGAAATTTTGTTATTTTTGGACTAGATATGTACAAATATGAAGTGTTTGAAATTTGAAACGAGCTTGACACACAATTATAGTATAGTTTAGGGCTAAAATTGAAAACTTTAGAATTTTCCCTGACTCACTTTTTGACCATTTTAGTCAAATGGGGACCACATTTTGACCTTTAAGAAACATGTCAAACATTGTCCTTTTTGACCTTCTCTGTACTTTTAAAATATTAAAAAAGTGCCAAAAAGATAAATGTGAACTTAAATAGAAGGTTAAACTATATAACAAAATTTAAAAAGGATACTTATGTAAATAAACCATTGGGTCATCTAGTTTATTAATATAGCCGAAGTATGCACTATCGATACACTTTAGTGGTATATGAAATGTATAGGTATATATAATATATGTATCTTTGGTATAAAATATATACAATCTATATGTTTACATATTTTGTAAACTAAATATCCGAATGATATTTGATCGTAATTTTTTCATTTCAAATTACACACTCCGCATGACGACTTTCATTTTACTTTTCTAATCATTGTCCAGTACTATTCTAAAGTTCGACTAATTTGAACTGGCATCAAGAAAAATTGACACAATCTTTGATCGTCACAACATGACTGACTACTCGACAGACGATACATCTAGAATTTAGAGATGGTGAGTTCACCTTTTGACAACTACTTAAGTGATGTCCATGATGAAGCGCGAGCTGATGAGGGCGAATTGAAGAACAAACTTCGAAGATGGTAAGTTTTTTATAACGGGAGGTACGTTACACCTTAAACGAATCCCACAATAGAATTAAAAAAAATAGTGAAGAGCTTTACACAAGTTCACACGGTACATGCCAAAACGAACAATACGTGGCATATGTCTTGAGTCTTGACAACTTACTATCATGTTTGATGCAGGAAGAGCTTAACTTCTATACACTGACAGTGTGAAATAATGTCTACACATTTTTGCATAAAAAATACATAAAGGTAACCGTCCATATAGAGTGAGATTAATAAATTGAAAAATATTACCTGCTACAACATGTTAAAATGCACTGGTATAGTGATAATTCATATCCCATCGTCATAACAAGTGCGGAAACGAAAGAAACTCCCGAGATTGGTGACACGAGTACAACAGCATCTAATTCAACAAACACAAAACTACATTCTCTTTCAACATTTTCAAGTGTTCAAAACATATACTAATGTTGCTAACTGGCAACAACATCTATTTCTCAAGAACAATTTGCAAAGCCAGTTTCCAACCATAACAAAAGTCCCCATGAAACCAAGCTCACTACTCAAAATATACATGGACCTTAACGCACGAAGAGCTAAATATCATCGATATATATATCATCACGAAGGCGTTAAGGCACTAAAGTGTAAATACATATGGTAGTTAGTATCACCATTCAAGACTTTTATTCATAGAAGTTGGGGCCTTCTTCTTTGTTGATTGTAAGCACGATTCAGGCGTCAGGGTTGTGTTGAACATGTCTGGTGGAAGAATAAGCGGATAGTGCTGATCCTGTCGCGTTCAATGAGCGCTTGGCAAGACTTGCACTTTTCTTTGTTGCCAGCCATATTGTCCAGAAGAATCCGATCCAACCTGAGGCACAAGTAGAACACGAGATTAAGACACTCAAAGATGTAACGACATAGAGGAAGCAGCACGCTCAGTGTTCTCCAGCCTCACTAGACAACAGAGGGCGCATAATCAAAGGACAGTCCAGCATTAAATAAGGAAATGTGAACTCCAAAAGCAGGGATAAGTACATAAGAAAACAGAGATAACGTCAAGTTTCCACAGTTTGCCCCACAAAAGAACTTCGTGTTTACATTTAGTCCATTAACCGCCGAATGAACCTACACGTTTAAGGTAAAGAATAGAGATAATGGTAAAAAAACACCTGAAGCATCACGTTTTTGCGAGTTTCCTACCTGAACGATGGTGATATTTCAGGTAGGAAAAGGGAACAACTGATTGTAGGTGTGTTTTGATAAATAGTTGGTGATAGTACACCTGATAGTTCAGGTAGGTAATTCGCAAAAAACGTGATACTTGAGGCGTGTTCTTGACCATTAACTCTAAAGAATATATGGCGTTGCGGAACTTAGAATTTTCTTAACTTCTCTTTTCGTGATCCATTTCTGGGTGGGCACCATGAGAAGTAGGGAATGGGAATACGGGTGTAAATGACCGGGTACAAAAGTATGACGTATAAGCAACGAGTAAATCCATACACGCTGAAGACGGACAAGATGGATCTTTACTTGGATGGGCAGGCATCAACTCTCATTATGGTGTTGTCATGATAATTCAATTGTATAATATCATGGTGACACTGGAATTTAGTCATGAGCCGGGGCCAGTGTTTTGGACGGCGAAAGGCGACACAAGGCGACAAGGCTCTGCCTCGCCACGCGGCAAGGCGAGCGGCGAGGCGCTCGCCTTTTTGAAGTGCGGCGCCAATTAATACCAAAAAATTTAAATATTTAATTGCACATATAAATAATCAAAATCTCAATAGCAATAATATATTAGCAAATATTTCAATTCAAAAACTAAAAATAGATAGTTCATAGTAGCAAATATTTTATTAGATTGAGACGCCATTGAAATTATTGTTAATGATCAACAATTACGATATTAATTACTAATTAGTATATTATATAACTAAATTAGAGAAAAAAAACCGAGGAACAAAAGAAGAGAAAAACAGAGGAAGAAAAGAAGAGAAAAAAACAGAGGAAGAAAAGAAGAGTTAAAAAACAGAGGAAGAAGTGAAAAATCAGAGGAAGAAGAAGAAGAAAGTAGAAAAAGAAATCAGAATATGAAGTAGAAGAAGAAAGTAGAAGAAGAAATAGAAAAAGAAAAGAAAAAGAGTTACTTACCTATGGAGAAGTCGGACTGTCGGAGACTCGCCGGAGCTGGCCGGCCGGAGTCTGAACTCTGAAGTTGTTGCGTCTGAGTTACCCGTCGCCGCAGTCACAAGATTTCAAGGGAAATATGGAAACAAACCTAAAAATACCTTTTATCTCTTAAAAAACCCTAATTTTTTTAAAAAAATTAAAAGGCGTCGCCTTTTATCGCCGTCGCCGTCGCCTCGCCACATCGCCATGGCATCGCCTTTTCGATCTGCAGTCGCCACACAGCCTAGAGGCGAGATGTCGTCGCCTCGCCTCGCCACGTCGCCAAGGCGATAAGGCGATCGCCTTTAATAACACTGGCCGGGGCTCTATCAGAAACAGCCTCTCTACCTCACCTCTGAGGCAGTGGTACGGACTGCGTACACTCTACCCTCCCCAGACCCCAGTTTGTGGGAATACACTAGGTATGCTGTTGTTTGTTTTGTACCTTGCAGGCACGGCATAATCAATTAAATATATGGGTAAAAATAACATAATAAGAAAGCTAAAACATGTGAAAAACAAAAACAACCAGAAAACAAACTCCCTTCTGCATACCTGTAGCCACAATCACAGCAAAAATTGCTATAATTGTCGTAGTGGAAATGACAAAAACAGCAACTGATAGAGCTCCAATATAAATAGCCGTTAGGGAGGCAAAGAAAAGAGCCAAGAATCCGCCTGCAGCCGCTAACGACATGAGAAGAGAGATCACGACGGCATTGATGGTTGCCGCGACAAAGAAAACCATAAAGACTAGCAATCCTGTCAAAGCAAGAAGAGCAATCGTCCCCACCTACATAAATATTTAGCAGTAGAAGAAACAGGTTAGTCTCACAAACTTAGGAGTTTCGGAAGAAACATGAGGACATGCACAGAAGAACTCCTATAAACTAGGTAGTTTAAATGATATATCCTTATGCCAACGAACATAATTATGACTCATTACTGTGTTTGAATTCATTTTGAAAACTTTTAAGAGGTTAAATATATAGTTCTAACTGCAAACATTGTACGCATTGAGAAGTGTGGGAGCTGGCATAAGAGTAGGTAATTTTTAGTAAAAAGTCTTTGATTCCCAGTATTTCACCAATTAGTAACCAAGATACCTAATATCCACCATTCTGGCCATGCTCTATTCGAAGAGACAAAATGAAAAGCCTTTCACAGCATTCGCTGTCTCGACAGACAGTCTAAAATACCCAATATAGTTTAGAACAAAAACTGTCAACGTTTCTCTTTTGCTCCATGAACAGTTCCTTTAGTGGTTTTGGTCCTACTAGTGTTCAAAGAAAAATAATGGCTGTCATATGCTACCTAGGCATGATACAAGTAGATTACATATAAATCAGATGAGACAAGTTAAATATTCGAAGGAAAGAGAAGAGGTCGTCAGGTATATTCTCTGAAATGAAATAAATGGAAATAGGAGTCAAGGTCGCTAGATCGTGTCTTCCACAATTGCATATTTAGGACCCTTTCCTAACAAAAAAGGAAGTGCTTCTCAGTTCTCAACATAAATTCTTTTACTGTTCATAAGAAATTCGGGTAACAAAATTGAATAACAAGTATGCTAATCAACATGGGACTTCCTCAAATTTCACATGTCTAAGGTCCTATCGTATCTGTTTAGGTCAATGATCGTGGATGTGCTTAAGCTATCTTTTCGTCACCTTATATTGAAACATGGATAAATCTAGTTTCCCTTTGAGACAATTTTTTTTGTAACTCACTCTCAATGTTACATCAGTAACTAGATCTTTCTTTACAAGTATCATCAAGTTCATCATTAGAGATGCTTTCCCAACTTAACCAAAAATCAATCTAAAGAATACATTGGAGTGAAAGAGTAGAAAGATGATCGTATGGTTGTTTTCTTAGCCCACTAAATTTAGAAAGACGATCGTTGCTTGCATTTAACTTTTAAAAACTAAAGATACTGAATGGTTTTCATATTCATAAAGAGCAAACAGAAAATTGAAACCTAACGAAGACTACATTTGGGGAACTTTTTTATTATCTACTTTTATGAGAAAAATAGCACAAGAATCAGAACAATATACTTGGCTACCTTTTCTGTTTCCATGTGTATTTTTTAGTCAAATAACAAAGGATCTTTTACTTAAGTAGTCGCAGACCCAAAAAACTAACACTAGCACATAGAAAACTGGGTTACCAATGGGTCTAATACAATAAAAATCATTGTTTATTGTATAAGTCCTCAGTTCAAAATGACTGTTGATGCATATGTTAAATACGGGGAGATAAAACTGAACTAGAATGGCCAGAAGTCCGAGAAGGATTTTCTATTGTTAAGTGTGAATATGGTAAAGTTGCTGCCATGTGACCTCTAGGTCACAGGTTCGAGGTGTGGAAACAGCCCCTTGCAGAAATGCAGGGTAAGACTGCCTACAATAGACTCTTGTGGTCCAGCCCTTCCCCGAACCCCGCGCATAGCGAGAGCTTAGTGCACCGAGCTGTCCTTTTTTCTTTTAAGTGTGGATGTTGATGAAGTCGGCGATTTCTATAGGGTCAGCACGAGAGCAAAATGTTAAGAATGAAAAGAAAGGGATGAAAAAAATGTAGTTAAAGGTCCATATTATTATTAGTTTTGTCAACCACTTCACAGAGCAAGCCTTGTCTTAACATCCTTTGTTTTGGTGTAAAAGTGAAGTCTCTAAGAAAATACAACAACAGTCAGCAAGAACGCAACAGTTCTGAACGCAACGGTAGAGTTAATACTTCCACAATAATAAAATGATCATTTCTAATCAACCTCTACCTCACAGGAAAAAGACTGATTAAAGGTCCATATTTTGGCAGAAAACATACAATTTGCAAGTCAAGACACAAAACCATAAGAGATATCGAAGTACATTCAATTTACAGAGCCGTTGTGCCTAAACCTTTCCCAGGTACATTCAATAGTCCCTAAGTTATTCCAGTAGTTCGATTGGAGTTGGATAGAAGGGAATGAATGTCACATCAGCTACTTCTAAAACTACAAGGATACAATTATAAGCATAACACCTTTTGTCAAAACAAATCACCAGCCGAACGGTCTCCTATGAAATTTGTACCTTCTTGTTTCCCTTCTCTAATTATATTTCGAGGTCTCTAAAAAACTAATTCACATGCCACAACTACAATTCTACTCCAAAAATTACTTTCTAATTAAGTCGCATAAACTGTCCAACTCAAATCCTGAGAAGCTGCTCAAGCACCAAACTCGTGTTCATAGCAAACAAGGGCTACTGTTTTATAGTAAAGCAAAACATAAAACCTAATATCATAATAACTACAAATCTACAAACTACTCCGAAAACTAGAAAAATCAACCAATCAGAAGAACCCCAAATAAAATCAACTCCCAAAAACTGAAGCTCTCATATAATGAACTAAACCTTCTACATATTCATTACCCCATCTGAAGTCAATTCTCAAAAGCTGAATCTCTTTTTTTTTAAAAAGCTCGGAAAAGCTGAGTTTTTCAAATAATTTGAAATCCACAATCAACACGAGAAACTGGTACAATAAGCCAATCTGAGGAAATCCAGTTCAAATTAAATCTCAAAGATAGAATCTTACATAATCATCACAAAAATAACTGGGATTAACTTTCAGAAACAACAATGACACTGCAAAGACCCCGGCAATCAAACTACAGACTTTGATACAATAATTTAAAATTAACTCTCAAAAACTAAATCTTTGATATAAATCATAACAAGACAATCCAGAACTTAACTTGCAGGTATAACGAGCAGGTCATGGAGAGGGCTCCCTCAGCTAGTCTATTTGTTTTTTCTTCCATCAGTCTAAACTTGGATACAATAATTTAAAAACCATAAACAAATTGAAAAACAGGCAAAATAAGCTAATCAGAGCAAATCCTAGATCAAATGAACACTCGAAGAAATTGAATCTTTGACATAAATCATAACAAAGCAAACTGGAATCAACTTACAGAAACAACAAGGAGGACATGGAGAGGGATCCTCAACTAGTTTATTTGTTTTTTTCTTTTCATCCTTCCAATTACAAAATTTGGATACAATAATTTAAAATCCATAAACAACTTGATAATTAACAAAATAAGCTAATCAGATCAAATTAACACTCAAAGATTAAATCTTTAATATAACCATAATCCTACATCAAATTAACACTCAAAAATTGAATCTTTAACATAATTATGTCAAAAACAAAATAGAAATACTAGTAAAATAAGCCAATCAGCGCAAACCCCAGATCAAATTTACTCTTAAAAACTGAATTCTTAACATAATTATCTCAAAACAAACAGAAATTTAACTTGCAGAAACAACACGGAGGCATGCAGAGGGCTCCCTCAGCTAGTCTATTTTGTTAAAAAAAATATTAATATAAATCAGCTAATAACAAAATTAGCAAAATAAGCCAATCAGAGCAAACCCATATCAAATTTACTCTCAAAAACTGAATCTTTAATCTAACCATAACCAAACTAAATGGAAATATTAGTAAAATAAGCTAATCAGAGCGAACCCCACATCAAATTTACTCTCAAAAACTGAATCTTTAATATAACCATAGCCAAACTACATGGAATTATTAGTCAAATAAGCCAATCAGAGCAAACCCCAGATCAAATTTACTCAAAAAATGAATCTTCAATATAAATTATCCCAAAATAAACTGAAATTGACTTACAGAAACAATAAGGAGGGCATGCAGAGGGCTCCCTCAGCTTGTCTATTTTTTGTTTGTTTTTTAATCAGCTAATAACAAAATTAGCAAATAAAGCCAATTAGATCAAACCCCAGATCAAACTTAATCTCAAAAGCTAAATCTTTAATATAACCATAACCAAACTAAATAGAAATATTAGTAAAATAAGCTAATCAGAGCCCATCACAGATCAAATTAACACTCAAAAATTGAATCTTTAACATAATTATCTCAAAACAAAAGAGAAATACTAGCAAAATAATCCAATCAAAGCAAACCCCACATCAATTAACAATCAAAAACTGAATCTTTAACATAATTATCTCAAAACAAAATAGAAATACTAGCAAAATAAGCCAATCAGAGCAAACCCCACATCAAATTAACACTCAAAAATTGAATCTTTAACATAATTATCTCAAAACAAAATAAAAGTACTAGTAAAATAAGCCAATCAGAGAAAACCCCAGATCAAATTTACTCTCAAAAAATGAATCTTCAATATAAATTATCCCAAAATAAACTGGAATGGACTTACAGAAACAATAAGGAGGCATGCAGAGGGCTCCCTCAGCTAGTTTTTTTTTTTTTTTTTTTTTTGGTTTTTTAATCAGCTAATAACAAAACTAGCAAATAAGCCAATCAGAACAAACCCCATATCAAATTTACTCTCAAAAACTGAATCTTTAATATAACCATAGCCAAACTACATGGAATTATTAGTCAAATAAGCCAATCAGAGCAAACCCCAGATCAGATTTACTCTCAAAAACTGAATCTTTAATATAACCATAACCAAATTAAATGGAAATATTAGCAAAATAAGCTAATCAGAGCCAACCCCACATCAAATTAGCACTCAATAATTGAATCTTTAACATAATCATCTCAAAACAAAACAGAAAATACTAGCAAAATAAGCCAATCAGAGCAAACCCCAGATCAAATTTACTCTTAAATAACATAATTATCTCAAAAACATAGAGAAATTTGAACTTACAGAAACAACAAGAAGGGCACGTAGAGGGCTTCCTTTGCGAGTCCAAGAGTAAACATTATGAGCAGTATTCTTGGAAGCTTGATGAAGCAAAGGAACATTTTCAGTAATTGAACCTTTAATCCTCTCAATTAATTGACCATTATTATTATAATTATCAGAAGAGAAAACTGCTGACACAAAACGATTGAAAATATCAACAAGAGTAACCCCTTCTTTTTCTTCTTGATTCATCTCTTTTGATTGTTTCTTGAAATTTGTTGAAGAATCCAAAGTTTCACCATCCAAAAATTCTCCATTAGATTTTTCAGTAGTGTCTGCCATAATAGCCAAGGGGGGAATGAATATCTCAACTTTGTTGAAAACTCACTTGGACATTATTTATATAATTATATATATGTGGATCTTGATTAAAGGTGTACAATTTAGTCCTAATTTTGATTATCCTATTTTACATGATGATAGGGTATTTGAAGAGGTGTGAATTTGAGTTTAATTGTTATATTATAATTAATATTAATATTATTAATAATAAATAGATAAGGCGGCATACAATAGACCCTTGTGGTCGAGTCTTTCAGCAGACCTGCACATAACGAGAGCTTTAATGCACTGAACTGTCTTTTTTAAAATAAATAAATTATTAATGATAAAATAAATGAAAATCGTTATTGAAATATTAGTTTGATAGTGATAAAGATTTTTTTAAAAAAAAACAAAAAACTTGAATTCTTGATAGTCGTGAGAAATTAAGTTGTGCGGACTTTTCATTTTTGATGTCGTATTAGTGTCAAATTCTTCAAAAAAAAATATACCATTTATGGAGAATCTAATATGCACCCATTAATATTTTTGAAGAGATCGAGCAACATACATGAGAAATACATCAACTATGACAATATTTTTAAAAAAAAATTCACTCGATGTTCGATATTCGTATTGATTTCACTGCACATTATATAGAGTTTGTTTAGCGACACTTTTAATAATTTTTTTATTTTATTTTGAAGGTTCAAATTTAAAATCTTCAATTAAATTTTTTTAATCATCTCACTAGTATATATTTTGATAGTATGACTATGTCTTAATCTCAAGTGAGTTTAATTCTATATAATTACATACTCCCTCCGTCTTATTTTATGTGACAATCTTTGACTTGGTATGGTGTTTAAGAAAAAAATGAAGACTTTTGAAATTTGTGGTCTAAAATAATCTTTAAATATTTGTGTGGTTGTAAATCATTTTTATTAAGGGTAAAAGAGAAATTTCAAAGTTAAATTTCTAATTATAAAAAAGTGACATTCTTTTTAAGATGGATTAAAAAGGAAAGTATGTCACGTATAATAGGACGGAGGGAGTAGTATTTATCTTAAGCTGGTTTCTTGTTATTAATTTATTAAGAATTAAGAATAGGAGTTATTATATTATTTGTGACAACAGATAATCAAATGGACAAATGGACAATACATCCTTTAAAAGGTTACATACGTGGAGAAATTTTACTTACTGTTTGATGGGATTTTTTTTTTTTTTTTTTTTTTTTTGCAAAAAGTTTGATGGGATTTGATTGTCCAAAAAAGTGAATTACACCTTGTTTTATTATGAACATAGATTTTCTTGGAAAAAACTTAAAACAACAACTGGCCCATTGTTTTTAGTTTCTCATTCGGTATTCGATCGTGTATAAAATCAATACAATAATAACATGTTTTATGTGAGGATAAAATATACAAAAATTTTACATTTATTTGGTGTGAAGTAGAGGCACTGGTTTAAATAGAATCTTAGCTCAAGAAAAACGTTTCTAAAAATGAATTTGACTAATATAAGAGTAAAATCTACGATAAAATTAAATAATATAGAAAAGAAAAATACTCACAATAAAAATAGTAGAAATAATTCAAGTAAAAGAAATAACAGTGGAATGATTGAGATTCCTTCATGCTTAATTAGAGGTTTTGAGTTTAAATTCATAAATGAAAAATATTCTATTAAGCGCTTGCCTTGAGAAGTAAGTTGCCAAGGTGAATTTAAATTTAATCGGACTTCAATATAATTTCGAATACCAAGTAAAAAATAAAAAAAAAGTATTGAAAAGGTATATATTTGAGATAATACTTTTTGTTTTATGTAGTAGTTCGCAAAACAAACTCCTGACTAGACAAATTTTATGCGATGAATTCAATCCAAAAAGTATGCAGAAAGTTTTCGGTTTAACCCAAGTTAAAATTGACTATATAAATTTTACTTTATGGTGTTGTTTCATTTAAATTTATCTTTATTCCATATTAATTATGCAAAATAAAAGTTTTTTTTTGGGAAATGGACAATGGATAGTATATAATTTAACAGGTTACAAACGTGGACAAAATTTGCTGACTGCAAATTTTCTTGAAAATATTAAACTTACAATGGCCTATACAGTTGCATGCACTAATTTCTTTGTCAGTTTGTGTTAAGGAAAAATAGGTAAATATTTATTTATATTGGGTGTTTATATTTGATTATAAATGATTAACTTTAAGGCGTGTAATTTGGTATGAAGAAAAAAATATTTCACAATCTTTTTTGAAAAATAAATGATTTTTTTGTATTTGATAAATAAATAGAAAATTTTTACTCTAAAAAGTATTTGTAAAATTTAGATAAACACTATATATAGAGGTGAGGTGAGGTGGGGTGGAGTGTGTGGGAGGTAGATGTCGAGTCTTCCTAGGGACAGAATTGCCTTTATTAAGAAGTACTTTACCTTTAATATGGTTTCTACGCGAATCTGAATTTAGTTGATTTCAATGTGGGTATTGGACCCTGGGATAGTAATCTCACTATTTTAGTATAAATGGTGGGATATAATAATTTCGAGATTAGCTAATACCTCAAATCAAACATGAAAAAAATTAATTTCAAATTTTATTCGAAAACTATTATCATTATCTCACGTACCAAATTACCCCTTAGTGATTATGTGTTTCAAATCTTTGATATGATAGACAATCTTTAGTTCCTTTTCACTTTTGAATTTTGTCATCTTTTTGCCAAAATTGAGACTGCAACTAAGAAATAACTATGGAAACTTTTAAAAAGTGACTTATAAGGAGGGGGTGGGGGTAGGGGGGGAGGTTGACTTCTTTTCATGAATGATTAAATGAAGTTGATCAATCTAAATTGCAATTAGGATTAATATAAGTTATTAACTCTCTCCGTTTTAATTTATTTGACCTATTTTAACTTGACACAGAGTTTAAGAAAATAAAGAAGACTTTTGAATCTTGTCGTCTTAATTTAAAGATATATCAAATGTACCAAAATGTTATTTAATCTTGTGGTCTTAAACATATCACGTGGAAAGTTGAAATTGAGGAGTTGCTAAAAAGGGAAAAGTTTATTTTTCTTAAAAAAATGAACTAAATCAGAAAGTAGGTCAAACGAATTGAAACGGATGGAGTATATATGACAGAAATCACATGAGAAATATAGCACAAGATCATATAGCAGAAAAAAATTGTACTAACATACTCCTACTTCTTCATCCTTTGTATACAATCACACTCTTTACAGTAATGTAGGAGTAATCTTTCTATCTACAAGTTTGAGTCTGCTACTTTTGCTGTTAGCTACACTTCTGTGTTGTGTACATGTATCTATACACACTCATAAGAATGTACAAACAATCTATACGATGAACAAGACGTCACGCAACATGTTTTGATGTTCTAGAGGTAATGTTTCAAGTATCATGGACAAGATATTAGGCTGCAATTCCCTTTGGAACTTCTTCAATTGTTTGATCATTCGCCTTGTAGTTTCTTCAGTAGCCAAATTGTACCCTGACCATAAAACCTCAGCGAAAATGTCTATTATATATGGTATATAAGATCCACCAGGGCCAGCAACTATCTGCTCTGGCCTGAAACAACAATGCATAAGGAAAATGTTGAGAGTTTTGATGATCATTGATGGCTTATTGATGTAGGTAGCCTACGAGGAATACTTACGTCTCCACCATTGAACAAAGCAGTTCGTGACTGATTTTAGCCTCATCCCGATTAAACCTTATTGGTAAGTGTTTAAGCCAGAGTAGTATGAACTGAGACAAGAATGTTACGTTTATAAAAATATGTCAGTCGCGATAAATGACTTAATTTGTGACAGTGTGTTTGTTGATGTGTTCTACCTTATAGTTGTACATGCTTTCGAAGACAAACATGTTTAACTTCCCACAGGTAGAAACAGCAGCCTCATAAGCCATGATGTTTTCCGGGTTTGTGGCTTCAGGACCCTCCATTACAGTTTTTAAATGACAGAATATTTCTGCAAACAACGTTAGAAAGCTTAAGTCAGTTCTTCGATCTAGTGCAGAAAATAAGTACATTAAGCATATTATTACACAATGCACAAAGCTACCTGTAGTATGAGGCTTAAGAGAATCTGCTCCAAATTCAGCACAGATACCGATTGCAGTTGCCACGATCTGACAAAATAAAGAACGTCAGATATACGAAAGACTTACCAGGGAAACAAATTGTAAAAGAAGGGAAAAATAGAACCTGTGGAACATCTGGATTCTTATCATAGTAAAGTCTAGGCAGGAGAGGTATCCACTCCTCATAGTACCTGATTTCAAGATAATCAAAAACGACGTTCAGCTAAGCCAATTGTGCTTATCATGACTAATAAGACATCACATAAGACTTGCCTGAACACTTCATGTCGACACTGCTCAGCAATATCACGGAAAAGGTGCACTACAATTCTTCTTTCTTCTGCTGTTCTATCGTCACTCTGTACAGAAGTACGTAGAAAAGTGAAAAGGAAATGTGTAAGGTCAAAGAAACCATATAAAACTTGATCTATATTTGGTATATAATAGCAAAAACTTACCCACATAAGTGATACATACGGCAAAAACATGTCAAAAAGGGGCAAGAATGATGCCTTGAGTTTTTTCACCATAGTTCCAAGGCAAATGCCAATCTGGATTCAGGAAACAAAAATGAAACGAACAAAGGTAAGTCTAAGAACATGTTAAAGTATATATGTTAGAGGCTGCGTTGAGATAAAACACTAACGTTTCTACAGATAGTTAAGTGTTGCTCAGCTTCCTGCTCATTGTGTCTTTTCTCTTTTTCTGTTTTGTGGTATGAGAAAGTCGAGAGAACGATTGATATGCCATCAACAAATTCTGCAGCTTGATCTTTACTTAGATTTGAACCCGGAATCTGTGAGTAAGTACTTTTTAGAGACAAATAAGCTCAAGGGCAAAACACGTGGACTATACAGAAGACGAAAGAGTTATTGACCTGAATGCATTCGTTGAATGCCTCTATTAGTCTTGCTTGAATTTGTACCGTTGACTCCTAAAGGGAAAGTAGAACATTATTATATAAAAGATCGTAGCAATATTGATTAAACTTCTGCTGCAATACTAGGTTAATTACCTTCTTTAACGCATCAAGCAAAGCTGGGATTACAGTATCAGATATCGTTTGAACTGGGAACTTGCCACAACCTGTTACTGGAAGCCCTTTTTTCATAGCACAAGCAGCTGAATTCAACAGTAATGGCATTGCTACAAAAGAAATAAATGCAATTAGCTAACATCAGATATAGTTTATAACGCGGAAAGGAATGATCAGAAAACACATGTAGAAATTTACCAGAAATGGCAGCCGTTTTTACGTCTTCTGTGAATTCAAAGGTAAGATTCGGAACTAAGGCAGTAACAACCTGCATAAACCACAAGTTAGATAAGAATGTTTGTGCTCGCTTTGTAAGCGCTGTTGATTTTTGTAAGACAGACCTCATTAACCCACAAATGCAGCCCTTCCTTTAACTTGGATGCAAAGAAGCATAGAATATCACAGGCCACGGCTTTTTGTTCGAGAAGATGACTTCTTATCCCGATAATTTTATTCCCAGCAGTGACATAAATCTCGCTACATAAAGTATTTGGATGTCAGCTGAAGACATCTATTCCAATAAGTTGTGCTTATTTCACAACCATCTACATAATACTAATACATATGAACTATCATACGAGTTGTTATAGGGAGTTATAGGGAGATCCAACCTTTCATCATCAGAATCATCTGAACTATCGGGAACACTCAAATAATTCTCCAGCGTAGCAGAATTTAGCACAATAGGCATGGCCAAGCTCAGATAAGGAATGAAATCTGTCCCTAAGGTTTCGCATAGCGTACCCCATATCTGCAACAGAATCAATTGTATAAAATCCATGATGTCTCTGGTGTAAATTTAGCCGATAAACAGTAAAGAAAAGAAAATAAAGTTGCAGAAAATTGGAAGTGTATCAACATACTTGTAACAAAAGGCACCTCATCGGATCTCCTTCCTCCATATGAGTATTTTGCAGTGAAATGAGTGTAGCAATGACCTGAAATTACGAAATATTTCAATGCATACAGTCCTCTTGAAGGAGATGGAAAGATAGAAACTGTATTCACCTTATCAAGATAATCAACGTATGTTCGATTTCCAACAGCCTTCGTAATCTTGGTAATGCATTCCAAGGTTTTGGCAAGGAGCTTTCGACTTGCATCATCAGTAGCAGTTACCATGATAACTTTCAGATAAGGCATTATAGAATCATATATGTATGCAGCGTCCTCCTACAGTGTCCCGAGCAAATGAAGTTTAGAACACGAGAGATTTAAACAAGAAAATATCTCTTTTTGAACCCCTGGAAAGCAAACTACCTTTGATGGAGTTGCTAAAGAGGCTAAAGTTGCCATAGCTTCTTCTTTCAGCATTTTCATTCCTCTCTGGAATATGCAGCAAGTTACTTGTTAATAATTCAAACAGCAGATAATAACAGAACAATACGATAGTCGAGGTACAAGGAATCAACAGATAGTAACAGAAAACGAATGGACAGCAAGACAATGCACTTCTACCTACTACGGCTTCTACACGTGACAAGATATTACTCTTATACATGTGAACGAATGAATATATTGTAGAATGGTAAAAGGTGAAATTACCTGTAGAAACACGACTAATTTACTCACTATACTGTGCAGGTAAAGTCTCATGATATCTGCACTGCCCATGACACTGAACACCAGTATCGTTGAAGTAGCACGTGTCTATAGAAACGAGAAAACATTAATAGGCAACGATACATTGGTCATATGGTCATTAACAAGATGCTATAACAGTGAAACTTCAAGATTTACCTGCAACCTGGGATTCTCAAAATCATCCAATACTTGTATTAAAGCTGGAAGAACCAGTTGATGATAATGATTTTGAAACTGCGGGCTGAGATACATTGATACCTGATCAATGGTATGCATTGCTGCCCATTGAACTCGAGGGTGCTTATCGCGGATTAGTTTCACAATAGCCTCTACAAGGTGCAACATATCCTTTGAACTTATTACTATTACATTTGAACACCCCCTTGAAACAACCCCAATCGCGGTAACAGCAGCATGACGAATTTGCCAATCTTTATGAGCCAATAAGTCGAACAAGGACGAAGGCATATTAGGCACAATTACATTTCCCCCTAATGCAACAGCTATCCTATTTAAACACTCCTTACCATAACTACACATACTCAACTCCCCTTCATCTTCATCATCACTAATCGCCTTACCCCAACTAGGGTTATCTACAATATATACCAACATATCAATCAACACAAGAAGCAATTTAGTAACAAGTTCGTTCGGAACATTCTGCATCACCTCCAATCCACTATCCCTATCTTCAGCAACAGTAACAACAAACTCTATAGCAAGTTGCCTTGACCTTTCCCCTAACCCCAAATTCTCAGCTAACTTCACCATTGAATCAACCACATCACCAATTACATCTTTTAAAAATGCAGTCTTTACACCAGCTAAAACAATCAATTCCTCAAGAAGACCACACACAAGATCGTCCTCACAAATTGCCACAAACAAAGTCATTGTCACATGGCCTATAAGCTCGTAAAACTTGGAATAACTCGCGGGGGTTGACAAATACATAATCAATTTCAAAGAGACCTTAGCAGCAACAACCCCACATCGATGATCATCCGATACAGCAAGCATAATATACTTAAACCGCTTAATCAAACGATCAACATACCCTATGAAAACTTCAGGACATTTCTGTATCAAATCTTCACATAAAAACAGAGCAGCCATTGTTCTATACCAAGAATTCGAACTACTCAAGTAATGAAACATAAGGTGAAGCAAATTACCCCATTCATTTCTTGGTAAAAGAAACGACGCTAATTTCGATACACAAGAACAACAAGCCTTGAGTATTTCATAATCTGTTTCAAGCCAAATCATGGAACTCAAATGAATCTTTACCTCAATTCTTGTAGCGTACCAAAGATTAATCCAAATGGTTGGTAAAATATGGCATACAAGATCGTAACAGAGAATTCGCGTAATCGATGTTGATGATGATGATGAGCTACGTTGAATTGTTTCGAAAAGTTTGCGAATTAAAGGATTTGGGTAGGTTATTACGGTGTACTGGAGGAGAGCTATAGCGGGTCTACGACGATCATCGCGTTCATTAACGAGGAAGTGTAGAAGGCGTATAAGCGGGTACGAGTCGGGTTCGAGGAGTTTTCTTGCGGATTCGTCAATGGTAGCCATTGAAGCAGAGCTTGTAAGGAAGAAAGAAAGTTGGTTTTTCTTGTTTTTTTTTTTGGCGGGGGGGACTGGAAGTTCAAATATATAAGGAAAATTTAAACGGTTGAGATTGGGTTTTGGTTAAAGATTTTGGACGGTTAGGATTTTATGATTGGTTAGTTATTGGAACTTAATAAGTTTCTTCTCAATAACAAAAAGTCGTTATAATTAGTTGTTATTAATTGTAATTTATTGTAGTTTATATAAATTTCTTTTTCATTTTTTTTAGGAATGATAAAAATAATAAAACGAATTTTAATAGAGCTAGTTGATTAATATACGAGGGCAACGCTAGAGTTTCGTCTATTGTTCAAATTTATACTATGTTTACATATATAAATATTCACTTAATATGTATAAACAAATTATCAAGAATTTACGGACCCGTGTTTTTAAGAATTAAAAACCCACAAACTCTTTAACTCAGCTCTGTTAAATACAATAACAACATATTGAGAGTAATTCTGCACAAATGAGGTATAAAGATCGGAGGGTAGTGTATACGCAATGTGTTTCTATCTTGTGAAGGTGGAAAAACTTTTTCCGATATACCTTTCGGCTCGAATAAAGCATAATACCGATAATTATTGAAAGATTAATACTTCGCTTCTCCTTATTAGCCCTTTTCTCTCCTTATCTATCTATGCTTTCCACCAACTAACTCCCTCTAGGCAATCTTCTTGTATTCAACTTTTCCTTGGAACTCTTCATTCCACCACCAATTCCCTTGATGTCCATCCGCATTATTCCTCGAGACTCCCAATACCTCTCTAGTTACTTCCATAATGCAGTTAGTTGTCCGCCTAATTCACATTCTATTTTCCACAACTCCCCAAATCCCCCATCGTCATCAACTTCTCCTCCATCACCTGACTTCTGTCAGTAGTCAAGCCACCTCATTTAATACTCGATAAGTCATACAAATTCCTCTTCTTTCTCTTTATCTTAATCTCTAAATTCATTGTCAAGAACTTATGCTGAATTATAAAATACTCACTTGGAATAATTTTACAGTCCTTACATAAATTCCTATCATACTGTCTAAGATGTAAATAATCTATTTAAGTCTTAACCACCGCACTACGAAAAGTCACTAGGTGATCCTCCTTAGGAAAACCCAAATTAGCTATCACCAAATCAAAAGCTCCGATCTATTAATATATACAGATGATGAAAAGAATTACTATTATGGTATTGGAAAGCATAGAAGGTACCATGCACCATTTCCACTTGAAGAAAGTAAAATATCAATCAAGAGAACTTAACTTCTTCTGAAAATTAATCTCTCCTGCTGCTGGAAATAAATATATGAGACAAAGGGAGAAAAAGGAGAAAAAAATAAACTAGGCACAAAATAGCATCTCATATCGATAAGAAACGAACGGTGGATCTAACTCAATCCCAAATGCTAGCTTAAAAGGTTATGATTGTACGAGATCATATAAGGAGATAACGATCCGTTTCCTCCGCCAATATATGTGTGAGATTTAACACTTTCTGGAACGTCCAGAACTGGACATCTGAGGTCGTAAATTGAGTAAAAAACCAAAATTTAGGAACAGGTCTGAGTATGATAGACTGAAACTATGAAGAAATAAACGTTGGGCCTAACTCAATCTCAAAAGTTAGCTTAAAGGATATATTATGATTGCCCAAGACCATATAATAAGGACATAACAATCAATTTCCTACACCAATTTGTGTGTAACATGTCCTCGCACTCCCAAGACTGAACAACTGGAGTGTGGACAACATAACATTGAGGTCCAACACATAATAAATAACCAAAAAGTAGGGAATGGACCGACTCTGATACTATAATAAGAAATAACAATTGCGCCAAACTTAATTTCAAAACTAGCTCATAAATAGTTGAAAGTTGCCCTTAAATAAGAAGATAACAACTCATTTCCTCCGCGAACATGAAATACTTAAACAACAACAATAATATACCCAGCGTAATCCCACAAAAATACTTAACACATACAACAAATAAATTAGCACATTCTCTAATTTTATGACTGAAAGCATCTATCCTTGAACTGAATTCATATAATACTGAATCAATTAAATGCATAGAATCATAATAGAAATTGAAGTAACTCAATAGAATGCCAAAATAAAAAATAAAAAATACACTGTTTTATTTCTCAATTTACTACTTTCATTTATAATAAACAGTTACATATAGTTATCTTTACTACTTTCATTTATTATAGATAGTAGCGGCGTCAAAAATTCTAATAAAGAGATTAAAAAAAAACTTGTAATACCAATGGTATATTATACCTCTGGTTATAGACAGTTACATGTAATTATCTATCATCTGATTATGTAAAAATATCTAATATATAGAACTATTCAAGGACCATCCTTGACCAAAGACAAGACATTTTTCTAAAAATAAATCAACATATATATGATATGTTAATTATATTTTTCTTTTTGATATATATATATAGTTAGTTGTGTGGTTCAGGTACTTGAGTATGTGGGAGCCTCAAGTTAAAGTGGATGACAATGACTTCTATATGTAATAATAACAATACGTCAGTAATGTCTAAATTTGTGTCACAAAAACAGTACTAAGATGTCATAACTTTATAGAATTCAATGGATATTCATGTTGTTTACACTCATCAAAAATGTGATCGTGTGCGTATTGAATTCTCTAAAAATAGTAGGATATCTTACGTTCTTGAACCGATAACCATCTTTCGGCTAACCTAGCCTCCTCCATCTCTCGGGACCAACAAGGGTAGTATCAAAATATTCACCTGTTATTCATTGACTACGCCTTATGAGATGCCTTGGTGGTGAAATGGTAGATATGCGAGACTCAAAATCTCATGCTAAAAAGTGTGGAGATTCGAGTCCTCTTTAAGGCATAATATTGAGAATGCTCATTTAATGAGCATTCTCAATAAGAGAGCTCGAACCGAATCAGTATACGCGTTTTTGAAGATTCGACATGAGTGCTACAATATTTTTGAGGAGCCCAAGCAACGTAAAACTAGCACAAGAAGAGAAATCAACACTAAAATAACACAAATTTGACATATCATTATATTATATGTATGATAAACATTCAAGAGGAAGAAAACACCAGGAGAAGCAGAAGAGAAAGAAGGATTTAAGATGAATTAATAATGGTGTCAGACAGTGACGAAACTAGAATTCTCACCGAAAGGTTCGAAATATAAAAAGTAAATACACTAAGATCCCTGGGCCCTTACTAGCTCCGCCCCTGATTTCAGATATCACTACTTGATACTGAAATACTGGTGAAATATTGAAAAACTTATTTGAGTCGTATTTCAGGTAAAATAACAAGTTTCATCTCACATTAAAACATTCAGAAATAAAAAAAAATTCGAGTGAAATTCATATTCAAACACGATTTAATGATTTCCAAATATGTACACTTTTCCAACTTCAAACTTCAACAAAAAATATTGTAAATTATAGGATTTTGAATCCTTTTATTTCTTTTTTGAATCAATCAAAAAAAGAGGGAAATTAAACAGTACATTTGACCAGAAAAAAGAAGGACCAAACAGAAAAGAATGGTAAAATAAACCTATGTTGCTCGGACTCATAAAATATCATCGAATATGTGCCAGATCCTTCAAAAATGAGAATCTAGCACAGATACGACAACATTTTGGAGCGTCCGAACAACATAAGATTAAACCATGGAAAAGAAAGTACAAGATTTACTTACAGATGTGAAAAATTGTAGATTAATTTGAACAAGATGATAAGAGTTCATCTAACAAATCAGGACCTAAATCTTCAAATATCAACACATTTTCTTCTTCTTCTTCTTCTTTAATTTTCATCACTTGCTTCTTTTTTCTTGTTGTACTACTATTTCTCTTCTTGTGTTTCTCTTTGAGGACCGCAGCTGGAGACAAAAACAACCCGTCTTTAATAAAGTACTTGTCATCAAATTCCATTTTTGTTAGGGATTCGCGCACTTTCTCCACAGGGAAATTCATGAAAGTTGAAGGACCTCTCATGCAAAACGCGGCTTGGTCATAAGTCAAAGCAGCTTCTTCAACAGTATCAAAAGTTCCGAGCCAAACCCTCCTTCCATTCCTCGTGGAATCCCTAATTTCAGCTGCAAATTTCCCCCATGGCCTTTTTCGAACACCTATATAGTGTTTTTCTTCCTTGGAGATAATGGAATCTTGATCATTTTCTAGTGAAAATGATTCCACTTCAACTTTGATTGAGATTAGTTCCTCATGATCTTGAATCTTCAAATCCATCTATATGTATGTGTTGTCCTTTTGATATATGTATAGTATAATGTAGATATATTTTTAGTAAAAAGTATGGACAAATGAGTGGAACAACTATATATGTTTTCTACTCATTGCCCTTAAAGGGAAACTCTTGGAACTTAAGGAGAAATAGGAAGGACATTATTGGAGAGTTTGAGTAATATACACTGTCAGTATAAATAATTTTTATACTATCAGAGCATTCTCACAGGGTCTAGAAAACGGCCGCACTGTAAGGAGAGTGATGTAGACAGTCTACCCTAATACAAGTATTAGTGACTACTTTCACTGCTTGAACTCGTAACTTATATGTCACACGAAAAATAACTTTATCGTTGCTTCATGACTTGATGATGTAAGAAAAATTCTTTACACTAACGAGGTATATATAACTTAAATTCTTATTGCCCTAAGGAAGACATACAAGTGGGAGATGATTCTTTAACTAGTTGGGATGCTTGTTAAAGAATTTATTTTACGGGGCATAAATATATATGTGAAAATTACTAAAATTTAAATAAATATTAAATTCTGATCAAAACTTTTAAATGCATAATGAATTCAGTACAAAAAAAATAAAATTAAATGTTGAATTCGTTAAATTTAAATTCTGAATCCGCATTTAACTATGGAAACTTTTGACAAGTTGGATGCTGAGGCATGAGAATTAGATTTTAGTTTTTTTTTTTTTTTTTAGGGTTTTGTCTATTAGTGAGATTAGGAAAAAGCATTTACAACTGATCCACTTGCTTTAATTGCTAATATTGAGCTGGATAAGGCTCATTAAGAGATTAATTAAATAATTAATTAAAGGATAATTAATTGATTAATATGATCTAGGCCTCCCCCACCACCACCACCTGCTCCCCTCCCCTACCCTAAAATAAAGAGAAAAAAGGACCCAAAATGCAAATAATTGGATCATAGGATTTTTTTAGGGGATTATTTTGGAAGTCTAAATTTTAAGAAAATGATTTAACTTTTATATATATTGGTTATGTTCAGTTTATTTTTAATTTGCTACATTGTAGACTTGTAGCACGTTAACTACGTTGTTTTTCAGGTTAATAAATCCTCTTATTATAAATCGTAACAGTAATTATCTTTTAAGTAATTTGATCGATGTTAATTTGAAACCTTGATCATATTTATTTTCCTTCAAGTAAAACTTTATAAATCATAAAATTATACGTAAAACTTTATAAATCATAAAATTGTACGTAATTATATATGTAGTTAAAAAGGAAATGAAAAAAAATATTACATCATATAAATTAAAATAAATAATTGCGTAATTAGTATAGTACCTAGAATAAGTTATGGCCAAAATCTCACAGCAGCCTTTCCATTAATAGAGATAATGGAAAATTGCAAAATTATCAAAACCTAGATTGATAAGATGGACTATATGTATAAATAATCAAGATAGGTTTGAAATTCACGAGATATGAAAAAAAAAGAGTAGGGCAGCAAATTAGCCCTGACAAACATGACCCATCCAATTCGTCTAAGTTTGATATGAGCTGATTAATAATCTATCTATTTGTTAACTCGGTTAATTTTGACTCAATCCATTTAATTGGTTTATATGTTGAACTGATTTGAGCTAAATATGTAATCCAATTTATAATCCATGAGAATTTTATCAAAAAGAATGAAATATTGCTATTTCAATACAAAATAGAGATGAATATAGTAAGTTTCATTTTTTTCCTATGTTTGAAACTGTCTTATCATAATCTAATTAATTATATTGTATAAAATATATACATATATCAACTTGTTTATTAAATCAAAGGTATAGGTTCCATAAGTCAATTTAAACCTTTACAAAGAGGTGACACTTCTCCTACTCATTAATTCCTCATGGGCAAAGTCACACTACCTTTATTCATCCCATCGCATATTTAAGTCGTTAGCAGAGGACTTTATTCATCGTTCGATGGAAACTGAACTTTAAAGCAGTTACCGTGACTTTTCTGTTGCGATGGTTAACCAATTGGCTCGTACGTGCCTTCTATTCTTAACTACTAATTAGGTATAGATAGTAATCAGAACAACAGATAGTAGCAGAACAATACTACAATAAAATAATATTACAAACGAACTACACGAAATAATAGATAATAGCAGAAATCGAAGAACAAGAAACTAGAAGGATAGTCCTACGACTACTAGTAAGAATAACAAAACAATACATTCCTACCTACTAATATGAACACACTTTTATATATACCTACTAACTTTTTTACCTTAATAAGTGTCCTCAATAGTACAGTTTGTGCATTTTTTATCCAAAAGTGTCTGGTTTAACCCTAAATATGGCATGTATATTTGCAGATTTGTCATATTTCTGTTTAATTTTATGAACAGAAAAGTAGTATATTATTGTATTGGTACTGTATAGTTGAAACAGATAATTTAATTAAATGCATGAAAAGGATATTTAATGCTATATTTATTTATTGTCCTATATAGTCCATTCAAGGAATCTACATAAATAATGATGATCAATCAATTGACCTTTTCTCTGTCTTTCCTTTTTACCATTTTTGAAAAATTTAATTTTAAATTTCAAGTCTTTATGCACGACAACACAATAATAACATATTCAGTATAATTCTAAAAGTAAAATCGAAAAAGTATAGGTTATGCTTACATGTTTTTGATAGACGCTCAAGTCAAATAAAAATATTTTTCTCTTGAGTCGAGGGTCTATCGAAACAGTCTCTCTACCTCTGAGGTAGACGTGAGTTCTGTGTACTCTACCCTCCCCTTATTCACTTTGTGAAATTATATTGAATATATTATCGTTGTTGCTCGGCTCAAATATGGTAATAAACCATATCAAAACAAGTAAGAGAAGGTAATATACTGCTCGTGTAAAAAATATTTGAACGAATAAATTATTTTAAAATAATTATAATTTTTAAAATTTAGATAGTATTAATTAATAATATTTCTATCAAAAATAATTCTCTATCTTTATAAGGCAAAGATAAGGTTGTGTACACACTATTCTCTCCACACCCTAATTGTGAGATTAATACTTTATATGTTGTTGTTGGTATTAGTACTAATTAATACTACTAATGACATTAAAATTTATTATATTATTGATATATATAACTCAAATCTTTTAGTGTACTTTTTCCGTTTCAAAATACTTGTCATAATTTTCTTTTTTAATTAAGAATCAAACGATATAAATTTTGACTAATATTTTAAGATGTATCTTTTCATCATATTGATATATGAGAAAAATTGTAATCTATAGTTTTTTTCGTACAGTTTTTAAATATCTAATTATTTAAAATTAATTAAATTGACTCTAAAAAAATGAAACGTGAGTACTCCATATTAAAAAAAAATGTGAAGCAACAATTTTGGGCCTCACGTTTGGAAAATTTTGTCTTTTTCCGTCGGCTGCATATGGTACCCCACAAGCACTTATTAATTCCTAACTAAAATAAACATTACATTAAAGAAGTACAACAACACTAGTGAAACCCTAAATATTTCTTGACTTTTTTTTAACTATTTTTTTTTCATTTTTATTATAGTCGATTATATATCTAGCTTAGGCACCTAGCTTAACTCTCCTATATTTTAGCTCGATTCAGCTCGGCTCGGTAGGAGCACAATGACCTTAGCCTAAACCTACTTAAACAATCTATAGGTTTGGACCAGTCTGAATGTAGACCTTATAGAAAAGCAGATAGGAAAGGTAGTCTATATATAGATTCAAGCGATCAACTCGGTGAAAAACGAATTTTGTATTCCATGTGAGTCTGTCGACCAGAACGCCCTTGAGAGGAACGTGTTCACGAGGGCACCACCAAATGTTATAGATAAACCTATTTAAAAAAAAGTTGAGTATATCATTTTTGACCGCTAGGAAAGAATCAATTTCAACATGACCATATAGTTGCTATTTATTAACAAAGTTGAAGTCAATTATGGTTTGGCTAGATTAAATTAAAATTAAAATGTTGAATTAACAAATAAACTATAAAATATAAAATTATTAGGTAAAGAAAAGTGCCATAATTAATACTCCCTTCGTTCAACTTTACTTGTCACTTTTTGACTTGGCACATCCATTAAAAAAACAATGATTGACATAGTTGTTTTACCACATTACCCCTATTAATTAATGTTAGTATTAGGTTTTGGAAAATGATTTTAGGAATAAGTAATTAATGCTAAGGGTAAAATATGGAAAAAAATAATTGTCTTTTCTTGATATGTCAAAATTGACAAGTAAAAATGAAAATCGAAAATAGAAATAAGTGACAAGTAAAGTTGAACGGAGGGAGTAAGTTATATTAAATAATAGTAATTTTCGAGAGTTGCAAAATCAACGCAAGATTATGATTTATGTAAGAAATAATTATTGGATATTAAAGTCATGCTAAACTAATTATAAAGTCTAAAATTGGGTGTGTAATCAACATTAATTAACAGACATAATGATTGTTAAAAGTTATAATTAAATTAAACTTTATTTTAACTTATTTTTCATGTTAATTGCCTAGCTGATACGTCAAGTACTACTTGTCAACATGGCTTTAGAGAGCAGAACAGGGTAGCGGACTTTCTAAAAAGCGATAAAGAAGAAAATAATAGAAATTTTGATTATCTAGTTGATTTTTCTTTGTTTGCTTAGACCGAAATAATGTAATATTCGTAATAACTCTGTATTTTATTATGATGCATAATATCATGTTGACGAATGGACATTTTTTAGTTCAATCATATCGAATTTCAATTCGATTAATCCAAATTTGTGTATATTACGACTATGTCAAAAGGTTTTTCATTCTTAGAATTTGTAATGAAGCCATCCCAACCATTCTTGCGTTCGATTAGAATTATGTATATATTCTCTTATGATCGTTGCATTCGAGCTCATTTATGTGTATCTTAATTAATTTTAAGATATAAGTATCAGATAACACTATTCAAAAAGCATCCAAGGGTGTGGTCTAGTGGTCAATGAAGTGAGTTAAAGAGTCATGATGCCGTGAATTTAGTCGAGGTGCGTAAAAACTGGCCCGGACACCACGATCATAAAAAAAAAAAAAACATTATTCAATAAATAAAAAGAAATTACCTAATATTTTTACAATATATAACTCTTTTGAATTGTATATTTTTGCTATTTTCATATATTTCGTACCTGTAAATAAATAATTAATCAAATCTGTCAGTAATTTATTTATTTTTAATTCCAGCGTGGGACATAACACATTGAATTTCACCTCTTGTTTGTCTTTTACTGTCGTCTCGAGGAGTTTTTTAATCTTTTAATTGGGATCCACACGCAAAATAGTATTTTCAGGTCTCATATTATTTGTCGTGATTTTTAAAAATAATTCTTTCAAATTATTTACTATTTTTAAATTAAAATTTAAGATAAAATTAATTATCTTTTTTCAGTTTAACTTTAGTGATAATTATTTTTTAAGACAACAAATACTTCGATAGAATGGATATTTAATGAGGACATATTATATCTTAAGATATAAATACAACTAAAAGAATTAAAAACACATCATGAATAATATTTCTTAAAAGACGTGTAAAAAAAAAGGGTAAATAATTTGAGAAGAAAAAAGTATAAAGTGCATTAACTTATTAATCTATTAAGTTTTGCTTAGGTCAAGATTATTATTTTTTAATTTGGGCTAAATCACATATCATTTGTTTGTTTGTTGTTCTTTATAATTTATTTAATTATTAAATCAAACTAACAACAACAATATAATTTGTTAATTTCATCTTTTCTCTTCAAGTAGTGATGGAGCCACTTTTTATAATAAGGGTGTCATATAACGTCATAATAAATCGATATTGTCTATGACTGAATCTTTGAGATGGTGCACCTGATTTCCACAAGTGTATTCTTGATTTATATATGATAATAACACATGAAAGAGTACTTCTATGCTTATATTTTCATTTAAAGCTCGAAAGAGCTAGGTTAATCTAAATTCGAGCTACTCATAAGTCATAATCCCTTTCGAGCTTTAGGAATAGAGAAATTCTTAATAGAAAGCGCTTTCTTTTCCAATGGGGTCTATACATGACGTGGACCTGGATTAATTTAGCTAGTGAATTTTGGATTCAAAGACGATAACTTTCGGGGCTTTGAGGATTTAATTCATTACATAATAAGCTATATATATTGCTTGGATTCTCTAAAATTATTGTCGAATGTGCGTCTAATTCTTCAAAATCCAATTATCAAATCAAAATTCTAAATCCGTGTTTGAATAGAAGTAATTAAGTAACAACTAAAGAACTTTTTATTTCTCTAATCTTAATTGGGACATGAAAAGGCCATAAGAATGAGCTGATTGAAGCAAGAAAAAGAAAAGCTATAAATAAATATTAATTAATTGACTAGTAAGTAAGTGATATCATTAATTTTGTTCTTTAATCTTTACAATAATAACCCTAATTGTCAACTTTTACTATTTAAGGACCATATCCTTTGCTAATTCTAAAATTAAGGAATACTAATAATATATAATTAGTTTGATTATTGAAGTACTTTAGTATATGTGGGAACCTAAAGTCAAAAGAGATGATAGTGACTTTCTAATTTTATGAAGATTGCAATCTTCTAGCTGAAAATATGTGACAATCGTTACGTCAGTAACAATAATAACATATTCAATATACTTATCGAGTGGGATCATTGAGAGGATAAGATGGACACAAACTTTATCTGATCCCTACCTACGTCAGTAAACACTAAACAGTGGTTGATGTAGGCAAAAAAATCAACGAGATTCAACTGAACTCAATATTTTTGATATGAAATATGAATTTATACGTCAAAAATCACTAAAATTTTAAGAAAATGGTAGTATATTCTAAAATCATCATCAACAACAATAACAACGATAACATATTCAGTGTATTCCCACAAAGTGAGGTATAGGAAGAGTAGGGTATATGCAGATCTAACATCTACCTCAGATGTAGAATGACTGTTCTGGATAGACCCTCGGCTTCAAAATAAAAACAGTCTATATTCTAAAAATCATAATCTCAAAATTATAATAAATTCACAGGTAAAAATCTAAAAAATCAAATCCATCAGATTTGAATTTTGAATTCATCGATCCCTCGGAGAAAAACAAGAAAAGGAAAAAGGAAGAGAAAGAGAATAGGGTTCCAAATAAGTTTGAGATAAGAATTTTCTTCATTTCATTTGAACTATAAATCTCATTTTTCGATTTGTACATGTCATCCTTGCATACAAACGATTCCAATCTTCTCTGTATCGTTTCAATTCTATCGAAAAAAAAGAAAACTATAAAATCAAAAAATGGAAAAAGCATGAACATGGAGCATATATTCAATATTTTTTTTTTTTTTTTTTTTTTTTGTGTGCATATATTCAAGATTTACCAGATGTACTTACACATGTAGACTAATTTGAACTTGAAGAGTACTCAGATAATAATTCATCTAATAAATCAGTACCTAAATCTTCAAATATCAACACATTTTCTTCTTCTTTAATAATATTCTTCTTTTTTCTTGAAATAATTGATGTACTTGATCTCTTCTTGTGTTTCTCTTTTAGGGCTTCAGCTGGTGACATTAATCCATCTTGCAATAAGTAGCTACATTCCATTTTTGTTAGCGATTCGCGCACTTTTTCCACAGGGAAATTCATGCAAATTGAAGGACCTCTAGTGCAAAAAGCGGCTTGGTCATAAGCCAAAGCAGCTTCTTCAGCAGTATCGAATGTTCCTAGCCAAACCCTAATTCCATTCCTCATCGAATCCCTAATTTCAGCTGCATATTTACCCCATGGACGTTTTCGTACACCTATATACTTGAAGGGCTTTTTCGGAATATGGAAGTTATAATTTTGTAATTCTTCGCATGGTTGAACTTCAACTTTAACTTCAACTTCTTCGTGAGAAATATTTGAAGTTTTTTTCTCATCCATTTTTGTTTTGGAGATATCTGATTTCTTCATTGATCTCTGTCCTTATTGTAGATATATTTTTAGTATAAAGTTCTGAATATATGAGTGGACCAGCTTAATCAATATGTCTTTAGTGATTATATTTAAGTTACATATACTGACTGATAACGTAAAAAACTTTTTATATCATCAATTTAATTTCAAAGGCGTTCAAATTAATGCAACAATAATATCGATCTAAGTTCATCGTCAAAAACTTATTGATGTTTAATAGATTTAATTTCTTAATATACATTACTAGAAATAACGATTTTCTCATCGTGAATTAGTGGGAGATTTGTTCTGTAGAACATGATTTCCTCGTTGAATCAGCTCACTGAAAAAATGCATGGTGGAAAACAGATTCTCACTGCAATAGTGAAAAACTTCCTAATTTTTTCATATGAAAACATTACTTACTATTTTTTTTTTACCGATTCAATCAAAATATCAGTGAAAATAGCCACTGAACATTTTTCACTAAGAAATTTTGGTAAAAAAATAGTGATTATTTAGTGGTGATATATAGGGTCCGGAAGAAAGTTATTGAGATCAAGTGTAAATCCGTATATTTTATGGTAGATCCGCCAATATTTAATTTAATGAATTATAGCAAATTATTATTTTAGGGTATGAAAAAAATTTATGTTGGGAGCGTCACCTCCAGAAATGGATCTGCAATGTGTGAATCTGAATTAGTCAAACTCCAATATAAATATCGAACACCAGGTGAGAAACCAAAAAGATAATTATCATATATGTTATTCCCCATTATTGGATTAATTAATAAAATAAGTGAACAAGTGGGGATAATTAATTGACAAGTTGGATTAATGCTGTGGCATCTGTACTAGATTTAGAAGTTAATTAGCAATTGATCATGATCTACTTGCTATAATTGTTAGATTTGAGCTGGATGAGGATAATTAAGAGGTTGTTTAAGAAACTATTAATTTTATTTTGTTATTAATTAATTAATTAATTAACATAAATCATCTGGTTGTCTACCACTCAACTCTCCCCACCAGTAGAAATATATATGTATTAAACGTTAATGGGACAAAATTTAAATAGAAATATCCCTAATTTTCTTTTTTTTATTCATTTTTTTTTGATAAAAAATAAAAAAATTAAAGTATATGTTGGAATTTATAGAAGTCTATATCATTTTAACATCATTTTGAGCCTCTACTAATTCAAAATCATAATTCAAGGCTCGTTTCATAAACTCAAACATGAAATTAAAATTAGAAAGATCCTATCAATTTCATCACAACTCAATATTTTGGACTCAACTTGTCTATCAATATAAATCGGAGGCCATATGTGTTATAACATTAATTTTACTGCCGTACTATGTACGTCTTACTTCTTCGCATTCGTTTGTATATGACTATTATATTAATGACGCTTCATATCAAATACTCAGAATGTCACATCCTCTAACAGCTGAAGATTGAAAAAATAGTTAAAGCTTACGAGTTCTATGCTTAGAGGTTTTTTTTTCTTTTTCTTATCTAAAAAGTATCCGAAATGTTTATTTAATGACTTTTTTCTCCTTTCTTGGAAACAAAACATGGTCCATGTAATGTCTTTTCAAAATAAATAAAGAAATTAATATAGGTAGTATAGCAATGTGTCCCCCCCCCCCCCCCCCCCCCCCCCAAAAGTCTTCATCTTTTAAGAATTTTCATTACTTAAAATTCGTCTTTAATTTATTTATTTTTTGAAAAATATCAATTCAATTAATCAATTTTCTGAATATTTTTTAAAATGTCCAAACGGTCTCTTAATGTCCATGTTCATTGTAACTATTACCAAAGCAGGATGACATCATCATAAGGTACATGATGATGCAGCCAGTGACGTCATAATTGGAAATATAAAATCAAAGGAATCTTGAGCACCATGAACTCAAGATTGCAATATTTAATAAATTTGTTCTTTTAATACTCCGTCCGTTCGTTCCAATTTATTTGTCTTACATTTTGAGTCTGTTTCTTTACGTAACTCTTTAATTTTATCTTTTTATGTGACATGTTTAATATTATAAAATTAAAGGATATTTTAGTACATTTTATGAACGTATTTTTAATTTAAGATCACAAGATTTAAAAGTCATATTTACTTTCTTAAATTTCGTACAACAGAGGGAGTAACCCGAATTAATAAACATAATACTCCCTCAATTTCACTTTGTTCGTCTTTCTTTGCTTTTTTTAGTTCATTTTAGAAAGAATGTCTCTTCTCCTTTTTTTTTTATAACTGTTTAATTTTAATTTTTCATATGACATATTTAAGATTATAAGTTTAAAGAATATTTTTGGTACATATACATTCGACATATTCTAGTTCAAGCCCACACGATTTAATTTTTTTCTTAAATTTTATATTAAATTAAAATTAGATAAATAAATTAAAACAAAAAGAGTAATTAAATCTGAAATAAACATAATAAATATTAGCCTCACATTTGAGATTTTGTCTTTTTCCGTCGGCTGATAGAAACGTCCATTAAATACGACAACTAACGTTAGTGAAAGAGGTATTTGCTTTTATTTTTTTGGATAGTGCAGTGTTCGATCTGAATTAGTCAAAATTTTAATATAGACATCAAATACTAGATGAAAAAAGAAGAAAAAAGAGGTACTTTTTTTCCTTTTGTATAGTTAAGATTTATGTCTTTTTGTTTGTTTCACGTTCGGTATTCGATATCTACATTTAAATAAGAGGGGTTGCTCGGGTAAATACCCTCCACTTTTAATTTTAAAGTTTGTGCGTTTGAGTTACCAAATAGGTAAAAAGGATGGGAATTTCTAAGAGAGGGTAAAAAGTATATAAAAATATCTGTATTTGGGCTAACTGAATCCGAATTCCCTTTGTAAAACTCCTTAACAAAGATGTCTTCAAATCTAACCAGATTCGAACTCGAGAACTCTGATTTATGTCCCAAACAATAACAAGTCCCAAACAATAACTATAACTAAAGATGTACTAACTTATATATGAGGAAATTAAAGCTAAAAAAGATGTACTAACTTATGCCCCAAACAATAACTATAACTATATTTTAATCTAAATGGAGGCGAATTCAAGATTCGAATGTTATATATGAATTCAAAATTCAGGATCCTACCACAACTAATTTACTTTATTGGGTTCGAAATCTCTATCTCACAAAGGCAAGAATAAGATCTGCGTACATTCTATTCTTTTCAGACTTCACCTGTAGAGCTACACTAGTATATATAATGTTGTTGTTGTTGGGTTTGTAATTTACTCCCTTTGTCTTAGTTTATGTGAAGGGGTACGGTTCAAAGTACGAGGGTCAAAACACTTAATTTTGATTATGAATTTGAGTATAAATTCTTCATATTTTTAAAAATAAAATTCACATGTTTGAAAACTATATGAAAAATACTATGCAGTCAAAATAAACGATGATCCAAAATATTTCCAAAAAGTTCAAGTTATATAAAGTTCTTTATATGAATATTTACTAATTATGTGGTTCCATTTAAGGTCATCCTTGTCAACTTACATCCCAAAAATAAGGGGAAGTAATATAACTCAGAAGTAGTCAAATCCTAGTGAAAAATTATTTTTATAATCTCACAAGTCAAGTTCGGGAAAGGTGATGCATAATAGTTTTACTCCTATCTTGTGAAGGTACAAAAGTTGTTTTCGATAGACTCTCAGCTCAAGTAAAACATATCAAAAACCATATAAAAAAAAAATACAATAATGAATTCAAGGCTTTCTGATGAGACTCATTTCTATCTTTTAGGAACATATACTAATAATTACCAAGCTCTAATAATAAGATATATGGACAATATAAGACATCAAGTAACTAAAAAGAAAACAAAAACAGACATTACACTATGAGCAATAAACACTATTAGAAATAAAAGTTTTTCTCATCGTGAATTAGTGAAAAATTTGTGTGATAAAATATGATTTTTTTCACTTATTTTCTATCAAATCAGTTCACTAGAAAAATGCCAGATTCTCAGTGAAACAGTGGAAAACTTTCTACTTTTTCAGTATGAAAACATTACTATTTTTTCTTTTCCTACCGATTCAATCAAAATATCTGTGAAAATAGTCACTGAACATTTTTCAGCGAAAAAATAGTGATTTTTTAATGGTGTATGAGCAACAAAACAAGCATGAGCACAAAGAGTTGTAACCTTTAATACCAATTGGCATGAAATCTCATAATTTGGCTGAATCTTTTCTTCTTTTTTTTTCAAAAATGAGTTTTTTCTATTACAGTAATTGATGGATCAAGAAAAAGTGAAAGGGGAATAGGAACAGTGAGAATTGAACACACATCTATTATATTGAAAACTCTCACCAATACCACTAAACTGTAAGTCAGCTCAGTCGTCTGATTTGTTGATTAGGGTTTCGATGAATAGACGAATTGGGAATTTATACAAAAAAATAAAAATAGGAAACAGTAAAAAAAAATTAAAAAAATTATTCAGAAGTAGAACACTTAGATAAAAGTTCATCTAATAATTCAGGACCTAAGTCTTCAAGAATCAACACATTATTTTCTTCTTTATTAGGTTTTATTTTCTTACCTTTGCTATTTCTCTTCTTGTGTTTCTCCTTTATAACTTCAGCTAGAGACGATGTTGAACCCTCTTGACTATACTTGATTAGTCCATGTAACGATTCTTGAACTCTCTCCACCGGAAAATTAAGGCAAGTTAAAGGACCACGCATCGAGAGAGCAGCTTGGTCATAAGCCAAAGCAGCTTCTTCAGCAGTATCGAATGTTCCTAGCCAAACCCTAATTCCATTTCTCGTCGAATCCCTAATTTCAGCTGCGTATTTTCCCCATGGACGTTTTCGAACACCAATGTACTGTTTCCCCTTTTGTGTATTTTCTTGATCTGGAATAATATTAACATTCTTGAAGGTAATAATCTCTTCTTCTTCATCTTTGATTTTGATTTCCATCTTTGGATGTAAAAAAAATATTTCTAACCTTATGATTATGAAAAAAATAATGTTGAAATGACAAGACCTTAACAAATCACTAGCTTTTATATAGGTGATGAAGAAATGGAAAATGGAAGGGTCATTTTTGGATTAATTATAGAAATTTAAAAAAAAAAAAAAGGTTGCAAGATTCTTTGACAACTTATAATTTTCTTTGGTTTTTTTTTTCTTTCTTTGACAACTAGGATGCCAATATATATGGCATTAGATTTGATTGATGTGATTTGTTTAAAGTTAGATTGGATTTAATAACTTCTCAACGTTACTTGTTTGGATATTTTTTGACTACTATAGTGGAGATATTGTTATAGAAATCATAATTTGTTTACCCCTTCCTAGGAGTTCTCGCCTTTTTCTTGCTCCCTTGGTGACTCGAACCTACAATCTTAGGGATGGAGGTGGAGGGTGATTGTCATCTGAACAATCCCTCTTGTCATAGAGAACATAGCATGAAAGTCGGTTCCAAAGAAAAAATAGTCGTTATATGAAATTTTATTTAAATGATGATTGTTATAGAGAGGTCTGATGATATAAATTTCAACTATATCTATAGCAAAAAAATAATAATTAAATGATAAACAATTTTTTTTCCTTTAAGCATCTAATTTTCTGAATTTAATTATTAGATCGATTAATCTGAATTCGTACGATAAAAAGTCAATTATGTGAGATTTTACCCTTTCTACATAAGGGAGTTTCTTTTATAGGATTAGAACCCGAGATCTCTAATTAATAACTAAAAAATTACCACAATTATTCCACTAAACCTTAATTGGTAGAGCCTTTTCAATATGGTGGGTGTTGATAGATAGTACGTTAAATTAGTCAAGATGCGGGAAAGTTAGCCGGACATTACGGTCATAAAAAAAGAAAAGAATAAAAAGGAAAGCCCTTTCAATATTTGTGGTTGTAACGAGATTCCTGGGTATGTGATATCGATATTATTAAGTAACCCTAAAATTATAGTACTAATAATTGTGAATAAAGTACTAATTAAATATACATATATATATATCCAATAAACATTAAAACATTATTTATCTTGGAATACTCATGATTGATGTCACTAAAAATGAATATACACGTCTATAAAGTCAATTATATAAAAGTGTCTAAACTTAATTAAAAATTAGTTGGCTATTATGGTCCAAAAAAAATTCCAATTTTAATTTTGAATTTAAGAGCAGTAGATTAAAGATAATCTCTTTTAAGTACCCTATATGGATTCGGGGGCTGCTTATGTGTTGGCTTTACTAACTTGCATGACGGGCTAAAAAAAATTTCGTGAATAAATAGAATCAACGATACAACAGACAACGCGGTCCACACGCAAATTAGCTTCTAAGATTTAGCTTGTGTTCAATTATGGAAAGTTGAAGAATAATAATAAATCCAAAATTAGATTAATATAACAATTACTCTATTATCTTATCATTAATTAGAATTCAGAAAGTAAACAATTAATTTACAAATTACTAATAATTGCAATTATTAGATTTAATTTTTACTTTTATGTCTCTTTTATATTTGTCGTTTTCAGACGGCTGATACCCCAAAATTATTTCATTTTTTTTTATAATTCAAATATCCTATATTCGTTGAATACATATAGAACAGTCATGTTACGTTTTTTTGGAACCGATCTTTCATGTTATATTATATTATACTCCCTCTGTTTCTTTAGTTATCATGATAAGGTTTTGCGTAATCTTTAAGAAAAAATTAATTAGGAGTGTAGTTTGACTAATATATCCCTTATTAATTCTTTAATTTTGTCTATTTACGTGCCTCTTATTAATTCTAGAATAATTAATACTAAGGGAAAAGTTAGAAAAGAATAATTATTTTTTTGGAAAAGAATAATTAATTTTTTCTCTTGATTTCTAAATTGACAAGTATTTAGGAATAACTATATTGAAAATATATGACAACTAAAAAGGAACAAAATGAGTATATATGTCCTCTATAGCCAAAAAATATATATATCAAATACAAATGACATTATAAAAAAGTTTGATTGTAATTAAAATAGATGGGTGGGGGTGGGGTGGGGTTTACTAATTAAACAGAGAGTATTTTACTAGTATTTTATTAAAATCTTTGTAGTGTATATATAGGACATCAAAGAAAATGGCATGCATCAAGTCAAAGTGGTCCAAATTCTTTGTAGCATGTAGGATTTCAAAGAAATAGCATGCATCAGGGTCAAAGTGGTCCAAATTTTTATGATTTCCAAAAATGGTCAGTAAGAATTGATTTTCTTAAACAAATTTAAAATTTTGTTATTAATTCTTGTGGGAGTCCAAAGTTTAGACTATTAATAAGTTTGAAAGATTTGGCCCAGATCATTGTATCGATGACCCAGTCCTTTAGAAAGTGTACAGATACTCGATTTTGATATCGTTATTTAATATATTCATTTTTGAATTATTTTTTGTACGTTTTCCCATTGTGGACAAACGATGAGTGAAGTTAGTCTTGATAAAGTCTAACTTCAGACACAATATTTGAAGTTTCATCGACCGAAGTTCAGACGCATATGACTGAAACACCTACGGCTGAAGTTTAACCATTTTTTCCTTAACTTCAGTCATATGTGGCTGAAGTTCAGTCATTTTTACCTCATTTCAGTCATATGTGGCTGAAGTTCAGTCATTTTTACCTCATTTCAGTCATATGTGCGTGAACTTTGGTGAAATGATTGAAGTCATATATAATCGAGTGACTTTGTAGGTGAAATGACAATAGTTTAGTGACAGAAAAACAAAATTGAGCGAGTTTCTAAGATAATTACCATTAGTCGAGTGATGTTTCTGTTACCAAACAAAGTTGAGTGACTTTCTGAGATAAAAACTGTAATTTTGAGTGATCATGTGAGAAATTACATGTCTTTTCCCGTACCAACAACACTTTCACACTTCTTGTTTTTCGATATTTATAGGGTGTATTAAGGCCTGGTGGGCTGTTTTGACTTGCACCATTTCTTCTGTGATGGTTGAGCAATTGGAGAAAGTGTATGCACCACTTATGGTTTCGATAATGTGAAGTGGATCGTGGGAAGAAAGCTCAATAGAGTCCCCGAGCTAAACGAGATGTACCTTTCAGCATTGTTGGAGAAGCCATTGAAGAATTCTTGGTGACACTAATAAATGTTCCTTTTTTTCCTTTGCAAAAAACTTATATCTTGCTTCTGCATCATCTGCTGAAGTGATAACTGGAAAAACGCGAATTTTCTGATGGCCTTTTCGTTGGAAATCCATCAAAATTGTACTCGTAGCAACTGTTTCCAACGGCCTTTCCCTCAGAAATTCCAGATTTCAGACAGTATTCCGACAGCTCTGTTAGAAGTTCGCGTTTTCTTTTAAAAAAAGTTGAGCTGTCCACTGGACGAAGCACGGTGGTTTCCAGCCCTGCCCCTCAACTGTATAATATATTAACCATCTATTGCATTGCCTTACAAACTTGTGTCAGCGAAAAACAGAGAATTTTTCCTGTCTCATGTCCTACTCAAGCGCGAAATGAGATTAATGAAGAGTTTCTCTCCACAAAGAATTGTAAAACCGCCTATTGGATGATCAAAACCAAGTTCTTCCTCAGCTTGACTCAGCAAATCTTGAAAAAAAAGGTTGGCTCAAGAACGAAACCAGTACAATGAATCTTCTTATGGTTCTCACCAACATAGACAACAAAATGACCCTTTGGAACATATCTCCTAGTGTCGAAGACTTGTTGAGGACTCGATTAGATTGAACTATACGAAGAACTCGGATGGCCATAATCATCAAATGGTCTTGCTTTCTATCAAATTGTCAAGTATTTATAAATTTTTGACCATATTGTTCAATACAACAGACCCTACTGGCTACCATTTAGCCAAACATCAATACCCCTACTGCTAACAAAGTTAGCCTTCTGGTTCACATGTACTGGTGCCTACCAATTGATCTAAGAAGATTTCCATGTCGAGTTAAACGAAACAATATTAATGAAGTTGTCAACTTCCTTCAAGTTTAAGCACAGATGAAAGAAAAAACAATGCCACATGAAGTATCACATGGTATTGCCTTTCAAAATCATTGATAAACACTTAGAATTTTAGCAGAAGACAATACCACATGAACTTTTATATAGCCCTATTTGTTGTTATTCCGCGCAAAACGAAAAAAAAAATCATCACAACCTATTATATCCACAATTCCTAAGGTCACCTATCTACATGACAAAGAAGAGAGCAGAACATGGTTTTGCTTCTTACCAGTAATTGTTCATTTAATGGTTTCAAATTATTGGCATTGGTGAGAAATACCAAGTAGGCCTAGTTGATCAAAGAGAAGAAAGGAAGAAACTTATCATCTTTTATATTCAAACAAGCATCATCCACAAATTTTAGGCCCCATATCAACATGACCAACAGGCATCGGCACATGGCTTTGCCTTCGGTGGTTAGTGACAAAAACTTTAGTTCCAACCCAAGGCTTGTCCATAGCCTTTTTATAAATAACCCCCCTTCCGTGATCCTTTTTCATCATCAAGCACAAGCATTATCTATTCAGCCATCAAAAGTTGTTCTAAACTTCTAGTTTCCTTTCTTGTTTCTGATCTTCCAAGAGAAAATGGCAATAATCAGCGCTAAGAAACTCGTCAAGATGGCTAGGAGATGGCAGAAGTTTGCAGCTATGCAGAGGAAGAGGATTTCATTTCCAAGAAATGGTAGTGATGCAGACAGTTGCAGTACATCCTCATCGTCTATAGTTGAAAAAGGACATTTTGTAGTATATACAGCTGATCAAGCACGCTTTATCGTTCCATTGGCTTACCTTGAAAATGAAGTCATTAGGCAACTTTTAAGCATGTCCGAAGAAGAGTTTGGATTACCAAGTGGTGGCCCTATTACATTACCCTGTGATTCAGCCTTCATGGACTACATCATTTCACTAATCAAGAAAGGTGTAGCTGCAGGAGATCTTCACAAAGCATTGCTCCTCTCAATTCCTTCATCTTGTTGTTCGACTTCTTCTTTTCACCAAGAAAGTGGAAACCAACAACTTCTTGTTTGTTGAGTCATAGTCAACATTTTTTCATTATATGCTAGCTAAACATAGTTTTTAGATAGGGAAGAGACTGAAGAACAGAATTGTAAATCGCATCATACAGATTGAATATTATTTTATCAGAAAATTTACCATATCCACGGTTTTCACTTTTACATTAATTGGTTATGAGAAGACCTAACAATCTAATCTTGGATTGGTACCTTTTATGTATTAACACCACCAAGTTATCAATTCTTCATTCAAAGGTCCCAAACTATTATTGTTTGTGAGAAGTCCGAAGTCTTATTTTTGTGTCATAATTAATAGGTTCATTCAGTTGTCGACCAAATGACGAAAGAAAGAAACTCATCATCTTCCATCTTTCAAACAAGTATCTTGATCCCATTCTTTCAAGATATGATTTTAAATTCAAGATGTTGACTAAGAGTAAACAAGATACAAATAATTTTGAGAAATGCACTGAAAAAGGAATATTTTGTTTATGTAAGTTGATGGTAAGTCTCACATCAAAAAGTTTAGTAGTCAAAAAAAAAAGTATTCAGACGTTAAACGGTTAAACTTGTTGAAGAACAAAAGTAGGCGGCCCCGTTGCTTCTCATGACTTGTAATCAAGGATACCCTTAAAATTTAAAGCCACAAAAATAGATAAGCAATTTAACCATATGTACATTTGTTTTTCTGAAATAGAATCTAGGATTAAGTAAGTCAAAAAGTAGCTCATATAAAAAATTATTATCACAACAAAATCGTTTAACTATGTAATTTCCTGTTAGTTATTGCAACTGTCATTCTTATTCTGCTAAATGATGCTTTCTTGGATTGCACACAGGTGCTTGATTACTTTGTTCAGCAGAAAAATTCAAAAAGAACAACGGAATCGTTTAAGCAAATTATTATGAAAAAGGATTAATCTGAACTAGAACTTCTGCTATTGATCATGGAATAATTTTCTAGATTCTTGTGTTTCTGAACTATACAGTGGAAGTTCCTCTTCTAATATCTAAGTCCTACTACTCTACAAAATTTCATGTGCAACAGAATTTGCACTTTGATATGTACAATTCACGATCTCATGCGGGATGTGAGATCAACAAACACGTCCTCTTTACAAGGTATTGTGAGACCACCCATTGGATGATTGAAGCCAAACTGTTCTTCAGCTTGAGTTAACAAGTCTTGAAATAAAGGCTGGCTCAAGTAAGATATTGGCACGACGAATCTCTTCTTCTGGCTCTCTCCTACATATACTGCACAATGACCTTTGGGAACACCTCCGGAATTTGAAAACCTCCTCAAGATTCTAGTACCTTGAATAAGCGGACTCATTTTGATACCCATAGTGAGATACTTTTGTAACTTCAAATGATGACTTTCAAAAAAAGAATAAAGGATTTTGAGAAATATACAACAAGTGAGACTTGTGATTTGCATAAAAATCTTTCTATGTATGTGTATATATACAAAGTTAGTTGTAAGTTTCATATCCAAATTTAATGGTGAAGAGAAATTGGTGGCAACCGGTGAGAGACAATGGCACATGAAGCTTCACATGGCTTTGCTTACTCTGTTATTATCAAGTAAGCAACAACTCTAGGCCCCGTTTTTATTTTACGGACACCCTTAAAACAAAATCCACCAGGATTGATGATGTTGATGCCAGGATGGAAATCGAAAGGTCACATATCTACATGACAAAGAAGAGAGCAGAACATGGTTCATTTAATGGTCTCAAATTATTGGCATTGATGAGAAACACAAGTAGGCCTAGTTGATCAAAGAAAGAAAGGAAGAAACTTATCATCCACAAATTTAAGGCCCCATATCAACTTGGCCAACAGGCATTAGCACATGGCTTTGCCTAACAAACTTATCAGCAGACACTTGTATAAATAACCCTTCTTTCATGAGCCTTTTCATCATCAAGCACAAGTATTATAAATTCAGCCATCAAAGGTCTCTAAATTTCTTATTTACTTTCTCGTTTCCAATTTTCCGAGAAAAAAATGGCAATGATCAGCGCTAAGAAACTCATCAAAATGGCTAGGAGATGGCAGAAGTTTGCAGCTATGCAGAGGAAGAGGATTTCATTTTCAAGAAATGGTAGTGATGCGGACAGTTGCAGTACATCCTCATCGTCTATAGTTGAAAAAGGACATTTTGTAGTATATACAGCTGATCAAGCACGCTTTGTCGTTCCATTGGCTTACCTTGAAAATGAGGTCATTAGGCAACTCTTAAACATGTCCGAAGAAGAATTTGGGCTACCGAGTGGTGGCCCTATTACATTACCATGTGATTCAGCCTTCATGGACTATATCATTTCACTAATCAAGAAAGGTGTAGCTGCCGGAGATCTTCACAAAGCATTGCTCCTCTCAATTCCTTCATGTTGCTGTTCAACTTCTTCTTTGCACCAAGAAAGTGGAACTCAGCAGATTCTTGTTTGCTGAGTCAAGGTCAACACTCTTTTTGTACGAGGCTAGCTCAAAAATAGTTTTTTAGAGAGGAAGGAGATTGAAGAGTACACAATTGTAAAGCGCATCATACAGTATTAATGTTATTTTATCAGAAAATTTACCATATCCACGGCTTTCACTTATCAATTTGGTTATTAGAAGTCCTAACCATATTCATTCTAGTACATTCCCAAAATCTCGCTTTTATCCCAACACATACATACAAATCTTTAACTAATAAAACAGAACTAGACAAAAACCAGAAGTAATAGTAAGTGTAACAACAAAACAACTAAATTTTAGTCTTATCTAATCAGTAATACATTGTACGGATCCTTTGCGTTCATCGTTTTATGTTCAAGTTTAAGTTCGTTTCAGCTCCAAGAGATTGTTAATATTTTGAGCACTTCGTGTGATATTTGGTCTATCTCGTTTCGTCTTACCCGTCCATCATCTTACTGTAGCACCTATGGATCTGTGTAGGATATGATGGATCGTATCTAATGACCTTCCTCATATTATCAATAATGCTACATACAACTATGGCTCAGTCTCAAACGAGTGTTGAGGTCAGCTAAATGTATCCTCACTTACCATGCTTCTCCATTTAAACTAATCACAAGCTAACTTATACCAAATAAAAATAAAAGTAAAAACATTAAAAGTTCTCTATATCTTTGTTAGCATTAGGATACGATCTCTAGTAAGAAGTTCAGAGTAAATGGGATAAGCGGCAATTAGCAATTTAGCCATATGTACATCTATTTCTTCTAAAATAGATTCTAAGAATAAATAAACCATCGATAAGAGCTCTTGGGAGTCATCAGTCTTTTATCCTGGTGTACCAAAAGTAGCTTCTATCAAACTTATATTATCACAACAAAATCATTTAACTACATAACTTTTTGTTACTTGTCACAAAGGCCATTCTTATTCCGCTAAATGAACACAAGGCGAAGCTGTTGCAAGCAGGTGGTTAATTACTTTGATTAGCAGAAAAATTCTAAACGATTAACGGAATTCTTTAAGCAAATGTTACCAAAACAGAGATCAATCATAAGTAGAACGTTTTCTATCTATAAACTGATCGGGAAGAACTTTTCCCTCCTAGGTTCTTGAGTTTTTGAACTATACAGTGAATTTTCCTCTCTTAGCCTCCTCTTCCTCATTTACAAGTCCTACTATTCTACAAAATTTCATTTGTTGAAAAATTTGCACTATGATACTACTGATGATCTTCGTAAGCGGGCAGTAAGATCAACGAACACATCCTCTTTGCAAGGTATTGTAAGACCACCCATCGGATGATCAAAGCCAAACTCCTCTTCGGCTTTAGCTAACAAGTCTTGAAATAGAGGCTGGCTCAAGTATGATACTGGCACGACGAATCTCTTCTTCTGACTCTCTCCTACATATACTGCACAATGACCTTTTGGAACACCTCCTGATGTTGAAGACCTCCTTAAGAACCGATTAGCCTGAATAAATGGAGTCACTTTGATAGCCATTGTCTTGAAGGAATGTTTTGTAACTACAAATGATGAAGGCAAAGAAAGAAGAAGAGTATTGAGAACTACACAAACAAAGAAAGTTTTTTTGAATATCTAGACACTTGTGTTCTACTCAAATGCTTTGTGTTTTAGTGTATATATAAAGTTTCATACCCAATGTTTTTTGGTGAAGAGAAATTTGGGAGACAACACCACATGAAGTTTCACATGGTTTTGCTTACTCCATTATTGTCATAATTTTGTGAAAGAACAACACTAGGTCCCACTACTTCTCATGATTTGGAACAGAAGACACCCTTGTGAAATAAAAGCCACAATAATGGATGAAATTGATGAGTTAGTCCAGGACCACTTGCTGTAAAGATATGGTGACAGAGAATTGAATAAATGCATCAACCTCTTTGATTAAAACTGGACAACTTATAGTCTTTCATCCTTTCAAACTAGCTTCATCCACAAATTTAAGGCCCCATATGAACATAGCCAACAAGCATCGGCACATGGATTTGCCTCCGGTGGTTAGTGACAAAAACTTCAGCTCCAACTCAAAGCCTGTCTACAGCCTTTTATATAAATAACCCCCCTTCTGTGATATGTTTTCATCATCAACTACAAACATATTCTATTCAGAAACCAAATTGTTCTACATTTCTAGTTTACTTTCTTGTTTCCAACCTTTCAAGAAAAAATGGCAGTGCTCAGCGCTAAGAAACTCATCAAGATGGCAAGGAGATGGCAGAAGTTTGCAGCCAAGCAGAGGAAAAGGATTTCATTTCCGAGAAATGGAAGTAATGCAGACGGTTGCTGTACATCCTCATCCTCTATAGTTGAAAAAGGTCATTTTGTAGTCTATACAATTGATCAAAGGCGCTATGCATTTCCCTTGACTTACCTTGAAAATGAGGTTGTTAGGCAACTTTTAAGCATGTCCGAAGAAGAGTTTGGACTACCGAGTGGTGGCCCTATTACATTACCCTGTGATTCAACCTTCATGGACTACATCGTTTCACTAATCAAGAAAGGTGTAGCTGCCGGAGATCTTCACAATGCGTTGCTCCTCTCAGTTCCTTCATGTTGCTGTTCAACTTCTTCTTGTCACCAAGAAAGTGGAAATCAACAGATTCTTGTTTATTGAGTCATGACATCATGTCTTATAAATGTTAGCTCAAAATAGATTGTATAGCAAGTGAAAAATAGGCAACTGAAAGTTTGTATTATTATTACAGATTGGAATAGAGCTTTATCTTGAAATTAACCAGATCAGCTTTGTCTCAAGAAATCAGCTTTGTCTATCGAAATTTACTGAGATATGAATCATGCCAATGCAAATCTAAATGACATGAAAATTAATTGTAAAGAGTTCAAATAAAGTGAAATCATAAATTGATCCTCTTTCAGACTTTCTTTGCAGTTAAATTTCATACTTAATCAATTTGGTTTGTAAAGAAGTTGCAAATATACTATGGGCTTGGGTCGTGACAAATATCATCAAGCACAAGAGAAAAAACCATGAGTTCGTTGGATCAAAGCGGACAATACGTGCCATGGGCTTGGGTCGAGACATCTTTAGAGAACTATAGAAGCTAAATTCAGATATCCAATTAAAGAGAATCCTTTCAACTATCTGCATTTTAAAGTGTTGATTAGTTGATTTTCCAGCAAACTTAAACTATTTCTGATCAAGTCAGATGCCAGATTTCACGCGTATCCAAAATTGTGTGTGTTCGAATTAATCTTTTTTCCGTTAAATGACACTCTCCAGTGAACTAGTTTCCTCCACATTAGTGCTTTAATACTTGTTCAGCAGCAAGACTGTAAAAGAATATGGGAATTGTCTAGGCAAATATGACTAAAGAGTGACTAATTAATCAGAACTCGAACATCTATTAGTCATAAATTTACATTGTGAAACTTCAAGGTTCTTGTGGTCTTTAAAATATCCTCTTTCTAATTTACAAGTCATACTATTCGACAAAACTTCATTTGTCGAAGAATTCGCACTATGATACTACTCATGCATGATCTTCTTAAGCGGGAAGTAAGATCAATGAACACATCCTCTTTGCAAGGTATCGTGAGACCACCGCCTGAATAAATGGAGTCACTTTGATACTCATTGTCTAAAGGAATATTTTGTAACTCTAAATGATGAAGGAAAAGAAAGACCAAAAAATTGGAGAAATTACACAGAAAATGGAACCCGGTGGGGATAAGTTTTTACCAACAAAATAAAAACAGAAAACGGAAGTCTTTTGAACGTCTAGATACTTGTGTTTTGCTAAATGCCTGTGTCCGAGTAAACATACAAGTTAATGGCAAGTTTCATACCTAACTGGTGAGAGACAATGGCACATGAAGTTTCACATGGTTTTGCCTACTCCGTTATTGTCAAAGAACTTATACCATAAATTTGTTGATGAACAACACTAGGTCCCCCTGCTTCTCATGATTTGGAACAGAAAATACCCTCAAAATTACGAGCCACAAGAATGGATGAAATTGACGACTTAGTCGTGGACCACTTGATTTAAAGATATGGTGACAGAGAATTGAATAAATGCATCAACGTTCTTTGCTGAAAACTACACAACCAGCCATGTCCACAATTCAATAGGTCCCGTATTCAACAGCAGCACATGATTTTGCCTTAAATACCTAACTCAGGTTGACAACTCGAGCTATAAATAAACTGCTTCTATGAGCCATTTGATCATCAATCCGATAGCAGTAAATCAAATCTTTTAAAAGATCATCGACTTTTTTGTTTCCTATATTCCAATGAAATCAACATGATCAGCGCCAAGAAACTCATCAAGATGGCAAGGAAATGGCAGAAGTTCGCAGCCAAGCAAAGGAAGAGAATTTCTTTTCCAAGACCCAATTACAACGATGCAGAGAGTTGTAGCACATCGTCTTCTATAGTTGGCAAAGGGAATTTTGTTGTATATACAACTGACCAGAAACGATTTGTGGTTCCATTGGCTTATCTTCAACACGAGATAATCAGACAACTGTTACACATGTCTGAAGAAGAGTTTGGACTTCCAAGTGATGGTCCTATTACATTACCCTGTGATGCACTGTTCATGAACTATATTATATCACTCATCGAAAGAGGTGTAGCCGCAGATCTTCAGAATGCTTTGCTCGTATCAGTCGCTTTCAGCCAATGTTCATCAGCTTTATACCTTCAAGAACAAAAGAATCCGCAATTGCTAGTTTGTTGAACTAACTGTGATAAATTTTGTAATTGATACATGATACTCAACAAGTGTACAGAATATTAACATCTAATTATTCATCAAAAATATTGATTGCATATCCTCTCTCTAGTAGTCTTTCTCCTAAAGATATATAGCTTGTGGCTTTCACAATCACAGAGTAAATCATTATTCTATATTTGAACCGTAAAGAATACATCAAGTTCAAATCGTGCATCTGCCTCTGACCGTGGATGCATAAGTATCTCTATACCAACTATTCCCTAGTGATGATGTGTTCCAGCTTAGTATAACATATATTCTCTAAGCCGTTTCAACGATATATAAGATATAGTGGTACATCTACACCTGTCAGAGGCGGATGTAGCTTTTGGACATTTTTTTCTTATCTGAACCCAATATTTTTGACACAAAAGCACAATATAATATGCACGGGGGAGGGGGGGAGCACTACAATTTCAATAATAACTTCTCTGAGAACATGAAGTAAAAATTTGCGAGCAATAGATAAACTTAGCAGAAACATAGGTCCTTACATGATTTCGGAGAAAAAAAAAGAAATGAAGAAAAAACTTGTCTCGATCATATATAAGCGAATATTAAATAAGTGATTTTGGAGAGATCAAACTTTCTGTATAAACAATTGCTTCCTGTAATAAACATTGAGGCCATAATAGTCCAACTTGTCCTTTGGATGTCCTAAATACATCGCCACCACGTGCTCCCCTACGCCTGTCAAGTTTACAACGTAGTAGTACTTCACCATCTGCATACCTATATTTCGGTTTAGCAAAATAAATATCGGAAGCACGTAATGTAAACAATTCAGTCCAAGATTCCACGACACCATAGTCTTTCATTCCCCACAACTGAAAAGTGGTCCACTCCTGATGATACTTATGAGTAGAATAAAAGCAAAGCATTCCTCCGAATACTGAAATACCATAATCGGAACTCTGTATATGGTCAATTCTATACATACGCTCTAGCAACGGTATATCTCTGTACAGCTCATTTGAAGTACTAAATGAAACCACAGAACAATTATGCGAGTGACCAAGCCAGTGAAATGCTCCATGTACAAATACCACGGGACTCATAACGAGATCTTGACCGCGATATGGATGAATCACCATTTGATGTCCTGTTTTAGGACATACAATAGTTGGATTATTAGAAATACTTCTCCACGAACCACTTTTTAGCGTGAGAATATCAACGGATGGTAGTACGGGATTACCCTTGCTCAGCTTAAGGATCTTATAGCCATCACTAATTGTGTCATATCCAAAACCAAAAGTAATATCCTTTAGTCTAAATCCTGAACCGGGAAACGCTAGTTCTGTCGATTCTCTTGTGGAGGGGTTCCACAGCAAAAGTTGTTCACGAAAATCACTAACAACTCCAAGAAGAACCAATCCATTGCAAGAAGAATAAATGTTGGCTATACCAAACCGTCTGCAGTTTGAAGGGCAACTTTGTACATCCTGATCGAGTTGACCAGTCGATAAAGTAGAAGAAAAGAAGTTAAACATAACGCGATCACAAAGCCATTGTTGGCGAACAAGAAGTTTATGGGAGTTAAAGTCATTCTTGGCATGGCTGAGATGCTTCATCTTAAAGTACGTTTCGGAGATTAATGTCTCCCAAAATTTTGAAACACATTTGAATCGAAGAAGAGACCTCAAGGGTAACCTGCTGAGGATGTCCACAATTATTCCTTCCTCGTAGTAAATTCCCATGGCCTAGATAGGACAAGGCAAGTGCTTTAGTAGTTCACAAGTTATAGACAATTAATCTTTTGGACACACACATATATACACACACGAATGCAGCAGTAGAAACGAAGCCTATCACCACTCTGACCATCAAATACGAGATTGGGCCCCTTCTCAAATATTTTTAAATTCACAACCAACAACAAAATTCACAACCAATAACAATTTTTTTTTCTAACCACCTGAAATCAGAACTCACCTAATGATCAACAATATCAATTTCACAACTCTTTTCCCTGCAAATTAATTTAAAAAATAGTAGTACCATAATCTTTTTTTGCTTGCCGGATTACGAATAGATTATCTATACATATTAAACGAATTTTTAACACAAATACACAATGGTTTGAGCCAAAGTTACTCGATTCTGCCAAACCGTATAAACTATAATGGCGGTGAAAGAAACAAATACCTTTGAAAATTTGATTGGAAGGTACTGATTTCTTCTTTTTTCTCCAGTAAACGATTTGCTTTTTGTGACAAATTTTTGAACTTCTCTAGCTGCGTCAATTTATATTCTGACGTCTTTTTTTTTTTTCAAAAAAAAAAAAAACTTTGCAATTGGATGCTAGGGTTTTTAATAGTCATGATTATGGTTACTAAACTTGACTTATTAAAACAGTAAAGTCACAAAACTATATTTAATGACAGTAATGTCATTAAACTTTTATTTATAACATTACAGTCACAAAAATTATTATTTGTTACATTAAAGTGATTAAACTTTAGTAGTAGTCGATTTGCATGCAACTCAACTATATCATGAGTACGTGTCATCATCCATCAGAAGAATAACTATGTCCTCAAAAAACTAGACAAATATTTAGTGTCAAACTTTCAGTTCATTGGACTTTCCTCGATCAATAATGTGCCGAAGTAAGTAAAAAATATTGTGCACGAAGTGTTGTTTATACATAAAAGGTACCGATACAAGATTAGATTGTTAGGATTTCTCGTACCAAATTGAAACGTTAAAGCCAAGAATATGGTAAATTTTCTGATAAAATAATATTCAATTTGTATGATGAGCTTTACAATTGTGTACTCTTCAATCTCCGTCCTCTCTAAAAACTATTTTTGAGCTAGCATGTACAAAAAGAATGTTGATTATGACTTAATAAACAAGAATATGTTGAGTTCCACTTTCTTGGTGTAAAGAAGAAGTTGAACAACAAAATGAAGGAATTGAGAGGAGCAATGCTTTGTGAAGATCTCCTGCAGCTACACCTTTCTTGATTAGTGAAACGATGTATTCCATGAAGGCTGAATCACATGGTAATGTAATAGGGCCGCCACTCGGAAGTCCAAACTCTTCTTCAGACATGTTTAGAAGTTGTCTAATGACCTCATTTTCAAGATAAGCCAAGGGAATCACAAAGCGCCTTTGATCGATTGTGTAGACTACGAAATGGCCTTTTTCAACTACAGAGGATGATACACTGCAACTATCTGCGTCACTAACGTTTCTTGGAAGTGAAATCCTCTTCCTCTGCTTGGCCGCGAACTTCTGCCATCTCCTAGCCATCTCGGTGAGTTTCTTAGCGCTGAGCAATGCCATTTTTACTTGGAAGATTGGAAACAAGAAAGTAAACTAGAAATTTAGAATAATTTGATGGATGAATAGATAATGCTTGTAGTTTATGATGAAAAAGGATCACGGAAGGGGAGTTACTTATATAAAAGGCTAGAGACAGGCTTTGTGTTGGAGCTGAAGTTCTTGTCACTAACCACCGGAGGCAAATCCATGTGCCGATGCTTGTTGGCCATGTTGATATGGGGCCTTAAATTTTTGGATGGAAGATTATAAGTTTCTTCCATCAAATAATTTGAAACCATTAAATGAACAATTGCAGGTGCGAAGCAAGACCATGTTCTTCTCCCTTCATTTTCATGTAGATAGGGGACATTTGAATATCATCTCGGATATTCTGTCTTGGATCTCTGTCACCATATTTTCAAACCAGATGGTCCAGGGCAAAGTCCTCATTTTCATCCATTCTTGAGGGGCCTAGTTTTGTTATTCAACAAATTTGTGGTCTGAATACTTTAGAGAGTAAACAAAACCATGTGAAACTTCATGTGCAATTGTCTCTCACTAAATATTTGGATATGAAACTTGTCATAAACTTTTACATATACACACATACTAGTCCCCAGACTTGCAGTAAATTTTCACTTTCTGTGTATTTCTAAAAATCCTTCATTCTTTCTTCAGGTCTTCGTATAAATTTTGAAGTTACAAAGCATCTCACTATGGGTATCAAAATGAGTCCCCTTATTCAAGGTACTCGAATCTTGAGGAGGTTATCAAATTCCGGGGGTGTTCCAAAGGTCATTGTGCAGTGTATGTAGGAGAGAGCCAGAAGAAGAGATTTGTCGTGCCAATATCTTACTTGAGCCAGCCTTTATTTCAAGACTTGTTAACTCAAGCTGAAGAACAGTTTGGCTTCGATCATCCAATGAGTGGCCTCACAATACCTTGTATAGAGGACGTGTTTGTTGATCTCACATCCCGCTTGAGGAGATCATGAGTAGGATCATGGTGCAAATTCTTTTGCACATGAAATTTTGTGAAGTAGTAGGACTTAGATATTAGAAGAGGAACTTCCACTGTATAGTTCAGAAACACAAGAAACAAGAAATTTTTTCCATGATCAATTTATGAATAGCAGAAGTTCTAGTTCAGATTAATCCTATGCTTAAACGATTCCGTTGTTCTTTTTGAATTTTTCTGCTGAACAGAGTAATTAAGCACCTGTATGCAATCCAAGAACGTGTCATTTAGCGGAACAAGAATGACTGTTGTAATAAGTAACAAGAAATTACATAATTAAACGATTTTATTGTGATGATATAATTTTGATATAAGATACTTTTTGACTTATTTATTCATAGAGTCTATTTTAGAAGAAACAAATGTACATTGCTTATCTATTCTAGTTTCTTTTAAATTGATCCCAAGTCATGAGAAGCAACGGGAACTACTATTGTTCTTCAACAAGTTTAACCATTTAACGTCTGAATACTTATTTTTGATGTGAGACTTGCCAGCAGAACACAATGCAAGAAGCTTTCCTTTTCTGTGTATTTCGTAAAATTGTTTGTTCCTTGTTTATGTTCTGACGGGGGGGTCTATCGAAAACAACCTCTCTATGTCACCTCTGAGGTAGAGGTAAGGACTGCTTACACTCTACTCTCCCCAGACTCCACTTTGTGGGACTACACTAGGTATGTTATTGTTGTATTTGTTTCTTGTTTATTCTTAGATCGTCATTTAGAATTAAAAATCATATCATGAAAGAATGGGAATCAAAATGACTTAGGAAATGATGTGTTTATTTCCTTCTTCATTTGGTCGACAACCAAATGAACCTATTAATTATGAAATCAAATAACATTTGGGACTTCTCACAAATAATAGTAGTTTGGGACCATACCAATCCAAGTTTCTATTGTTAAGGCTTCAGTCTTCTCATAACCAAATGTAAAAGTGAAAGCCGTGGATATGGTAAATTTTTTGATAAAATATATTCAATCTGTATGATGCGCGTTACAATTGTGTTCTTCAGTCTATGCCCTATCTAAAAACTATTTTGAGCTAGCATGTAATAAAAAAATGTTGATGATGACTCAACAAACAAGAAGCTGTTGGAAACTATTTTGAGCTAGCATGTACAAAAAGAATGTCGAGCTTGACTCAATAAACAAGAATTTGCTGAGTTTCACTTTCTTGGTGCAACGAAGAAGTCGAACAGCAACATGAAGGAATTGAGAGGAGCAAGGCTTTGTGAAGATCTTCTGCAGCTATACCTTTCTTGATTAGTGAAATGATGTAGTCCATGAAGGCTGAATCACAGGGTAATGTAATAGGGCCACCACTCGGCAGTCCAAACTCTTCTTCAGACATGTTTAGAAGTTGCCTAATGATCTCATTTTCAAGGTAAACCAATGGAATGACAAAGCGTGCTTGATCAACTGTATATACAACAAAATGGCCTTTTTCAACTATAGACGATGAGGATGTACTACAATTGTCTGCGTCACTTCCATTTCTTGGAAATGAAATCCTCTTCCTCTGCTTGGCCGCGAACTTCTGCCATCTCCTAGCCATTTTGATGAGTTTCTTGGTACTAATCATTGTCATTTTTTTTTTGAAGTTGGAAACAAGAAAGTAAATAAGATATTTAGAGAACTTTGATGGATGAATTGATAATGCTTTTGCTTGATGATGAAAAGGCTCATGGAAGAGGGAGTATTTATACAATATAGAGTTGAAGTTTTTGTTACTAGCTAACCAAAGACAAGCCATGTGCTGATGCCTGTTGGGCATGTTAATATGGGGCCTGAAATTTGTGGATGAAGCTAGTTTGAAAATAAAAGATGATAAGTTTGTTCCTTTGTTCTCTTTGATCAACTAGGCCTACTTGGTATTTCTCACCAATGCCAATAATTTGAAAACCACTAAATGAACAATTGCTGGTAAGAATCAAAACCATGTTCTGCTTTCTTCTTTGTCATGTAGATAGGTGACCTTTAGATTTTCATCTTGACATCAAATTCACCAATTCATGTGGATTTTATTTTAAGGGTGTCCTTCAAATAAAAGTGGGGTCTAATATTGTTGAGCAAATTTATTGTCTGGATACTTGATAATAACAGAGTAAACAAAGCCATGTGAAGCTTCATGTGCCATTGTCACTCACCAGCAGCCACCTAATTCTCTTCACCATTAAATTTGGATATGAAACTTACCACTAACTTTGTATATATACACATACATAGAAAGCATTTTAAGCAAAACACAAAGCAAACTTTCACACTCTGTGTATTTCTCAAAATCCTCTACTTTCTTTTAAGTCATCATTTAAAGTTACAAAGTATCGCACTATGGGTATCAAAATGACTCCCCTTATTCAAGGTACTAGAATCTTGAGGAGGTTTTCAACTTCTGGAGGTGTTCCCAAAGGTCATTGTGCAGTATATGTAGGAGAGAACCAGAAGAAGAGATTCGTCGTGCCAATATCTTACTTGAGTCAGCCTTTATTTCAAGATTTGTTAACTCAAGCTGAAGAACAATTTGGTTTCAATCATCCAATGGGTGGTCTCACAATACCTTGCAAAGAGGATGTGTTTGTTGATCTCACATCCCGCTTGAGATCATGAATTGTATCAAAGTCCAAATTCTCTTGCACAGAAATTTTGTAAAAGTAGACTTAGATGTTAGAAAGAGGAGATTTAGAGAAGAATTCCACTGTATAGTTTAGAAACACAAGAATCTAGAAGTTGTTTCCATGATCAATTTATGAATAGCAGAAGTGCTGTTTCTGATAATCACTATTTTGGTTATATTTGCCAAAACAATTCCTTTATTCATTTAGACTTTTTCTGCTAAACAAATAACTAAGCCCCTGCATGCAACAGTTGAACTATGTGGTGCAAACTAGCACATCCATGAAAATATCATTTGGCGGAATAAGAATGACATTTGTGATAAGTAACAAGAAATTACGTAGTGGAACTAAGTCATCGACTTTATCTATAGTTATGGCCTTAAACTATAAGATTATCCTACTATTCAACAAGTTTAGTGTCTGAATACTTGGATAACAATAGAGTAGGAAAAACCATGTGAAACTTTTGAATGAGAGACTTTCCATAAACTTCTTCATACACGTATACAAAGTATTTGAGCAGAACACAGTGCAAAGAGCTTTTCTTTTCTGTGCATTTCTCAAGATTATTTGTTTCTTGTTTATTCTTAGATCATCATTTAGAGTTAAGAAACATATCTTGAAGGAACGGGAATCAAGATGACTCCACTTATTCAGGCTAATCTAATTTTGACGACGTCTTCAGCATCTGTAGTTGGTTTATCACCTAATTGCTTCTGAAAATACCACAAATATATTTTGGACATCTTATTTTCTTTGACAAGTTTATTTTTAATATGCTGACACTAACGTGGAAGACAAAGCCATGCGATACTTCAGATGCCGATGTCTCTCACCTCTGACACCTTAATGTGGATATTGATATGGGGTCTTGAATTTGTGAATGAATCTTGTTTGAAAGGATGGAAGATGAGATGATGAGTTTCTTTCTTTCTTCATTTGGTCGACAACTGAATGGACCTATTAATAATGACATCAAATAACACTTGGAACTTCTCGCAAAAATTGATATCTTAGTGGACATTGGTGTTAATACATAAAAGGCACCAATCCAAGATGAGATTGTTAGGTCTTCTCATAACCAATTAATGTAAAAGTGAAAGCCGTGGATATGGTAAAAATTCTGATAAAATAATATTCAATCTGTATGATGCGCTTTACAATTGTGTTCTTCAGTCTATGCCCTATCTAAAAACTATTTTGAGCTAGCATGTAATAAAAAAATGTTGATGATGACTCAACAAACAAGAAGCTGTTGGTTTCCACTTTCTTGGTGCAAAGAGAAAGTTGAACAACAACATGAAGGAATTGAGAGGAGCAATGCCTTGTGAAGATCTCCAGCAGCTACACCTTTCTTGATTAGTGAAATGATATAGTCCATGAAGGCTGAATCACAGGGTAATGTAATAGGGCCACCACTCGGCAGTCCAAACTCTTCTTCAGACATGTTTAGAAGTTGCCTAATGATCTCATTTTCAAGGTAAACCAATGGAATGACAAAGCGTGCTTGATCAACTGTATATACTACAAAATGGCCTTTTTCAACTATAAACGATGAGGATGTACTACAACTGTCTGCATCACTACCATTTCTTGAAAATGAAATCCTCTTTCTCTGCATGGCCGCAAACTTCTGCCATCTCCTAGCCATTTTGATGAGTTTCTTGGTACTGATCATTGCCATTTTTTTCTCGGAAAATTGAAAACAAGAAAGTAAATAAGAAATCTAGAGAACTTTGATGGCTGAATTGATAATGCTTTTGCTGGATGATGAAAAGGCTCATGGAAGAGGGATTATTTATACAAGTGGCTGCTGATGAGGTTGTTAGGCAAAGCCATGTGCTGATGCCTGTTGGCCATATTGATATGGGGCCTAAAATTTGTGGATGAAGCTAGTTTGAATATAAAAGATGATAAGTTTCTTCTCTTTGATCAACAACCGGTTAGGCCTACTGATTATGTTATCATCTCATACTTTGTATTTCTCAGCAATGCCAATAATTTGAAACCATTAAATGAACAATAGCTGGTAAGAAGCAAAACCATGTTCTGCTCTCTTCTTTGTCATGTAGATAGGTGACCTTTAGATTTCCATCTTGGCTAGTTGTGCTAGAAAAAACACTTCATTAAAGTCATCATGTGGCTATTCTGTTGTGGTCCAGGCAAAGTCATCATCTTCATCCATTATTGTGGATTTTACTCAAAGAGTGTCCTTTGATACAAGTCATGAGAATAAGAGGGGCCTAGTCTTTTTCTTCTACAAAACCATGTGCCATGGTCACCAATTTCTCTTGACCACCACTAGATATTTGGATATGAAACTTGTCATAAACTTGTATATATACACACATACTAGTCTCTAGACTTGCAACAAACTTTCACTTGTGTATTTCCAAAAATCCTTCATCTTTTAAAGTTACAAAGTATCTCACTATGGGTATCAAACTGACTCCCCTTATTCAAGGTACTAGAATCTTGAGGAGGTTTTCAACTTTTGGAGGTGTTCCCAAAGGTCATTGTGCAGTATATGTAGGAGAGAACCAGAAGAAGAGATTCGTCGTGCCAATATCTTACTTGAGTCAGCCTTTATTTCAAGACTTATTAACTCAAGCTGAAGAACAATTTGGTTTCAATCATCCAATGGGTGGTCTCACAATACCTTGCAAAGAGGACGTGTTTGTTGATCTCACATCCCGCTTGAGATCATGAATTGTATCAAAGTGCAAATTCTCTTGCACAGAAATTTTGTAAAGTAGTAGACTTAGATATTAGAAAGAGGATATTCAGAAAGGAACTTTCACTGTATAGTTCAGAAACACAAGAATCTAGAAGTTGTTTCCATGATCAATTTATAAATAGCAGAAGTGCTGTTTCTGATAGTCACTATCTTGGTTATAATTGCTAAAACAATTCCGTTATTCAGTTAGCGGAATAAGAATGACATGTGTGATAAGTAACAAGAAATTACGTAGCAGAACTAAGTCATCAACTTTATCTATTTTGAATTTTTGCATATGAATAGAGTAGGCCAAACCATGTGAAACTTCATTTGACTACCAACGTTTGGATGTGAGACTTGCCAAAAACTTATATACACACATACACAAAGTATTTGGGCAGAACACAGTGCAAAAAGCTTTCCTTTTCTGTGCATTTCTCAAGATCACTTGTTTCTTGTTTATTCGTAGATCATCATTTAGAGTTAAAAATCATATCTTAAACTAATGGGAAACAAAATGACTCCACTTATTCAGGCTAATCGAATTTTAAGGACGTCTGCAGTTGTTCCAATATCATACTTGAGTCTGCCTTTAGATCTCAAGACTTGTTAGCTCATAATTTTTATCACCTAATTGCTTCTGAAAATACCACAAAATGTCCTAATCAATGTTCACACTGGATGCCTATGTACAAATATATTCTGAAATCTTATTTTCTTCAACAAGTTTATTTAAATATACTGCGGATGTTGTTGTCTCTAATCTCTGCCACCCTAATGCAGATACTTCAGCAAAGCCTGATTAGAACATAATGCATATGCATAAAAGGAGGCATAGTTGGTTGATTGATCTCCTTAATTAGAGTCAAACTTTCGATCATTTAGACCTTCTTCGATCAAGGAGGTACCCCAGTAAAGTGAAATGCTTGCGCTAAACAAAATGGTGTTTATACATTAAAGATACCAATCCAAGATTAGATTTTTCAGTTTTCTCATCATCAAATTTAAAAGTGAAAGCCATGGACACGGTAAATTTTCTGATAAAATAATATTCAATCTGTATGATGCGCTTTACAATTGTGTACTCTTCAATCTCCGTACTCTCTACAAACTATTTTTGAGCTAGCACATACAAAAAGAATGTTGATTATGACTTAATAAACAAAAATCTGTTGAGTTCCACTTTCTTGGTGTAAAGAAGAAGTTGAACAGCAACATGACGGAATTGATAGGAGCAACGCTTTATGAAGATCTCCTGCAGCTACACCTTTCTTGATTAGTGAAACGATGTAGTCCATGAAGGCTGAATCACAGGGTAATGTAATAGGACCACCACTCGGCAGCCCAAACTCTTCTTCAGATATGTTTAGAAGTTCCCTAATGATCTCATTTTCAAGATAAGCCAAGGGAATCATGAAGCGTCTTTGATCAATTGTATAGACTACAAAATGACCTTTTTCAACTATAGAGGATGAGGATGTACTACAACTGTCTGCATCACTACCATTTCTTGGAAATGAAATCCTTTTCCTCTGCATGGCTGCAAATTTCTGCCATCTCCTGGCCATCTTGATGAGTTTCTTAGCACTGAGCAATGCCATTTTTACTTGGAAGATTGGAAACAAGAAAGTAAACTAGAAATTTAGAACTATTTGATGGCTGAAATAGATAATGCTTCTGCTTGATGATGAAAAAGGATCACAGAAGGGGGGTTATTTATATAAAAAGCTATAGACAGGCTGTGGGTTGGAGGTGATGTTTTTGTCACTAACCATCGAAGGCAAAGCCATGTGTAGATGCCTGTTGGCCAAGTTGATATGGGGCCTAAATTTTTTGGATGAAGCTAGTTAGAAAGGATGGAAATAACAAGTTTCTTTATTTCTTCACTTTGGTCGACAACAGATTGGACCTCTTAGTTATGATATCAGCTCATACTTGGTATTTCTCACCAATGCCAATAATTTGAGACCATTAAATGAACAATAGCTGGTAAGAAGCAAAACCATGTTCTGCTCTCTTCTTTGTCATGTAGATAGGTGACCTTTAGATTTCCATCTTGGCTAGTTGTGCTAGAAAAAACACTTCATTAAATTCATCATGTGGCTATTCTGTTGTGGTCTCTGTCACCATATTTTTACCAAATTTGTGGTCTGAATACTATAGAGAATAAACAAAACCATGTGCCATTGTCTCTCCCCAGTTGTCACCAATTTCTCTTGACCACCACTAAATATTTAGATATGAAACTTGTAAAAAACTTGTATATATACACACATACTAGTATCCAGATTTGCAACAAACTTCTAAGAATCCTTCATTCTTTCTTCAGGTCTTGGTATAAATTTTAGTTACAAAGTATCTCACTATGGGTATCAAACTGACTCCCCTTATTCAAGGTACTAGAATCTTGAGGAGGTTTTCAACTTCTGGAGGTGTTCCCAAAGGTCATTGTGCAGTATATGTAGGAGAGAGCCAGAAGAAGAGATTCATCGTGCCAATTTCTTACTTGAGTCAGCCTTTATTTCAAGACTTGTTAACTCAAGCTGAAGAAGAGTTTGGCTTCGATCATCCAATGGGTGGCCTCACAATACCTTGTAAACAAGACGCCGCTTGCATAGTGCAAATTCTTTTGCACATGAAATTTTGTAAAGTAGCGGTAGGACATAGATATTAGAAAGAGGAAAAATTTATTGTATAGTTCAGAAACACGAGCCTAGAAAAGTTCTTCCATGATCAATTTATGAATAGTAAAAGTCTAAGTATTTGCTTAAACAATTCCGTTACTCGTTTAGAATTTTTCTGCTGAACAGAGTAATTAAGCACCAGCATGCAACAGCTGAACTATGTGGTGCAAACTAGCACATCCAACAAAATGTTGTTTGGCGGAATAAGAAATTACATAAAGGGCAGCTTGGTGCAACACAAATATTATGACAACTTAAATTACCCATAAAATTTCGTTCACATGAAAACTAACTCATTATATTCAAGGCGTGTTTTTATAAATAATTGAAAGGGAGCCTTGGAGTAAATGGTAAAGTTGTTGTCATATTATCACAATAGACCCTTGTGGTTGGACTCTTCCCCGGATATTGCACATAGCGGGAGTTTAAGTGCATCGGGCTGCCCTTTTTGTGTTTTTACATAAATAATTGGTGATAGTTCAAGTAAGAAACGGAAAATTTCAATAGTTCAGATAGAGAACTCACAAAAAGGTATGTAATACTTCAGGTGTGTTTTTGACAATTTTTTTTTTTCAATTTTCCAATTAATTTCCTTAATTATTCGCGTGGTATGTCATTTGGAACCATTTTTAAACAAAAAATAATAATGAGAGTTTACACCACACAATATCAGATACTAGTTGAGGTGTAATATGATAAATGGTCGGTGATAGTTCAGGTAGAAAATACAAACACATGATAGTTCAAGTCAAAAACTCCCAAAAATACGAGCCCGTTTAGCCATGAATATTTTTTACCTTTTTCCGGAATTAAACTCCAAAAAACAATCTTGGCCATAAAATTTCAAAAAACAATCTAAATTTTACTTTTTTCCCCTCCAAATTACCCAAAAAATTCAAGAACAATTATAATTTATTTCATGGCCTAACACAACTCTAAATTTCAAATATCATTTTCATTTTGAAACAAAAATTAATTTTTTTTTTGTTTTCACAATAAAACCTGGCCAAACGCCTACTCAAATATTTTATTATATGGAGTCAACGTTTTACATAAATTGGAACTAAAAATTTACTTGGTCAACGCAAGTACTTTTACGCAGCCGGCCAAACAGTAATTTACTTTGGTCAAAGGAATGTACACTTTTTAAGTATGTTGCAATTCAACAGTTGTGTCAGCTGAATAGAGAAAAAAGAAGCAGCAAAAATGGCCGAGGGCACAGTGAATCAACCGGAAAAAATGGTGCATCCAGCAGTAAAACCTTTATCTGATTTTCTTGGTACTTGGAAAGGTGAAGGCCAAGGCTTTTTCCCTACTATTTCTTCCTTCAATTACTCTGAAGAGCTCCAATTTTCACACTCCCCCAACAAGGTTAGATTCCGTTTACGTCGATTCAGGATTTAAATTCTATGAGTTTGAATGTTTTCCGTTTGAAATTATAGGATGTTTTGTTTGATTTTAATTTGGCACGGAATTTAAGAAAGTGAAAAAAAACTTTTTAAATGTTGAGATCTTAGACACGTCACGTGGAAAGTTAGATTTGAATTTGATGGGTTAGGATGTTTAGAATCAAAATATAATACTCCCATATGTTTTAATTTGTTTGCTTGGTTTTATGTTGGCACGGAGTTTAAGAAAGTGAAAGACTTTTTGAATCTTGTGGAATGTACCAGAATATCGTTTAATCTCGTAACCTTAAATATGCCACGGGAAAAGTTAAATTGAAAGAGTTGCCAAACAAAACCTTTATCTTACCTTCTTGGTACTTGGAGAGGTGAAGGAGAAGGCTTTTTCCCTACAATTTCTTCCTTCAACTACTCTGAAGAACTACAATTTTCTCACTCCCCTAACAAGGTTAAGTTCCGTTTATGAATTCAGGATTTAAATTGTATGGGTTCGAATCCATTACAATTTTGAAATTAAAGGATCAAAATATAATACTCCCGGTTTCAAGTTGTTTGTCTGATTTTGATTTGGTGCACAGTTTAAGAAATTAAAGATATGTACTTGCTCTGTCCCATATTAGCAGCTGCTTAAGAAATCATAAATAAGAAAAGTAGTTTTACTAATTTACCCTTCTAATTCTTTTTAACAGTACACTTTATTTATGTGCATTATCCATCTATACCAAGATTAACAAAGGAGGGATTTTTTTGGAACTTTATAATGTGTATACTTTCAAACATAATTAATTTAAAGGGGAAAATGGGAAAAATTTAATTAATTCTATCTTGGTTTTTTAAATTGACTAGTAATTTGGGACATATACTTTTAGTAATGTGGACAAGTGATATGGGACGGAGGGAGTAGAATGTTCCAAAATGTCTTTTAATCTTGTGGTCTTAAGCATGTAGGGGGAAAGTTAGATTTACAGAGTTGCCAAAAAAGGAAAGATGCATTTTTTTTAAACGGACGAAAAACAAAAGTAAGACTAACAAATTGAAACAGACGAAGTTTCTGTTGAAATTTTTTAAGTGATCTCTTTATCTGTATTTTGTTGAAATTGTAGTGATTTTTTTAATCTACTTCTTCTGTCCCAGTTTGTGTTATTCCCTTTCAGATTGTTTTAGAATAGGACACATTTCTATATTTTAGAAATAATTTAACTTTAAATTTCTCATTTTAGGACGAAACGGTGGGAAGTATACAGAAAAGACAGTTTTTTTCTATCATATTAGACTATTAGAGTATATTAGTATTAGTTAGTGATCTCGAGTAAGTCTTTTTTTTCTGAGCTCCACTTTTCACACTCTCCCAACAAGATTAGGTTCCGTTTATGTAAAATTTAAAGTGTTTTTTTCGTTTTTGTAAATATATATACATTGTTCGAGTCCCCTTAAAAAAAGGGAATCTTGTGACCAATGGGGTTCACTAATTGTCTTAACTCACATGTTCAAGTTCCAAGTGTTGCATTCTTGCATTTCTTCGAATCCCTTTATTAGAATTCCTGGCTCTCACTATACATATGAATTTTTTTGCCTAAATTTGCTTCTTTTTATCAGCCTGTGATAGCTTATTCTCAAAAGACATGGAACTTGAAATCTGGACAACCTATGCATTCTGAGAGCGGATACTGGAGACCTAAACCCGATGGGACCATTGAAGTCGTCATTGCTCAGAGCACTGGTCTTGTTGAAGTCCAGGTGATTTCCTTATGAATAATTATATGCAATTTTTGAAATATGAATCTTCATTCTCACATCCTATTGTGTGCATAGACATTTTACATAGCTACTTTTGCAAAGGTAACCTACTATCAAATGTAAGAATTCACCAATAGTGTAGAACAATTTTGCACTGTCAGTGTAGGTTAAATTCATTTCTACGATTCATGAGTCATGCCTTGGAATTCCGTGTTATCAGATTTTAGATGTGCTAAGGACATTGTTTTTACCTTGAAAGGGTGAGCAATTCTAATATTGAGATGGTAATTTGAAGTGATTTTTGATGTTACAAAACAAGACTCATTGACAATCCAGGAGGTCAATTGTATATGTCGGTGTGTTCAGTTTGTTTATCCAATTTGGTCAACCATAAAATAGTAATATTTCTACTTTCATTCTACAGAAAGGAACATATGACATGAAAGAGGGAGTTGTGAAGCTTAAAAGTGAACTGGTTGGCAATGCTTCCAAGGTAACCTTCTCTAGGCCGTCGCTCCATTAGCATGTATGTGGATTGTTTTGAGATAAAGAAAAAGGAGAGCTTTTAAAAGTGTGATGTTATCCCTTATTTTTTTGGTGCATTCATGAAGTTCCTTCATGTATAGAAGATTGGGTGTTATTCGTAGAAAATTATATCTTTTTGTAAGTATTCTACTCTTGGTGTACTTCTTATGTAGGGGGAACTTTGGCCCAAACATCAATACATCTCTTTTTTGAATTTTTTTCTAAATTCCCTTGTGTCAATGTTGGACCGTGTGTCAGATGCATTGTTTGTCTTATCTAGTTTTGTCTACCTTCCATCTTCGACTCTTTGATGCGCTTATTCACCTTTATAATAGAGGTATAAGTTTTCCTTTCCCTTATGTTTTCTAGGATGTAAAGTTGAAGTAGAAATTGAACTCTCGAAACATATATGCATCAGATTTGACATGAAGAAAGTTTACAAAGAAAAAGTAAAGGTCAGCATATTCTACAAGTACCTTCTTGCAAGATGATGTTTGTGGAAATGGTTTTATGTTTTTCTTGGATGAAGTACTGTATCAAAGTTTAGGAAAAAAAACCTTGATTGTTGGTGTAGGTTTCTGAAGTTTGACTAATGTGATCCTTTGTTTACCTTATGGACAGGTCAAGGAGATAACTCGAGTTTTTAAAGTGGAGAATTGTGAACTATCATATGTTGTGGAGATGGCCACCAGTCTAACTGATCTTCAGTCCCATCTCAGAGCCTCGCTTAAGAAGCTCTAAGCAGCCAGCTCATGACAGGAGATATCAATATCTATACTAAATCCCTGACGCACTTGTTCACTAATGTTTGTGTTTATCGACATTTTATCTTGTCTTACCAGAAGTATGATGTTGAATGTTAATTTCAAGATAAAACTCTATTCACTCTGTAATAATACAAGATTTCAGTTGCCTATTTTTCAACTGCTATACTATCTATATTGAGCTATCATTTACAAAACATGATCATTTCATGACTCAGTAAACAAGAAGCAGTTGGTTTCCACTTTTTTGGTGCAAAGAGAAAGTTGAACTGCAACATGAAGGAATTGACAGGAGCAATGCCTTCTGAAGATCTCCAGCCGCTACACCTTTCTTGATTAGTGAAATGATGTAATCCATGAAGCCTGAATCACAGGGTAATGTAATAGGGCCACCACTCGGTAGCCCAAACTCTTCTTCAGACATGTTTAAAAGTTGCGTAATGGCCTCATTTTCTAGGTAAGCCAACGGAATGACAAACCGTGCTTGATCAGCTGTATATACTACAAAATGACCCTTTTCAACTATAGAGGATGAGGATGTACTGCAGCTGTCTGCATCACTGTCATTTCTCGGAAATGAAATCCTCTTCCTCTGCTTGGCTGCAAACTTCTGCCATCTCTTGGCCATGTTGATGAGTTTCTTAGTACTGAGCATGTTCTTTTCTCTGGTAGACTAGAAACGAGAAAGTAAACTAGAACGTTAGAGACCTTTGATGAATTAACTGATAATGCTTGTTGTATGATGAAAAGGCTCATAAACGGGGATTAGTTATACAAGAGGTTGTAGACAGGCTTTAAGTTGGAGCTGAAGTTTTGCTACTAATAAGAAAAGGCAAAGCCATGTGCTGATGCCTTTTGGTCATGTTGATATATGGGGCCTTAAATTTGTGGATGAAGTTAGATTGAAAGGATAAAAGTGTTAGGGTTTGCCCTGAATTTCCTACTTTACTGAATTATACCATAACTGTGTTTTACCTTGAAAAGGTTTTCTTGGTGGAAAAGGTTTCCTAGTAGGAAAATAACTCTTCCATAATTGGTTAACCGTTTCTTGGAGGAGAAGTTTGGACTTCTATAAATTGAAGATCCCTCTTCTCAAATCAAAACACAATAGCATCCACGATGTAGTCATCAAAAGAGTCTTGTTTAGGGGGAGATTTTTCTCTCATAGATTTTATGCTTTTTAGTTTAGTTTTTCATATAAGCCTTTATATAGGCACATAAACAAAGTAGTAGACTCCTCCTATATCTAAAGTACTAAACTCTTATTAAAACTAATAAACTGAATATTCAATTAAATCAATAATTAGACTCCTCAAATAACTAAACAACTAATTATTCTAGAAACTATGTAGCAGTAACAGATGCAATATCCAACACTCCTCCTTGTTTCTGTTGCTGCAATCTAGTAAAGTTCGTCCTCGTGAGTTTCTTCTTCCATTAGTAGTGCTTGTGAGTTGTTTTGATCTTTGAACTTGCACACTTTTGTAACATGACCTGTTTGTTTGCAATTTCCACATATTGCGTCAGATCTCCACCAACAAAATTTTTCTAAGTGTGTTTTCTTCTTGCAATATTTGCAAGGGGGATAATCATTTTTTTCTTTTTGGTGTTTTACATAAAAAATACTTTCATCAACTTTATCTTGTCTGAAAGCTCTTCTTTGCTCTTGTGCTTGAAGAGCACTTATTAATTCTGCAAGAGATATGGTAGAGAGATCTTTAGACTCTTCTAGCGCAGAGATTTTTGACTCAAATCTCACTGGAATAGTCACAAGAATTTTTTCAACTATTCTGTTATTTTTAAAATCCTCGCCAAGCAACCTGATTCTATTGACAATCAAAGAGATCTTGTCAGAATACTTAGTGATGGTCTCACCCTCTTGCATTCTAAGAGATTCAAAATCCCTTTTCAAATTCAAGATCTGATTTTGTCTGCCTCGTTCACTTCCTTGATACTCCTTTTCGAGTTTGTCCCAAGCTTCTTTCGCTGTCTCACATGCAATTATTTTAGAGAAGATAGAATCTCCAACTGAATTTTGAATCACAATTTTGGCTTTGCATCTTCTGGTTTTCTCTTCTGAAAGAGTTTTGATTTGGGCAGAAGTAGAATTTTCAGGGAGTGGTTGTAAAGGTGATCCTTCCGTTACAACTTCCCACAAATCATAAGCTTCAAGATAAGACTTCATCTTCACTGCCCAAATTTGATAATTTTCACCAGTGAAAATTTGTGGAGCAGTCAAAGAAAGACCATTGCTTGCCATGGTTGATGAAAAATAGGTTAAAAGTGGTATGGATTAAAATTGGTTAAAATTGATATTGGTTGAAAATAGCCCTGAGCGTTAAAAGTAAGCACGGGTTAAAATAAGTTGAAAATGAGTATGGATTAAAAATAGTTGAAAGTTTTTTTCCTCAACAAAGGCACAAGATCATGAAGGCTCTGATACCACTGTTATGTTTTTTTGGAGATTTTGGAGAGAGATGCAAACAATAAAATAGAAAATATGAATGAAAACTTTCACCTATTAATTTCATTAATAATAAGCCTTTATATAGGCACATAAACAAAGTAGTAGACTCCTCCTATATCTAAAGTACTAAACTCTTATTAAAACTAATAAACTGAATATTCAATTAAATCAATAATTAGACTCCTCAAATAACTAAACAACTAATTATTCTAGAAACTATGTAGCAGTAACAGATGCAATATCCAACAAAAAGATGATTAGTATCTTCCTTTCCTCACTTTGGTTGACAACCGATTAGGCTTATTTGTTATGTTATCAACTCATGCTTGTTGTTATTCCACAAATATGACCTAACAATGTAAGTGCTTGTCGAAGATTTAGAAGGCAATGCCATGTGATATTTCGCGTCATGTAGATTTCTTTCTTGTGGCATTTCTGTTGCTTTTACTATCTGGAATTCTCTGTCACCTAACCTCTAAATCAGGTGGTCCTGTACTAATTCATGAACTATATCCTTTCTTGTGATTGTTATTTAAGGGTGACTTTTTCTGTTCCAAATCAGAAGAAGCAGTAGGGCCTAGCTAGTGTTGTTCTTCAACAAATTTATGGTGTGAATACTTTGACAGTAACAGAGTAGGCAAAACCATGTGAAACTTCATGGGCCATTATTGTCTCTCACCAGTAGCCACCAATTTCTCTTAACCACCAAACATTTAGATATGAAACTTGTCATAAACTTATATATATAATCAGATCCAAACATTTCAGCAAAACACAAGTATCCTGACATTCAAAAGACTTCCATTTTCTGCAATTCTCAAAGTTCTTGATCTTTATTTTCCTTCATCTGTTAGAGTTACATCTTATTTCTTGAGACAATGGGTATCAAAGTGACTCCATTTATTCAATCTAATCGAATCCTAAGGAGGTCTTCAACATCTGGAGGTGTTCCAAAAGGACATTGTGCAGTATACGTAGGAGAGAGCCAGAAGAAGCGATTTGTTGTGCCAATATCATACCTGAGCCAGCCTTTATTTCAAGGCTTGTTAGCTCAAGCCGAAGAAGAGTTTGGCTTCGATCATCCAATGGGTGGTCTCACAATACCTTGCAAAGAGGATGTGTTCATTGATCTCACTTCCCGCTTGAGGAGATTATAAGTAGGACCATGGTGCAAATTCTTCTGCAGATGAAATTTTGTATAGCAGTAGGATTAGAAATGAGAAGATGAGATAGAGTAGAGATGTCACTTCCATATGAGTGGGATTTGACAAAGAGAGAAAACAGTTCCTTGTTTTTTCTTAACCATTTTTGTATAGTAGTAATAAACAAGGATTTTCTACTTGTAAAGGATAAAGCCAAGTTTTATTTAAGCAAAAAATTTCAAGTCACTTGATTAGAAGACTCGAACCTTTTATCCTTTCATGTTTTCCTCATTCAGTAGTCACTTGATATTTTGCACAACTGTGCTGCTGGCTTTATTGACACCAGCAAGTAAGTACAACTATCACTACTTACTGCTCTTAGACCCTCCTTGGGGCTGTATGTTCAAATTCCTAATTCTACAAGCTCCAAATCTCCAGATATATAGTAAATCTGAACTTGCTTCTGTGCAGGTGAACTTCATATCGTGTCTAATATAAGCAAAAATAAGCTGTGAAATTAACATGATTGTGAGGTCATCTTAGTTTCTTGACCTGAATATCTGGAATTAGGGGAATGGCTGAATTTTATCCTTTCTTTTGTTGTGTTTTCGGTCTCAATTTCTAAATTTTAAGCTTCCAATGACTTCTATCAGAGAAGCCGCTTTACTCTTCACGGCCACTAAACATATTGGAGACCATGGTCTTGTAACGCTACATAAATGCGCTAGTCTAAGTCTTCTTGATTATTACAATTTACTAAACCACTCGATTCCAACAGCTGGTTCGTCTTGCATTGGTGTCTTGATGTGTGACTTATTTACATCCGAGTTATAAGCTAATTGAAATTAACACATGTAACTATCTTGATATATTTGTGACTAAGGCCTGAGGAAAAACTTGTAGGATTCATTTGTACGTTTGGATATGAATACCATATGGTAGAAACAAGAATCAAAGTGGTGGTGGTATTAGTGTGCCATAAGAGTAACCAATGAGCTTTGTTATTACATCCTAAATGGTTGTTGTAATTTGCAGCTTCTTTTCAATCTAGATTGATCAAGTATGAAATTTAACTGCTAAGAAAATCCGAAAGAGGAACAATTTATGATCTCACTTAATTTAAACACTTTACAGTTAATTTTCATGTCATTGGACTTGTGATGGTGTGATTCATGTCTGTAGGTTTCAATTGACAAAGTTGATTGCCTGTAATAAATGTAAAACTTCTCAATCACCAAATTGAAAAGTGAAAACTATAGATCTGGTTAATTTCAAGATGAAGTTCTATTCCCTCTGTATATATTCTATTTTAAGCTATCATTTACAGAACATGATGTCATGAGTCAATAAACAAGAAGCTGTTGGTTTCCACTTTCTTGGTGCAAAAAAGAAGTTGAAGTACAACAACATGAAGGAATTGAGAGGAGCAATGCTTCGTGAAGATCTCCAGCAGCTACGCCTTTCTTGATTAGCGAAATGATGTAGTCCATGAAGGCTGAATCACAGGGTAATGTAATAGGGCCACCACTTGACAGTCCAAACTCTTCCTCAGACATGCTTAAAAGTTGCCTAACAACCTCATTTTCAAGGTAAGTCAAGGGAAACACATAACGCCTTTGATCAATTGTATAGACTACAAAATGGCCTTTTTCAACTATAGAGGATGAGGATGTACTGCAACTTTCTGCATCTCTGTCATCTCTTGGAAATGAAATCCTTTTCCTCTGCATGGCTGCAAACTTCTGCCATCTCCTGGCCATCTTGATGAGTTTCTTAATGCTGAGCATTGCCATTTTTCTTGGAAGATTGGAAACAAGAAAGTAAACTAGAAATTTAGAACAATTTGGTGTCTGAATAGATAATGCTTGTAGTTGATGATGAAAAAAGGGTCACAGAAGGGAGGTTATTTATATAAAAGGCTGTAGACAGGCTTTCGGTTGGAGCTGAAGTTTTTGTCACTAACCACCGAGGGCAAAGCCATGTGCCAATGCTTGTTGGCTATGTTTATATGGGGCCTTAAATTTGTGGATGAAGCTAGTCTGAAAGGATGAAGGATTATAAGTTGTCTAGTTTTAATCAAAGAGGTTGATGCATTTATTCAATTCTCTGTCACCATATCTTTAAACCAAGTGGTCCAGGACTAAGTAATCAATTTCATCCATTATTGTGGCTCTTATTTTTGAATGTGTCTTCTGTTCCATATCATGAGAAGCAATGGGGCCTAGTGTTGTTTTTCAACAAATTTATGGTCTAAGTTCTTTGACAATAACAGAGTTAGCAAAACCATGTGAAACTTCATGTGCTATTGTCTGTCACATGTTGGGTATGAAACTTGCCATTAACTTATATATACCCGGACACAACATTTGAGCAAACACAAGTATCTAGACACTAGAAAAACTTCCATTTTCTGTGCAATTCTCCAAATTCTTGTTCTTTCTTTTCCTTCACCATTTAGATTTTACCAAATATCCCTTGAGATAATGGGAATCCTTAGGAGGTCTTCAACATCTGGAGGTGTTCCAAAAGGTCATTGTGCAGTATACGTAGGAGAGAGTCAGAAGAAGAGATTTGTCGTGCCAGTATCATACCTGAACCAACCATCATTTCAAGACTTGTTAGCTCAATCTGAAGAAGAGTTTGGCTTTGATCATCCGATGGGTGGTCTTACAATACCTTGCAAAGAGGATGTGTTCATTGATCTTACTTCCCGCTTGAGGAGATTATAAGTATGACCATGGCGCAAATTCTTCTGCCCATGAAATTTTGTAAAGAAGTAGGATTAGAAATGAGATATAGATGAGAAAACAATTCCTTGTTTTTTCTTAACCATTTTGTATAGTAGTAGTAAACAAGGATTTTCTGCTTGTAAAGAATATAACAAATTTTTATTCAAGCAAATTTTTTCAAGTCACTTGATATTTTGCATCACCTTGCTGCTAGCTTTATTGACACTGGCAACTAAGTGCTAATTCCTAGTTTTACAAGCTCCAAATCTCCACACCATGTCATAATGGAAGCGTAAAAGAGCTGTGAAATTACATGATTGTGAGTTCCAGGCCTTTTTGACAATAAATCAGAATCGTCGTCGAGAATAGGCGAATATACGAGATTATACTGACCAGTACATATGATTCGATTAAGGTTTGAATAATCAGGAATCACACATGCAAGTCGGAAAGGAAACACAGGAAACGGTGTTTCCAGTGGCGGACGGGTGAGTAACGCTTAAGAACTTTCCCTAGAGAGGGGAACAACAGCTGGAAACGGCTGCTAATACCCCGTAGGTTGAGGAGAAAAAGGAAGAATCCGCCCGAGGAGGGGTCACGTCTGATTATCTAGTTGGTGAGGCAATAGCTTACCAAGGTCTGAGAAAATGGCATGTTCAGCTTAGTTTTTCTTTTGCTATGTTTTCTGTCTCAATTTGCTGAATTTAAGCATCCAATAACTAATATCAGAGAAGCAACAGAAATGCTTGTTGGCCTACAAAGATACTAAGTTCTGTTCCATTTGACCAAATAGGCCATTGTAAAGGTGTTCCATAATTAGTTTAAACTTGAGGCAGCTTTGCTCCAGTTCAATCTAAATATATTGTAGACTATGGTCTTGTAAGTTTACTACAACAACATACCCAGTAAAAAGGTCTGGGAAGGGTAGAGTGTATGCAGACCTTACCACTACCTCGTGGAGGTAGAGAAGCTATTTTCGAAAGACCCTCGGCTCAAGTGTAGGAAATTCAAGTACAAAGAAGAAGGGAACAGTATTGTAAGTTTACTGTCTTCTTGATTCGTTTAACATCTGGAGGTGTTCCAAATAGACCAATTATTTAAGTAAATTTGTTCAAGTCAATTGATTAGAAGACTTGGAACCTTTTGTACATTCATGTTTCCTCCTCAAGAAGACAGATGTGCCTAATACTTCGTTTCCGTTTCATATTATTTGACCCTTGATTTGACACACCCTAAAGAAAGCTTTAATTAGATTTGTATTTTACTAAAACTGACCTTATTAATGATGTTTTGGAACTTTAAATTTGACTACTATTACTTTATGTAGTTATTTAATACTAAAGGTAGAAATGGAAAAAAATATTTAATGAAATTATCTTGATTTCAAAAATTGAACAAGTAAATTGAAACAACTATTTTTAGGGCTCGTTTGGGCATGCGATATGGAATCATGATTTGAATTCAGATTGATATAAACTTGAAGTTATGTTAAGTTGTATTTTTTTCATGAACATGAAAACCCCACAAGTTGAGAAAACTATCAAAATTTTCTCAATTCTTACACAATCTTGCCAAATGAACAAACCATAGATAAACAAGATATCGGAATATCCAAGGCGACGTATTGATAAATAGCATATCTCCATGTTCCTTTTATAAATAAATGTTTACGATTACAAACTTTTAAATATACATAATTTTACAAAGATTCACTAGTCAACAATAGTAGTAACTAGAGTATCATTTTATATAATCATTTCACATGGTACGAACAATTTCTTCACACCGAGCATGAGTCTTTTTTGTATAAAAAATAAACTTATATATAGGTCAAGATTTACATTTAAAAAAAATTGAAATTCCAAATCGCATGTTTTAATGCTGAGTTAAATCGTGACTTCATATCGGATGTCTAAACGCAATCTTAAACACGTTATAATTGTGTTTATGGTCAAACTTTTAAGGAAAGAAAAGCACTTTTTTGATGTCTGAACTAAGCTATAAATTGTCTTGTACAACTCTTTTCAGACAAAACTAGCTACCTGTTGTGGAAGTAACAATGGAGGGTAAGAACCTTAAACCCAAATGCTCTATGCTTTTCACTGTCTTTAATACAATCCTAAGCTTCTTCAAGCCTAATCGAAAACGAACCAGATTTGTGGATCTTCCGAGGGTGATTATGGTGGAAATTCTCTCAAGATTGCCAATCGAGTCCATGTTAAGCTCTAGGCGTGTTTGCAAAATCTGGTATAATCTTTTTTCCGACCCTTTATTTCTTACCATGTATGTATCAAGATCACCTCCTCCCTGCCTTTTGTTTTCGCGTGATCACTCTATAAATCAGCTTCTTGAACTCGAACCATGTTGTGATGATTATTCTTCTAGACTCCGTAACAGACCTATTCTATTGAGCTGCCCTGAGTTTAACACACCAGTGAAACGGGGAATGGACATTCCAGTTGAGGATTACCCTATGTTGAGATTAATTGGTTCATGTAATGGATTTATTGGTTTGATGACTAATATATATGATATAAATACTTCAGTTTACATTAGTAATCCTCTTTTGGGTGAGTATTTCAAACTTACGTTGCCCGAATTAGAGAAGAGTGTTTGTCGTGTTGTTTATGGATTTTGCTTTAGTGAAGTCTCCGGAAAGTTTAAGTTAGTGAGATCAGTGACTAGAAGATTTGGGGGTCGTTGTGAAGTATCAGAATTGGAGGTTTATACTCTTGGAGTTGACGAGAAATGGAGAAATTTGGGCCAAGTTCCATATCCTGTATGGCATGATTTTGGTCAGGTTTGTGTGAACGGGGCTCTTCATTGGATGGATCCCGTGAAAAAGGAAAGCATTTACTCCTTCGATATTGAGACTGAAAAGCTCAAGTCTGTGCCAGGTCCACCTGGTCTGGTATTTCCATTCAAGTATTTGACCCAAGCAGAGTTGGAGAGATCTAGATGTCCACCCTCGTGTTTGACGCTAGTAGAGTTGGGGAATCGTCTATGTTTAACTGATGATAGTGGTAGCATTTTTGGGCATATTGATATATGGTGGATGAAAGAGTATGGAATAGCTGAATCTTGGACTAAAGATCGCATTTTGACTTGTTTGGGGCCGGCTTGTTTGGGGCTTGATATTTGTTATCATAAATATTTACCGATTCTAATCTGGAAAGACGGAGAAATCTTGATGCAAGGAAAAAAAGGCTCACAGCTACTTTCTTACAACCCAAAAGACAAGATTTTTAGGATGATCCCCGTTAGCAGTGGTATTTCCACTGTAGCGACTAGATATATTCCAAGTTTTTACTCGCTCAAGACTGTCATGGGGGGACAACTTTCAAGTTTCAAATGTTTATCCGAATGAAAACTGAGATAGTTTAGATGTTTAGTTTGTCTTATTTCGTCCAGGATATTATGTTTGGTTTAGAACAACTTTTACTGTTTTGTGGATGCTTTTGAATTCTGGTAAAACAACAACTGTCTGTTTATGTTATTTGCATTGCAAAAGTCTCCAAAACTGCATTTTCTTTATTCATTTCATTCTGCACTTGTCTGAATAGAGTGAACTACAAAAGGAACAAAACGTTGGCGTATTAGTCATGCATATTTACTTTGAAGAAGTGCAATTTGATTGAAAAAATGAATTCTATAGATCTGGTTCATTCTGTAATAACACAAAGCTTTCAGTTGCCTATTTTTCACCTACTATACAATCTAGTTTGAGCTATCATTTACAAAACATGATAGCATGGCTCAATAAACGAGAAGTTGCTGGTTTTGACTTTCTTGCTGCAAAGAAGAGGTTGAAAAGTAACATAAAGGAATTGAGAGGAGCAACGCCTTGTGAAGATCTCCTGCAGCTACACCTTTCTTGATAAACAAAACAATATAGTCCATGAAGGATGAATCGCAGGGCAATGTAATAGGGCCACCACTTGAGAAACCAAACTCTTTTTCGGATATGATTAAGAGTTGCCTAATGACCTCACTTTCAAGGTAAGCCAAGGGAATGACGAAGCGCCTTTGATCAATTGTATTATACTACAAAATGGCCTTTTCCGATAATAGAGGATGAAGACGTACTACAACTGTCTGCATCACTACCATTTCTTGTAAGTTAAATCCTCTTCCTCTGCATGGCTGCAAACTTCTGCCATCTCCTAGCCATTTTGACAAGTTTCTTGGTACTGATCATTGTTTTTCTTTCCATTTTTTCTTGAGAGTTTTGAAGCAAGAAAGTAGACTATTTAGAACCTTTTGATGGCTGAATAGATAATGCTTGTACTTGATGATGAAAATGGCTGAGGGAAGAGGGGTTATTTATACAAGAGGCTATAGACAGGCTTTGAGTTGGAGCTGAAGTTTTGCTACTAACAACCAAAGACAAAGCCATGTGTTGATGCCTGTTGGACATGTTGATATGGGGCCTTAAATTTGTGGATGAAGCTAGTCCGAAAAGATTAAAGACGTAGAAGGGCCAATAATTTGAAACCAGAACAATTGCTTGTAAGAAGCAAAACCATGTTCCACGCTCTCTTCTTTGTCATGTGGATAGGTGACCTTTAGATTGTAGATTGATCAAAATGTCTAATGGAAGTAGTTTATATAAAGTTAAGGCTAATTTGAATTGTAACTAAAGTTGCCAACCTGAGATAAGTAGGCAGATCATGTGCTTCTGTTTAGTATGGGACCTTAAGAATTGTGGACATGGCTGGTCGTCTAGTTTTAAGAAAAGAGGTTGATTGCATTTCTTCAACGGAAAGGGCCTAAATTACCCCTCACCTATTGTAAATGGTACAAAAATACCCTCCATCAATCTATTAGCTCCATTATACCCCCGACATCCACCTTTGGGCTCCATATTGCTCTTCATTTTAACAGCCCCCGACATCCACGTTTGGGCTCCATTCCCTGTCACCATATCTTTAAACCAAGTGGTCCAGAACTAAGTCATCAATTTCATCCATTCTTGTGGCTTCTATTTTAAGGGTGTCTTCTGTTCCAAATAAATAAGATTATGGTGTGAATACTTTGACAATAACAAAGGATTTGAGCAAAACACAAGCATCCTGATTAAAAAAAAATATCCCATTTTTTGTGCAGTTCTCGAAATTCTTCTTCTTTCTTTTCCTTCAGCATTTGGAGTTACCAAATATCCCTAGAGAAAACGGGTATCAAAGTGACTCCATTTATTCAGGCTAATCACTTCTTAAGGAGGTCTTCGACGTGTGGAGGTGTTCCAAAAGGGCATTGGTGCAGTATATGTAGGAGAGAGCCAGAAGAAGCGATTTGTGGTTCCAGTATCATACTTGACCCATCCTTTATTTCAAGACTTGTTAACTCGATCTGAGAAAGAGTTTGGCTTTGATCATCCAATGGGTGGTCTTACAATACCTTGAAAAGAGAATGTGTTCATTGATCTCACTTCCCGCTTGAGGAGATCATGAGTAGTGTGTTATGTGGCGCCTTACTGAAGTGTCTTGGAAGGGTGTGTAAGCCAAAGCAACCGACATCAGTAGTTACTTTCTGCTCAAATACGATAGGCTAGATTTCCAGTGCCAAGTCGGCAGTGACAGTAGGAATGTAGGATCATCGTGCAAATTCTTCTGCCCATGAGATTTTGCAAAGCAATAGGATTAGAAATGAGAAAGAGGACAGCATGGAGAGGGCACTTTCATTGTATAGACAATTCCCTTTCTTTTACAATATTGCAGCTGAACAGATGTAAGCCATCCAATATTCATAACTAGATTTTCAATGCTAGTTGTTTTAACTGTTGTAGTCATCACAGGGCTATATATACAAGTACGTCAAGCAGAAAATTATATCTTCATTCATTCTATCAAACAGGTAAATGGACAATAAGTTCTGAAAGAAAAGTGTAAAAAAGCATGGGATGCGCAGATAATATGGGATCATCATTGATTATTGTGTTTGTCTTTGAAAGAATCGAGTTACACGTATATAACAACAGAAAAGAATCACAGAGAAACTGCACAAAGTATATGACTGTATGATGATTTATCCTTTGATGTCTATACAAATTTTGTCCCTATTGAATTGCCTCAGTCTTCCCCTAAAAGTTCAGTATATGACTGTATGATGATTTATCCTTCGATGTCTATACAAATCTTGTCCTCGTTGAATTGCATCAGTCTGCCCCTAAAAGTTCAGTATATCATGTCCATGCCAAAGTGAGATTCAAGGGGCACTAGTGCTGGAGCCCCATAATGACCAAACTCAAAGCTGCTCTGTGCTCTTGGTGGTGCAAGTGAAGTGCAGCAGGCCTCACACACAAACAATGGTGGCACAGCCTCAGAATCCTCGATGCCACAGCACCGAGTATGCTGCCATATCTCACATATATCACAAGAAACCATCCTTTCACCGTCATCATCCTGAGCACCACACCTACAGTTCACTGTCCAGTTGTCAGACCCTCCTTCATTTTTCAACTCACTGTCCAAATCCAACCCCAAACCCCTCACCCAAAGTTCTGAGCCGGACTCGACGATGCCAAAGAGCACTTCATAATCTTCCATTTGTTCCATCCCTGCAATACTTGTTACCATCAAATTGTCCATAATGCAATAAGTGTCCCTCATTGCAGACTCAATAGCTATCTTTAGATCACCAATTGTTGAGTGTAGAGGAACTTCAACCAGCTCTCCTGGGGTATATCCCTTTGTAAACACAGCTTCCAAACCAATAGAACTTGGCAAAATGCAACAAATGAACCTTAACAAGCTGTCATCTGGATCATCCCTAAATGGCCATTCCTTCAAAAACTGCTTGCTGTCCAAAACTGTCCTAACAGCCAGGTTTAACTCATCAGATTCCGCGAAGCTCAAAAGCAGATTATTATACAAGCATAAAACATCAGTGTACACATCGGTTACAGGATTAACATCATAGTCCTGAACTGGCTCGGGGAGCTGTTCTTGTTCAGGCTGATCACAATTCCGAAGTTCCTGAATCGTGTACTCCAACACCCTCGTGGCACGGTTCACTGCACGACGAACTACATAGCCTCCAACAATCACATTGTTCATTGATTTCAGCACATAATCAATCAATCCTGTATCACCAATGTGGAGACGAGCAGCATCCCGCGCCTCTTGCCTACTCATCCCACTACTCCCGAATCTGTTTGCTTCTCTCTTTTCTCTCAATGCATCAACGATCACTTCTGCAGTGAACTCAAGTCTCCTCACTGGCCATCTACTGTCAAGAGATGCTGCAACATTCGAAAACCTTCTGCACCTCACTGATTTTTCCTTCCCTACAGACTTGTTTGGTGCAGCATTTCTCATCAAGTATCTCGAAGAACAGGCTCGTACAACAGGAGCAGCAACATTTGGCTTCTCCTTAACTGAATTGCAGGACTTGACAGAAAGCATGAACCTGAAGAGGTCGCGGATCGTGATCAAAGGAGTGTTGCTCAAACCCCTATAACAAACAATCATCTGCTTCATAACATTGGATCTGCTGGTGTATCCGAAATCATCAATCACCTGATCAAGTTCAATTGAGCTTAGCATTTCGATAGCGTTTTCATAATGGTGTTCCATTATCCCAAAACTTCCATGGCTAAATTTGTAACCCCACCGGCCAAACCACGTATATCCATAAGCAACCCCATACAACAAACGCAAATCCATCAAATGCTTCTTGGAAACATCTTCAACAGTGATTTTCCTTTTAAGAAAAACAGATGAAAATACTTCAAGAACTCAACTAATACATTCAAAACAGAATCTGATATCTTAACATCAAAGAGAAATGTTCATTACCTAGCTCGAAAATTTGTGCAAATACGATCCCACAGATCCATAACTTCACGGCCACAGAGAAATTTCGATCCACCCTCAATTCCATTAAGGGAAATCAAATGCCCAAATCCATTAGAATGAATTAAACCATGCAAAATGTGAGTTTGATCATCAAAAACACCATCATCAAGATGATTTTTCCATTCACAATCAGCTGGTATAATCAAATGGTACTTCCTCTTTGAAACAAGATGATGACTCCAACCTGAAAACAAAAATTTCTCAAATTCCTTAAACCCATAAACCCCAGAACTCAAAAGAACCAATAAATTCCCAAAACCCAGAACTCCAAAAACTCAAAAGAACCGATAAATTCCCAAAAACCATAAACCCCAGAACTCCAAAAACTCAAAAGAACCAATAAATTCCCAAAACCCGTAAACCCCATAGCTCAAAAAACTCAAAACAACCAGCAAATTCCCAAAGCCACTAAACCCCAGAACTCAAAAGAACCAATAAATTCCCAAAACCCATAAACCCCAAAATTTCAAAAACTCAAAAGAACCAATAAATTCCCAAAACCCAACTTCAAAAATCAATAAAACAACCAAAAGGGTGTCCGAATTCAACGTTTACCAGCACATCTACAGTGATCACAAAAAGTTCTAAAAGAGCTCTTCACATTCTCTTCAATAGTGTAAAGAGGAATCACAACACCTCTGCTCTTATGCACCAGAAATGTAGACCAAATTGGCTAAACCCCGAAATTCAAAAACTCAAAAGAACCAATAAATTCCCAAAATCCAAAAACTCAAAAGAACCAACAAATTCCCAAAACCCAAACTCGAAAATCAATAAAACAACCAAAAGGGTGTTCAAATTCAACGCTTACCAGCACATCTACAGTGATCACAGAAAGTTCTAACGGAGCTCTTCACGTTCTCTTCAATAGTATAAAGAGGAATCACAACACCTCTGCTCTTATGCACCAGAAACGTTGACCAAATTGGCATTCCTTCAACCGTATACTCCTCAATCTCAGCACATTCCTGAAGAAAATACCGAATATTATCACGAAACGGACCCGTTAGTGTGATCGGACATCCCGGATCAAGAAAACTATGGAATTCATAGAAATTCGATACTCTCTTCTTCTTCATCTTCTTGTAATCTTCGAAAATCTCTGTAGTCATTTTCATTTAGCTCTTCGAAAAAATCGAAAAATCGGAAAGTCGAAAAATTGAAAGTTTTTTTTTCTTGGGATTTTTTTTAACAGAATGGAAGTTGGAGTTTGTTGAAGAAGAAGAAGAAGCTATTTGTAGCTTTTTTTTTCAAACGGTTGAGAGTTTTTCAGTTTGGCGCTAGAGAAAGTGAAATGACGAGAGTATCCTTTGGGGGTTTTGTGGGAATTTTGAAATTTGAAATGGGAAATTAACGGTGGTGATGAGAGATTGGAGGGGTTTATGGCCGTTGATTTTATTTTTCTGTTATGAGGTTTGACTTTTGAGAAGTGGAGACTCGAAACAGATTAATAATCTTCTGCTTACGTGGATTAAAAGGAAAAGAGAAATTACTTTTTTTTTTCTTTTCTCCTTATTTTCTACTCCATTTATCCGAATTTATGTGTGGCGTAGTTTGGATGTTGAGAGTCAAATATTTCTACTTCATTTAGATTTTTTGAAATAAAATTTTCATATTTGAAAACTACGCAAAAAAATATTATAAATGACAATTCAAAATATTTAAAAGTATATATAAAAAAATAAATATAAAAAAAGATTCGTTAAATCTCGAAAATAAAAAAATGTTGCATAAATTATACATACTACTTCATGCATGGACAAATCTTCAACATCAAAAAAGCTGTTCACGAGGCAAAGTTTGTTAAACTTAAAGTTTTATCCATATGGTAAACGGGTCAAAAGTTCAAGGTGTCATTCTTATAAATCACCCATAAAAGTTTTGGGTTTTGCTAATTAAGTTGATTTGACATGGTAACAAAATTAAATTTTAATAAACTTGTTTTCTTTTCTTCTATATATATGTTTTTTTCGTTTTGGACTTCTCTCTTTCAACTCAAATTATCGATCGATCGATTTATCAGATCACTTCTTCAATCTTATTGCATAATTTGCCACAATAAGACATAACAGGAGCATGATCTGCAAAAATATTAGGTGATTTTTTTTCATATATCTTAGTCGTGATGGATATAGTTATCTAATACTTGTTATTGGTGAAAAATGACAAGTATCCCATGAAATTAATCAAGATGCGCTCAATTTGGCTCGAACACTATGATTATAAAAAAAAAAAAAATCATGAATGTACATGTAATTTACAAAAAGTAGAAAACAATATTCAGAAAATCAAATAAGAGAAGGGTATAAGTGCTATTCACTACCAGTATATAAAGAACATACACCATCAAATCATTTAAAAGAGAACTGTAATTAATAATATTAGAAAGAATCTTCTGTAACAAACCAAAAAATATTAATAATATAAAATATCTTTATAAATATCAGTATATATAATTTAAATTCATAAAATAAGTAATCTAGCCAAGACATGAAAGTCTGAATAATTGAATAACATGCTATCATCTAATCAGAATAAATTTAGTTGGTTTAAATTAGGTAAAAAGATTAACATGCACTAACCCCACTTTGTGAAATAATAATAATAAAAAATTAAGTTATATTTATCCACAGATGGTATAAATATCTTTTTATACATCAATGATTTATATTTTTTATCAAATTACCAACTAATGTTTGTTAAAAAATTTATATATAATTACCTAATAAATGATCTAATTGTATAAATATTTTTTAAAAAAACAAAAATTAAACTCAAAAGTATTTTTATACATTATTCCCTTCAAATCTATCAAAAAAAAAATCATCACTTTTATATTATTTCAGTAAAAGAATGTCCTAAATCTTTCTTAAGCATTTAATTTTCTTTTACGGTAGTTTAATGGTCAAAAACACACCTAAAGATATCTCAATTTTTTAAATTTTGTATCTGAACTATTAAGTGTACGAGTTTCTAAATTTTGTAAAAGATAAAAGCTTAGTATTTAAATAGAGACGACAGATATAAAAGAGTGAATTTATAATGATTCATCGAATTTCGAATCACGCGCCATTAACCTTCAAACGTATGACTGATATGTTCCCAAGTTAGGCGCAAAGTTTACGGAAGAAAAAAACTAAGTATTTAAATAGAAACGATCAATGTAGAAGGGGCAAATTTATGATGATCCATTGAATATTTTCGAATCATGCACTACATACATTCGAACGCAATGCATGATGTGCACCAAAGTTAGGTGCACATCATCATCACTAGTCCAAATCATGCCAAAAACAAAATCCTAATATTTAAGTAATAAATCAAGTATAATTGATTATCCATCGAATTTCAAATCATTCGATACTAATGGTCGAAAATTTTCAATTATTGAAATTATTAATTTGCAAGCAAATTCTTCAGACATGAGGGGTCAATAAAGTAGGCTAGAATTTTTATATTCTTCCAAAAAAGGAAAACAAAATGACAAAATGACTAGATATTCTACTTTGGTGCCAAGAAAATTTAATTTATTTCAAGATCACATGTCCCAACATTTTCAACTAAAAATTCACCACCTTAATTCTCTGAGAAGGGCAACTTGATGCACTAAAACTTTCGGTATGCGCAGAGTACAGGAAAGGTCCGGACCACAAGAGTCTATTGTCCGTAGCCTTACCTTGTATTTTCGCAAGAAATTAAACTGCTTCTACGGCTTGAACCCATGACCTTTTAATCACATGGCAATAACTTTACGAGTTACGGCAAGGCTCCCCTTCACCACCTTAATTCCCTCTATATATATTAATTCCACTTCTAATTTCTTCATACAAAAATCCTCTTGCATTTCTTGTATAAAACTATGAACTTACAACAAACTGCAGCTATTTTTTCTTTAATTCCACTTTTGGGCTTTGTTCTAAACACCCTTTTCAATGTTTTATGTGATAATACTAAAAGTTCCAAATTAATTAAAGATGAGAAGGAGAATGATGAAGCAACTACTGGAAATGTAGCAGCTCAAAAACATTTCAGGCAAGTTCAGCATTTTCGAGGCGCTTAGTAGGCGTTTGGACATGATTTGGTTGAAATATGGAGGTCGATGATTAGGACGTACAAGGTTAGTAGGTCGAGCGTTGTCTAATTTCCCTTTACACTATTGTTATTATTATTATCCTACTATATATCTTATTCTTTAATTTTAATATTGCTTGTTATTTGTTTCAGTTATCGTGTTATTTTGTCGCTTCTACGTACTATTCTTTTCTTCATTGTTTTCAGCATATGGTTCGACTATATGTTTACTTTGCATATTTGGTTTTTTTTATATGTTTTACTTGAGCTGAGGGTCTATCGAAAACAACCTCTCTATCTTCACAAGACAGGAATAAAGTTGTGTACACCCCACCCTCCCCAAACCCCACTTATAAGATTACACTTAGTATGTTAAACCTATTTGAAATGGTTCATTTTGTACTAGAGAAACTTGCGTATGAAAATGAATCGGTAAAACGAGGAAAAGAATGATCACTAAGAACTTCAAATCCTAAATCTGCCTCCGAACATCGTCACTCTGCTCTTGTTTCTCGATTCTTCATGAGATGCAACACACGAGCTACCCTCTGCCACAGCCTAACTATCAGCTATGATGTGATATTATCCGCTTTGAGTCAAGTCAACACTATTTTTTTCCACAGATATCATACCATTCAGAATACCTCTATACCTTAGACATAGCTCTTTTTTCTTCAACTTCTAATGTAAAATTTTGTGGAAAAACTATAAGATTCATACCAGAATCAAAGCTCCATGGCCTCTACCTTACAGGCACAGCAAGTTCTTCAAACTTGTCATATACAAGGAATTGAACAGGTAGGGAATTAACACTGCGACTTGCGACACAATATTTGGAATAAACTTGTGCACAGAAGCTGGCTCGCTCGGACACCACCACATAAGAAAATTAATGTTGAAAAGTACTTCATGTGTATCACGTTCCGAAAATCATTCAAAGAGGAGGTGCTCGAGAGCAAAACAAGACTCGAAAAACTTTGCAAAGTCAAAATTCTCGGCCTCCATAGAATAACCGTCACATATAAGCGATGCTTTTGCAAGAATAGGGACATTCTTTAGACAGATAGAGGCTATACTTCCAGTGAAATCAAAGGATCTCAGCTTGGGGGCATTAATTTCTATTATGTTTGAAACTTTTGAGATTTCCAACACCAATTGCTCAAGCAACGGGCAATGAGATATTAAACTTTCGAGTGATTCAGAAGAACCTGTGACTTCACATAGTTCCAGGCTAACTAACCTATCAAATCCTTTGAAGACCGATGGAGGATGAATTAAGCAATCATGAAGATTAAGATGCCTCAGTTGAAAACACGTGAAAAGTGAACAAGGCAATCTGCTATCCTCTGGAAGGTGAAGAACAAGATGTTGAATGCCATTCCTAGAGAGGAAATATATGAAGAAGTCAATCTCAGGACAACTTTGCAAATTGGTAATATCGAGGGTAAACTTAGTAATGGGTCCTTCATGAAGAGTCAAAAACTGGTAGATAATCTTTGAAAATTTAACTGTAGGGTGTAGGAAATCCTCTTCAGTACTCCAATGAGAGACATCAAGTGTCAATTCGGTAAGTCTACACCAATGATACCTCCATTTCTTTGATAAGATGCTTGTCGTCACAGCTTCTTTACAAGGCAAACACATCAGGATGACATCGATTACATTATCAGGAAGGTCGCTAAGGACGTCAGGAGGTAAACTTTGACAACCCTCAGGAGGCATCATATACCAATAATCTCACCAAGAAGCTGTAGAAATTAAACAATAATACGAAGTAAGGAATCTCCAAGTTATCAGGACGGAATTGCTATTCACATTGTCAAATCAACATGAGAACGAAAGGGACACTTGCAACAATAATCATCAAGAAGCTGTAGTAAATAAACAATAACACAAAGTAACACATCTCCAAATTATCTGAACAGAACGGCTATTCACCTTGTCAAATCACCATAGGAAGTAAAGGTGCATTCTAGTTGAAAATCAGTCAAAAATCTCCTCTTAATATCTATGTTACACGGATATTCTAACTTGCCTTGAGATACCCATATGGTAAGATAACGGCGTGGATATGTACCAATAAGCAGATCCATGTAATAAATCTAAATATCCATTAATTCTATTCTTACAACAAGAACACCTTCCATCAATACGTCATAAGCACATAAATGACAAAGGAATATTTAGAAATTATACTTTACAAGTTGTAAATTAAACACACAGAGAGGAAACTAAAGAGGCTTCAGACATAATTTAGCAAGTTTGTATTTTTATGTAAGAATAAAAGAAGAAATCTTTCCTCAAGAGTTAGGAAGAAGAATGTAAGTGACAAAGGAAACACACAGATAGCCATACCACATAGAAAGACATATACATACAGTGAATGGGAAAGAATTAGCTGAAAAAGAACCAAGTTGCAAACCCTAAAGATGTCCCCTTTGTGTGCTTCAGCTGTTCAAGAAAACTAGAGTGTAGTAATGGAGTTTGTGAGTGTAGATGGGTTTTTAAATTTTGGCTGATTTTTTTTTAAAATAATTTGATTAATGACGTGTACCTCTAATAAGAAGCCATGTTAAAAAAAATGATTTAATAAAATCATTGTTAAAAATAATAGTGCGAATGAACCAGTTTTGTAATGGTAATGATTTAACATATTTGAGTCTTTTTTCTAATTTATATGGGTTGTTAGATTTTGTGTGTGTGCGTGCGTGTGTGTGGGGTGAGGGTGTCTAAAACACGTTTATTATTCTAAAGTGGATTAACTTTTCGTTTTCAATTCTAATGTTAGTATTTTTTTTAAAAAAAATTAATGATAAAAACATGTTTTCGCGAGTTTTACACCTCTAAATAGGAGGTTGTTTCCTTTTCCTTCTTGAAAACTAACTATTAGTTACTATTTCTTTTCTAAGTAAACCATAACCATCTACTCAACTAGAATGATTTTAATACATAGATGGTACGGTAATTAATAAAAGTAATTTAATTTCAAAAAAATCATATATAAGAAGAGTTATGCATAAGATTATATTGATATGCACTATGCCAAAATTGAAATGATAACCACATGCTAGATTAAATAATCATATTTTCTTTTAGTTCAGTTTACGTAACATTATTTTTTTATTAATCTGCTTAAAAATGAATTACATCTTCTTGAGTTTGAAAATAATTCAATTAAATTTTTTCTATTTTATCCTTATTGACAAGCTTTTTTAGCTATAATATATTATTTTGTTATATAGAACCATAAATCTGAGAGAAAATTACCAACTCAGAGAAAAAATTATGTGCGTTTGAATTTCAAATCTTTTTAAATATGACGGAATGAATAAGATCTCTACACCCTTAACAAAAGGTATCGAGTTTGAGCCATGAAAAGGGAAAAATTCATGGTAGAAAACGTTTTTTCCTTTATTGAGTCTTACATAACGTGAATCTAAATCAATCGGCCCCAAAGTAAAAAGAAAAAAACACCTTACTATTGTTTGTCAAAATTCAATGACAGTGAAAGTAAGTTACCATTTCATACTAGCTCTGAAATTGCTTTTACCAAACTCTTCAAGGTAGTTGCCAAGATTAAACACACTACTCTGTTTGTTATTATGATGAATTCCTATAGTCACGATGACGTTGCTCGAATGGTAAGCACCCTCACAAGAAGATAGTTGTAAACGATAATCAGTTAACTGAAAGAACAAATCTCATATCGGATATCGCATAAATAACATTGCTACATAACAATGTTATTACAGAACAAACTAATCAAAACATTCATCCAACAAAAAAATGCTGATGTTTCTAAACAGATACATTTTCTATCTGCTCAACTTTAACTTTCAATATATTTCTACCAAAGATCTTGATACATTGACTATTTCTGCTTTAGGTGATGCATGCCAAAATTTTGATAGCTCAGTAAATGCATCTGCGTCAAGAAATTCATCCTCTGAAAGCCATGTATCGATTATTATGCTCTCCAATACAGGGGACTTGGCTAACAAAAGCTTGACGAGCTGCATCTCAGGCGTTGTTCCTCCAAAGTGTTCTAGCCTAACTACCCTGAGGTGATTAAATGTCACATCTGAGAAACGTTCAAGTTCAAGGGATTCAATACTACCAATATCAACTTCATTGTCAACCTAAGAAAGATAACAAGAAGTCAATTCTCACATTATTGAGGATCTAAGAAGTATGAAAAAAAAAAAGAGTCGAAGCACTAAGGACCTGTATTTCGAGAAACTCCAATTATGGAAGCTTCGTATCAAGCAAAGAACACATGAGAGCTTATATGATTCCACAAGCGTAAGAAAAGGCAGGTCAAAACACTTGACACTGTTGACATCAAAGGGAAGCCTTGTCGCTACTTCATCTACATCTGGTTCACCAAGCTCTAACTACGAAAAAGATAACATAAGTTTCATCTGTTAAAAGTGGATAACAATGAAGTAACAAAGCATTATCTACCTCAAGATAAGTGAAGTGCAAGAGGAGTCCCTTGAGAGCAGTACAAGACTCGAAAGACTTTGCAAAACCAAAATAGTTTTCCTCCATAGAAGAACTGTCGTCACAGTACAGACATGCTTTTGCCAGAAGAGGGACATTTGTTAGACAGATAGAACTTATACTGCCTGTGAAAACAAAGGATCGCAGTTCGGGGGCATTAATTTCTATTATATTTGAAACAGAAACTTCTGAGACATCCAGCGCCATCTTCTCAAGCAACGGGCAATGAGATATTATACTTCCGAGCAATTCAGAAGAGATTGTGACATTACGTAGTTCCAGGCTAATTAACCTATCAAATCCTTGAAAGACCGATGGAGGATGTACTAAGCAATTATTAAGTGTTAGATGCCTCAGCTGCGAACATGTGAAAAGTGAAGAAGGCAACTTGTACAGTTTATAAACCCCTGAAAGTCGAAGAACTAGCTGTTGAATGTCATTTCTGGATAAGAAATATATGAAGTTGTCAATCAATCTTAGGACAGCTTTTAGAGAAGCAATGTCGAGGGTAAACTTAGTAATGGGTCCTTCATGAAGGGTCAAAAGCTGGTAGATTATCTTTGTAAATTTCACTGTAGGGTTAAGCTTATCCTTTTTTGCTTCCCAAAGAGATTTATCAAACGTCAACTCTTTAAGTCTACACCAGTGATACCTCCATTTCGTTGATAAGATGCTTGTCCTCACAGCATCTTTACAAGGCAAACGCATCAGAATGACATCGATTACGTTATTAGGAAGGTTGCTAAGGAAGTCAGGAGGTAGACTTCGGCAATGCTTTCTTCTCTTAGGAGGCATCCCATAACACTAATCACCAAACTATCTGTTCACATAATCAAATCAACAAAAGAACGGAAGGATCACTTATAACAAGAATCACCAAGAAAATGTAGAAAATAAACAACCATACGAAGTAAGGGATCTCCAAGCTAGCTGGATAGAATAGCTTTTCACATTTTCAAATCAACATAAGACGCAAAGATGCATTGTAGTTGCAATTAAATCAGTCAACAACTCCCCTTTTCCCCGATAGGTATAAATAAGCTTAATTGAAATACCACCATAAAGGAAATGCTGAGCAGAGTTACAACCCAAATTTGAAAACATTACAAATACGAAAATCAACAATGTCGTTACTATGATATACATCAAAGGGAGTCATGTTGCACCAAAGACTTATAAGCGAAAATATACAATTGCTCTTGATGTTAAGTATTGAATCAGTGAACTATCTATGTTATATGGATATTTAATTTGCCTTAAGATATCCATATCGAACAGGTACAATGAAAGGCATGGATATTTCGTGCAGATTATTCAAAATAAACATAAATATTAAACTGAAAAAATAACTTTGATGTACCCATACTGCATACTTCCCCAGTAGATTCAGGTTTTATAAGAGCTTACATTCAATTTTGTGAACCACTATGCTCTCATTACAGCATTTTATCATGGCAAGTAAGCACTCCAAGTTGGACTACAGTCGACACAGTAGAGACGAGTTGAGGTGCCTAGATGTGCAGACTCGAAGTTTGAGTGCTTACTTGTCAACCGAGACCAAGTTTGAGTGTATGTTCATGTATTATACCTTTTATCAACCGTTGTATTTTTCTCTACAAAAACAAACAAGCAGATGTAGAGGACTTCAAGAAGCATTAGTCCAAGATAAATACAAAAACTCATAAATCACAAGTATACTTAGCTAGCGTCTGTCCATAGATTTTGGATCATATTTTGATAATTTATCTTTAAATATCTGTTTGGCCATGAAGTTTGAATCAAAATATGACCTTCAAAGACCAGTTTTTTGGAGAAATTTCAATTTCGCTCACAAAACTTCGAATTTTTTCAAAGTAAAATGCATGTCCAAACACAACTTGGGAAACACAATTTTTCAAATTTCAACTTCAAAATCTATGGCCAAACGGGAGCTTAGGTACAAAAAGAATACAAATGCGAACTCAACACCACTAACTTAAACTACAAAAAGAGTAAATAGTACATATTGTTGGGAAAGGCAAGGCACTAACAAAGAATGCACAACAGGGTAGCAGCGGAAGAATACCCAAGTCTAAACTTTTCCCTTTCAATTTGAACCAAGAGAAGACAAACAAACCAAGCACAATGGTAATAAGGCAGCAAGTATATCAACCAAAAGAAATACGACAAGACAAAATAAATCAATCACACGAGACACCAAGCTTTACGTGGAAAACCCCTTCGGTGTGAAGAGTAAAAACCACGGGACCAAAACCTCCACTATAATCACCAAGAGTTACAATAATGTTCTCCAAAATGGCCACCAAAGAAGTGCCAACAAACGAGCAACACTACATAAATCACAACACCAAAAACAAGAGAATAAAAGGAGCAAAAGCACCGAAAAACGCAGCTACTGTTCACGGATGCAAAACTGGAGCTACGGGATACCAAATCCAACTCTGTCAGTTTCTAATCAAAGATTGAGATGAGAGGAACAAGCTGTCCAAAAATCAGATCAATCGGATAAGAAACGAAGCGGGAATCGCAATTTGAAGTTGGCAATTTAGGGCTGAAATTGGGTGCGAAAATCTGCTCTTTCTCTCTATGTGTGGCTGCTGAAAAATATTATGTGGATTATGAAATAAGACCTAAAAAAGGTCTATATATATGCCCCATAGAATTGGGCCTATGGGCAAAAGTGGGTTGGTCCAAATTGAGCTTTATTTATCCACATAGGAAGGGAAAAAGACCCATAACCCCAACAATTCTCCCCCTCACGACTATGTGGAGGAGACCGCCATCCCGGCGATCATGCAACAATCTTCAAATTTCCATCTTGGCAAAGCTTTAGTCATCATATCGGAACCATTATCATCCGTATGAATCTTCTCAAGTTCAAGCAACTTAGAATCCAACACATCTCGAATCCAATGGTATCTCACATCAATGTGTTTAGACCGACCATGGAATGTAGAATTCTTGCCAAGATGTATAGCACTTTGACTGTCGCAATAAAGCACATACCTCTCTTGAGCACAACCAAGTTCCCCCAAGAATCTCTTCATCCAGAGCAACTCTTTACAAGCTTCAACGGCAGCAATAAGCTCAGCTTCTGTAGTAGATAGAGCAACACATTTTTGCAACCTAGATTGCCAAGACACAGCTCCCCCTGCAAAAGTAACCAAGTACCCTGAAGTAGACTTGCGAGTATCAACATCACCAGCCATGTCTGAATCAGTATAACCATAAAGAATAGGCTTCCCTGTACCAAAACACAAACTCAGACTAGAAGTGCCACAAAGATATCTCATGATCCACTTCACAGCATTCCAATGTTCTCTTCCCGGATTAGAAAGAAAACGGCTAACAATACCAACAGCATGAGCAATATCTGGTCTTGTACAAATCATTGCATACATTAAACTACCAACAGCTGAAGCATAAGGAACTTTCTTCATATCTTCCTTCTCATCATCACTGGAAGGACACTCTTTCGTGCTCAACTTGAAGTGCATAGCTAAAGGTGTACTGACAACCTTAACATTATTCATGTTGAACCTTCGAAGTACTTTCTGAATGTACTTCTCCTGTGATAACCACAACTTCTTGGCCTTTCTGTCACGGACAATCTGCATGCCAAGAATCTGCCTTGCTGGTCCTAAGTCTTTCATAGCAAAAGACTTACTCAACTCTTGCTTCAACTTTTGAATCCTGCAAGCATTATAACCAACAAAAAGCATGTCATCAACATAAAGCAACACAATAATAAAGTCACCATCAGAGAATTTTTGCACAAAAACACAATGATCTGAAGAAGTCTTCTTGAAGCCCTGCTGACTCATAAAAGAACCAAACTTCATGTACCACTGTCTAGGAGCTTGTTTCAAGCCATACAAGCTCTTCTTCAATTTGCAAACATAATTCTCTTTTCCCTTGACTTCAAAACCTTCCGGCTGCTCCATATAAATTTCTTCATCTAAGTCACCATGGAGAAAAGCAGTTTTAACATCCATTTGTTCAATCTCTAAATCTAGACTTGCAGCTAAGCCTAGAACAACACGAATGGATGACATCTTCACAACTGGAGAGAATATCTCATCAAAATCAACTCCCTTTTTCTGGTTAAAACCCTTCACAACTAATCTAGCTTTGTACCGTGGAACTGGATTGCCATCTTCATGTTTCACCCTGAAAACCCACCTGTTTTTTAAAGCTTTTCTGTCTTTAGGTAACTTAACCAAATCAAAAGTATGATTATCATGTAAGGATTTAATCTCATCTTCCATAGCATCAAACCATCTTTCTTTTTCTTCACTATCCATGGCTTCATCAAGACTCTCAGGTTCTCCCCCATCAGTCAAGAGTACATACTCATTGGGAGAATAACGAGATGAAGGTAGTTTCTCTCTAGTAGATCTTCTGAGAGAACTCTCTGGAGCATCAATAGCAGCTGGTTGCTGGCCAACCATATCCTCTTGCACTGGAGCGTCAACAACATCCTGGTCATTTTGAACATGATCATCATCTTCATTATCAACTTGATTTTCATTATTATGAAGATTTTCTTCAGGTGCAGTAGTCAAAGGAACTGGATCAATATCAACTAGGCTCTCACTACTCTGAGAATCAACCTTCTCAGTTTTGTCAAAATCTTCAATTGTTTGGTCTTCAAAAAACACAACATCACGGCTTCTAACAAGTTTCTTCTCAACTGGATCATAGAAACGATAGCCAAATTCATCTTGACCATAACCAATGAAGATACACTGTCTAGTTTTAACATCCAGCTTTGACCTTTCATCCTTAGGAACATGAACAAAAGCTTTACACCCAAAGACTCTAAGATGATCATAAGAAACATTCTTACCAGACCAAACTCTGTCAGGGACATCACTATTCAAAGCAACAGCAGGAGATAAATTGATAACATAAGCAGCAGTATTAAGTGCTTCTGCCCAAAAGGAATCTGGCAGCTTAGCATCTGAAAGCATACATCTAACTCTCTCAACTAGAGTTCTGTTCATCCTCTCTGCTAAACCATTTAACTGAGGAGTCTTTGGAGGAGTTTTCTGATGCCGAATACCCTTCACTCTACAATATTTATCAAAAGGACCAATATACTCACCACCATTATCTGAGCGGATGCATTTCAATTTCTTCCATGTCTGTCTCTCAACCAAGGCCTGAAAACCCTTGAACACATCAAGTACCTGATCCTTGGACTTCAAAGGAAATACCCAGAGTTTGCGAGAATGATCATCAATAAAAGTCACAAAGTAAAGTGCATCACCATGAGACCTTACCTTAAAAGGACCACACAAATCAGAATGTACCAACTCCAGCAAATCAAGCTTTCTTGAAGGCGGATGACTCTGAAAGGAAACTCTTTTCTGTTTACCGGCTAAGCAATGAACACATTTCTTCAACTTTGCTTGTTTCACTCCAGAAAGTAAATTTTTCTTAGCCAAATTGTCAATCCCCTTCTCACTCATATGACTTAGCCTTCTATGCCATAATTCTGATGAAGTATCATTCTCCATCAAGTTTACTGAGTCTCTAGAGATGGAGCCCTGAAATACGTACAAGTTAGATAACTTGTCACCACGAGCCACAACCATTGAACCTCTAGTAAGCTTCCACTGGCCAGCACCAAGGGTGTTAACATAACCCTCATCATCAAGGTTCCCCACAGAGATCAAATTCAGGCGAACATCTGGAGCATGCTTGACATTGTTGAGAACTAATCTCGAACCATTGTTACTTTCTAAGCAAACTGTTCCAATGCCAAGAACTTCAACTTCATCATTATTACCCATCTTCAACATCCCAAAATTACCTGGAGTATAAGAAGAAAATAATTCTTTCTTGGGCGTGACATGAGAAGTAGCACCAGAATCCACAAACCAGCTAGACTCATCACGAACAAGATTAATGGCATTCTCACCACAAGCAACAAGAAGATCATCATTAGCAACAACAGCAACACGATTCTCATTATCGCCTTCTTTCTTTTGTCGTCTCATATCTCTCTTGTGCTTGTGACAATATTTCATGATATGTCCATTCTTGTGGCAATAGTCACATGTAACATTCTTGTATCTGGACTTTGACTTGCTTCTACTTGTACCTCTATCATTCTGACCTCTGAACTTATTTCTCCCCCTATCTTCAGTAACCAAAACATCGGAGTGTGAAGCTGAAGAAGATGAGGCCTGTGATCTTCTTCTCATCTCTTCATTCAAGACACCACTCTTAGCATATTCCATAGTTACAACACCACTGGGAGCAGAATTAGTCAAAGAAACTCGAAGAGTCTCCCAAGAGTCTGGCAGAGTATTGAGAAGCCAAAGTCCCTGAATTTCTTCATCAAACTTTACACCCATTCCGGACAGCTGGTCAAGGACACCCTGAAAATCATTTATATGATCAGAAATAGGACTCCCCTCTTTGTACCTGATATTTATCAATTGTTTCAGCAGGAACAACTTGTTGTTGCCAGTCTTCGAAGCATAAAGTGTCTCAAGCTTATCCCACAAACTTCTGGCATGTGTCTCATTCACAATATGATTTCTAACATTATCTTCAACCCATTGTCTGATATAGCCACAAACCTGCAGATGCTCAAATTCCCAATCCTCATCATTCATAGATTCAGGTTTGTTAGAAGCAAACACAGGTAAGTGCATCTTCTTGACAAATAGAAGATCTTTCATCTTGCCTTTCCAAGTATGATAATTACTACCATTCAAACACACCATCTTGCTCATATTTGCCTCCATCATTCAAATTGACTATCAACAACAACCAATGCTCTGATACCACTTTGTTGGGAAAGGCAAGGCACTAACAAAGAATGCACAACAGGGTAGCAGCGGAAGAATACCCAAGTCTAAACTTTCCCTTTCAATTTGAACCAAGAGAAGACAAACAAACCAAGCACAATGGTAATAAGGCAGCAAGTATATCAACCAAAAGAAATACGACAAGACAAAATAAATCAATCACACGAGACACCAAGATTTACGTGGAAAACCCCTTCGGTGTGAAGAGTAAAAACCACGGGACCAAAACCTCCACTATAATCACCAAGAGTTACAATAATGTTCTCCAAAATGGCCACCAAAGAAGTGCCAACAAACGAGCAACACTACATAAATCACAACACCAAAAACAAGAGAATAAAAGGAGCAAAAGCACCGAAAAACGCAGCTACTGTTCACGGATGCAAAACTGGAGCTACAGGATACCAAATCCAACTCTGTCAGTTTCTAATCAAAGATTGAGATGAGAGGAACAAGCTGTCCAAAAATCAGATCAATCGGATAAGAAACGAAGCGGGAATCGCAATTTGAAGTTGGCAATTTAGGGCTGAAATTGGGTGCGAAAATCTGCTCTTTCTCTCTATGTGTGGCTGCTGAAAAATATTATGTGGATTATGAAATAAGACCTAAAAAAAGGTCTATATATATGCCCCATAGAATTGGGCCTATGGGCAAAAGTGGGTTGGTCCAAATTGAGCTTTATTTATCCACATAGGAAGGGAAAAAGACCCATAACCCCAACACATATTACACAAAAGCAACAACATGCAATTCAGATATTGTTGACCCCATAACTCAAAATAATACTAAAAATAATTGAATAGATAAGTTAAAGACTTACCTAAAATAAAAATTATAAAAAAATTGGATGGGAGTCCTGGAAGGGGAACTGGCACTGTTGGTTTTTTTTCTTTTCTTGGATGAACAATGAAGAGATTCAGTTGGGTGTCAATCCCAATATTAAGCATTAAATAATTAAAATTAACCATTAACATTTCAAGAATCAAGAAGTCTTGGTAAATGAATTAGGAAATAAATGTTAAAAGGGTAAAATAGGGGGAAAAAAAAGGATTGTTTCTGGATATACTAAAATTGATAAGTATATATTTTTTTTAGAATATTGGACAAGTAAACGGAAAAAGTATTTTCTATGTATTAGTGTTTAAATATATAAATTTTATTTGAAGATTTTATATTTAATTTCACACCAAACATGAGTTAATTTGACTCGTATAACAAATCAAGCCAAACGAATTGAAACAGAGGGAGTACTAAATAAGTGTTTGGTCATAGATTTCATATATTTTTTTATTTTATTTAGAATTTGGAGATTAATGGAATTGAGGTTGAAGATGAAGTTGTGTTTGATAAACTTTTTACAAAAAATATTTGAAACAATGTTCATACTTGAATGTAGTTAAATACAATTCAAAAGTGATAAAGTGAATTGGAACAGGTTATAAGTTATTTTTCAAATTTAAAATACAACTTTAAATTGGAATTGAATTTTTTATGATTAAACACTGATTTTTAAATAAAGTAAATAATTATTCCAAAAAATGAATAACTTTTATCGCCAAATGGATTCTAAATAAAAAAGTGACATTCTTTTTAAAATAGACTGACAAGAACATTAAAACAACAAACTAAAACAAATAGAATGATACTTCATTCAATAAATGTGACATCATAACAATATATCCAGTATAATCTGATAAGTAGAATCAGGGGAGGGCAAACATATACTCATATTTAAGTGTCCAATGCATACTCCCATTCACTTGACATATACTCATATTTATTCACTCTTATTTGAGTGTCCAATGCATATCTCAACTCACCTGGTCTATGCATATCGCTCTCTCCTGGAAGCCTCGTAGGTTCTATACCCAACTCGCAAGTATAAAGTTTCTCCACCTCTTTGCTAGTTAGCCATTTGATGTTGAAACAATAGTTCAAGCAGGCCAAGGGCTTCCAAACACATCATAAGCTAACTCACCGGTGTTTTTTTTACTCAAAAGTAAAGAACCTTGCAAAAACTTCATTACAGGCAAAGCCGAGAACATAACATTGAAATAAACCATCAGAGTGTCAATTCATGTGTAAGACACATTCGACAACTCATTCATGATGTGCACAGACAGCAAATGTAGCAATGTTATTACAAAACAAACTAATCAAAACATCCATCTAGCAGTGTTCATGTTCCGAAACAGACGTTATGGCAAGGGTAAAACACTGTTATATTACTACATCAGCAGCCAAAGAACGTGATCTTATTCAATCTATGTAAACTACTTCTGCTTTATGTGATGCAGGCCTAAAATTTGATACCTCCTGGAACAAGTTTAATCTTGTGTCAAGAGCTATAAGTCGTCGATTGATTCGCATTCTGACCAACTCAGGAGACTTGGCTAACAAAAGCTTGATAAGTTGCATCTCAGGTGTTGATCCTGAATCGCATTTTAGCTTAACTTCCCTAAGGTAATTAAATTTCACGTCCGAGAAATGTTCGAGCTCAAGGGATTCCAGAATACTTCTGTCATCTTTGTTACTGTAAACCTAATAAAGACAACAAGAAGTCAACTCTTATATTATTGAGGATCTAAGAAAGCAATAAATAACAAGGAGAGAAAAGAGTCAAAGCACTAAGAACCTCAATTTTGAGATACTCCAAGCATGGGAAGCTTCGTATTAAGCAAAGAGCATATGAGAGCCCATGCAATGATTCCGTCAGCCTTACCCCAGTAATGTAAAATCGCTTGACGCTGTTAAGATCAAAGGGAAGCCTTGTTGGTCCTTCATATCCGTCTTCAGCAGACAGCTAGGAAATTTTTACCAAAATTCAATATGAGTCAGCCCAAAAGAAATTTCTTCCGCTAAAGTGCATAACAATGAAGTCATGAAGCTACATTTACCTCGGCATTAGAGAAGTCAATGAGGAGGTGCTCGAGAGCAGAACAAGACTCGAAAAGCTTTGCAAAATCGAGATACTCGGCTTTCATATCGCAACCTGTCAGAGATACTTTTGACAGAAGAGGGACATTCTTTAGGCAGATGGAACTTATAGCCTCTGTGAAATCAAACGATCTCAGCATGGGGGCATTAATTTCAATTTCTGCTGCATCTGGTAACATAAAGAGCACCAACTGCTCAAGCAACGGGCAATTAGAAATTAAACTTTTCAGCAATTCAGAAGAAATTATGACTTCAAATAGTTCCAGACTAATTAGCTTATCAAATCCTTTAAAGAATGATGGAGGATCAATTAAGCAATCATGAAGACTAAGATGCCTCAGCTGTGAACACGTGAAAAGTGAAGAAGGCAATTTGGAGAGCTCAAGCGGTGGATGATAAAGAACAAGATGTTGAATGCCATCCCTAGAGAGGAAATATATGAAGAAGTCAATCTCAGGACAGCTTCTCAAATTGGAAATGTCGAGGGTAAATTTAGTAATGGGTCTTTCACGAAGGGTTATAAGCTGATAGATAATCTTTGAAAATTTAGCTGTAGGATTGTGTAAATCCTCTTCTGCACTCCAACGAGAGACATCAAGCGTCAATTCTGTAAGCCAACACCAGTGATACCTCCATTTCTTTGATAAGATGCTTGTCCTCACAGCTTCCTTACAAGGCAAACACAGCAGAATGACATCGATTACATTATCAGGAAGGTCGCTAAGGATGTCAGGAGGCATCTTATACCAATAATCACCAAGAAGCTGCAGAAATAAACAATAGCACGAAGTAAGAAATCTCCAAATTATCAGGACGAAATTGCTATCCACATTTTCAAATCAACATGAGAACGAAAGGAACACTTACAACAACAATCACCAAGAACCTGTAGTAGCTAAACAATAATACTAAGTAAGAAATCTCCAAACTATCTGGACAGAGCAGTTATTCACACTGGCAATTCAACATAGGAAATAAAGGTTCATTCTAGTTGAAAATCAGTCAACCATTTCCTCTTAATATCTATGTTACACGGATATTCTAATTTGCCTTGAGATACCCATATGGTAATATAACAGCGGGGATATGTACCAATAGGCAAATCCATGTAATATATTCCATTTTTACAGCAAGAACACCTTCCATTAATACTTCATAAATACATTTGTGGATTAGCAACAACTACTACACCCCAGTCCCAAACAAGTCGGGGTCGTCTATATGAATCTTCACTGACCATGTTTCTCTATTTAAATCCATCTCATGCCATCATGATATTACAAGTAAAAAGGCACTAAATAACAATATTACAAGTTCTCTATATTTTTACTAGCCGATAAACCTACAATAATTTACAACCATTCACCCTTAATGTCTAACTTTTTCCTTGATTTCGAGTTTCTCCAAGATGGCAATGAGAACGAGAAGAGATGCACAAGCACGATGACGGAGAAAGAGAGATACTTTATTACACTACACGTCAGACTCTAAGAATTACAGAGACACCTAAATTGGTTTTGTGGTTCATTACCAAAAAAAAAGCAGTTTTTTTCCTAATTCTGGACACATAATTTAGCAAGTTCATCACTGCATGCAAGAAAATTAGTTTTATGTCAAACCTCTAAGAAAAAACCAAATCTTTGCAGGGTTATGTTGAACCATGTCCTCATTTCCGTAACAATTACGAAGAAGAACATAAGTGATAAAGAATATTTAGAAATTATACTTTAGAAGTTCTAAAATTAAACACACAGAGAGGAAACTAAAGATCCCCAATTTTCATACCCAAGTTCCACACCTCATAGAAAACATATACACATAGTGAGTGGGAAAGAGCTCGCCTCTAGTAACAAACCCTAAAGAAGGGAGTGACAATTGCCAGGAAAGGGAAAAAGACAGTTTGACGTGCTATTCCTGAAGAAGGGAGTTTAACTATGAACAGCAGTAGTACTATGGAAAAACTGATAAGAAAGGAGCAGACCGTGATGGCACACCTACTTTTTATCAGCGTGAATCCATCACTAGAACAGGAGACAGTGGATGAACCGAAACAGGACGTGCTAGACAGTTTCAAGGATGTATTATACAATACCAGGGTCTCAATAGCAATGCAGACAGACTGATATGGAAGGGAAACGAAGATGGAGAACATGACTCGAAAACCTTTGCAAAATCAAGTAACGGATCCATTACTAGCATTCTCACAGCAAGATCACCTTCCATTAAGAGTTCACCTCAATAGAAACCAGAATCACACTATGGATATGTTTAGTATGGAGGAAAACATTATGTTCTCCAATTTTCCTACGTTCGGTTGGTCAAAAATTTTGGAGAACATTTCTAATCAGTAAACAAATTCCTTAAAAATGAGGAAAATGACTTTGCTAACACAAGTAGGGAAAACAAGACTCATGTTGGAAAATGACTTTGCTAACACAAGTAGGGAAAACAAGAACCATCAGTGACATCTCAAGCTCATTATCTTCTCCAACCCCAAAACTTCAAGAAAGCATTTTTCATGGGAAACACTTCCCTCCGTACCAAACACAGCCCATATGTTCGCTTCTTCTTCTAAGCTTATCAACCATCATAACTAACAAAAAGGAGTTTTTTCTTCACAATTTGGTGATTTTAACTCATAAAAATAAGCTCAAGAAGCTGTTTTTCCAGATTTTGAACATCAAATCTAGTAACACAAATGACAACAGCAGTCACTATAGAAGAGTAAAATATTACTTCATCTCCATTTTAATTTGTTTGTCTTGTTTTGATCGTCTATCGGAAAAAACTTCTCTACCTCACCATTGAAGTAGTGGTATGAACTGCGTAACACTCTACCCTCCCTAAACCCCACTTTGTGGGAATACACTGGGCATGTTGTTGTTTTGATTTATTAAGGAGTATAAAAAAGAATGAAAACTTTTGAATCTAGTGATCTTAAACTAAAGATATAAAGAATATAACAAAATACATTTAATCTTGTAGTCTTGGACCCGTTTGGCCATGAATATTATTCACTTTATCCCGGCATATTTATTCACTTTATTCCGTAATTCTTGTTTGGCCAAGAAAACACTTGGGATTTGGAAAATACCTCAAGAGGTGTTTTCACTTTATTTGGGTTCACTTTTTTCACTTTTTAATTTATTTATTTTCAAAAAATTCTAAATCTTTTATTTTCATAAAATAACCCCATTTAAATTATATTGCATGTTCAAATAAAAATTTAGTCTTTTTAAAAAAATATATTTAAATTCTAAATATTAACTCCAAATACTATGACCAAACACAACTCCAACTTCAACTTCAAAAATTCCAAATAAAGTGAATATGTTTTTGATTTTCACGGCCAAACGCCTTAGTTGAAATTAAAGAATTAAAGAACATGTCACGTGGAATGTTGAAATTAAAGAACTGTCGAAAAAAGAAAGAGTCATTCTTTTAGAAATTAACACAAACAAATTGAAACGGTGGGAATAACACATATACACATACCAAAATGGAAAAAGCAACAAATAAAACAGAGCATTGAAATATTAACTCCAAATACTATGGCCAAACACAACTCCAACTTCAAAAATTCCAAATAAAGTGAATATGTTTTTGGTTTTCACGGCCAAACGCCTTAGTTGAAATTAAAGAATTAAAGAACATGTCACGTGGAAAGTTGAAATTAAGGAATTTCTGAAAAAAGGAAAGAGTCATTTTTTTGGAAATTAACACAAACAAATTGAAACGGAAAGCAACAACTAAAACAGAAGAAGATAGATACATTTATTATACTCAGAGATTGAAGTTCATCCAAGAAAGGAAAAGGAAATGATAAAAACACAGAAAAACTAAACAAGATATAATGGAAGAAGATTTTTACAGCTTACATAGAAAGAAGATTGATGGGTGATGATGGAATGTGCGTTTTTTCTCTTTGGGGAATTTTGTCAAACACCTTACGCCCTTTACTTCTGAGTTCTGTGAATGCTTCAGCTCTTGGAGCAAAATTTGTAATCTTGAAGTATTAGGCGCTTACAAAATGAATTCAAGAAAATGTTATACAAGCATAGTAGCCACTAGGGGCATATTTGGATCTATTTAATTGTTTTGAAGGGCATATTTGAACTTTTTTAATTTCACACCAAATATTAGTTAGTTTAACCCTCGTATTCCGAATCAAGGCAAACTAATTAAAATAAAGGGAGGTGTCCACTTTTCCCGTAAGCTCTTTAAGAAATCATAAATGAGATAGATAATTGATCATATTATTCTGAATTTGCCCTTCTTTACCTAACCAAAAATCATTAATTAGAAAAGATCACATTAAATGTATAGTACAATTTAATTAGGGGTAAAGTAGTAAAAACACATTTTATTTTCTAGGAGTGAACATTTTTTTAAGGGGTATGCTCAACCTAAAATGATCACTTATTTAGAACGGAGGTAGTAATTAATTTTAACTTGGTTAGGTAAATGGACAAGTAATACTCCCTCCGTTCAAAAATACTTGTCACTTTTTGACTAGGTACATCCATTAAGAAAACAATAGCATAGTGACTTTACCATATTACCCTTATTAATTGGTACTAGATGAAACTGACCATTTGAAATTTCAAAAAGTCTTAGTAAATAAATTAAGGGTAAAACAGAAAATTTTATTGTCTTTTCTTGATATGTCAAAAATGATCAATTAAAAATGAAAATCAAAAATAAAAAGAAGTGACAAGTAATTTTGAACGGAGGGAGTATGAGACAGCTATTTATAGTAAGGTGGATAACTACTATGAAACGTAGAGAAGTACTAAATAGGTGTTTGACCATAGATTTCAAATATTAATCGCTTCATTTATTATTGAAATTGGAGTTGAAGATGAAGTTGTAATTGATATACTTTTTGCAAACACTATTTAAAACATATTCAAAATTTCCAGAGAGTTCCGCCCCAAACTTTATAGCAAGTAATTAACATGCCTATGTCTATGTTATTTGAAGAAGAAAAAAAACTAAATACATAAACATGCACTTTAACTTGGCGCCAACTTGCATCCATGCCCTCTAACTTTGGATGTGCACAAGTAGACACTTAAACTTGTATAAAGCTGGACAAATAGACACATGCCTTCTACGTGTCGTCTTACGTGGCAATATAGCATTTACGTGGCATCCTATGTGTATTATGCCACGTAGAATGAGCATGTCTACTTGTTCAACTTTATACAAGTTTAAGTGCCTACTTATGCACATCCAAAGTTGGAGGGCATGGATGCAGGTTGGCGCAAAGTTAAAAAGGCATATTTATGTATTATGCCAAAAACTAACATATCTTTATTAAAGTGATAGTGATGCCCCCGACAATTTCAATTCATGAGTCCACTTTTGACCACCTATCAGACCCAGAGAGCGGTCAAACGACTCACCAGGTCTAGGCATATCGCGCTCTCTCTCTCTCTCGTAAGCCTCATAGGTTCTATACCCAACTCTTTGCTAATCGAGAGTTAGTTAACCAATAGATGGTTGAAACAACAGTTCAAGCAGGCCAAGGGTTAGTTAAACAATACATGGTTGAAACAATAGTTCACTGGGTGTGGTTTTTCCTTACTCAAAGTAAAGAACCAAACACTACACTGGGTATGTTGTTGTTGTTGTTGTAAAGTAAAGAACCAACATGCCCCACCAGCATCGGGGACTTGGCTAATAGAAGCTTGGTAATAAAGCTGCATTTCAAGCTTTGTGTATTTTACTCCTTCGAGCTGAACTGTCCTAAGGTGATTCAATGTCCCATATGAGAACCTTGCAAGAACTTCATTACTGGCTATGGGTTCATTGCCATGGCTCTACCTTACGGGCAAAGCCGAGAACAAGTGCTTCATGCTTGACATATTTAAGGAATTGACCAGGCGGAGAATCAACACATTGCGACCCACAGCATGATATCGAAAAAAAAAAATCACCACAGTATCAATTCATGTGTATGAAACATGCCATAAATCATTCATGAGCAGGCACTAAATGTAAAATTCCTTAAACATGCAACGACATTGTTATTACAGAACAAACTGATCAAAACATCCATCCAGCAGTACTTACAGCAAGGCAAAACAGTGTTATATACTACTACATCAATGTTTGTGTCTCACTTTTCAATTTTAACATCTAACCCAAAGAACGTAATCTGATTCAGTCTGTATAGACTACTTCTGCCTTAGGTGATGCACGCGAAAAACTTGATACCTCAGCAAATATTTTTAATCTTGTGTCAAGAGGTTTATCATCTAGATCACATGTATCAATTAGCATTCTCACCAACACCGGGGACTTGGCTAACAAAAGCTTGATAAGCTGCAACTCACGCGCAGTTCCTACAAAGCATCCCAACTGAACTTCCTTGAGGTGATTAAATGTCACGTCTGAGAAACGTTTTGAGTTCAAGGCATTCTAGAATACAATCATCCTCTTCATCTTGACAGTCAACCTAAGAAAGATAACAAGAAGTCAACTTTCACATTATTAGGGATCAAGAATTATGAAAAGAGTCAAAGCACTAAGAACCTTAATTTCGAGATACTCTAAATATGGGAAGCTTCTTACCAAGCAAAGAGCATATGAGAGCTCGTATGATGATTCAATCAGCATAATATCAGGCACGTAAAATCGCTTGACACTGTTAACATCAAATGGAAGCCTTGTTGGTGCTTCAAATCCTTCTTCAGCAAAGAACTAGGAAAACATTACCAAAATGCAAGATTAAGTAAGCCCAAAAGAAATTCCATCCGCTAAAGTGCATAACAATGAAGTCATGAAGCAACATTTACCCCGGAATCAAAGAAGTTAAAGAGGAGGTGCTCGAGAGCAGAACAAGACTCGAAAAACTTTGCAAAATCAAGATCCACTGCCTTAATATAGTCACAGTGCAGAGATACTTTTATCATACAAGGGACATTCTTGAGGCAGATAGAACTTATATTGCCTGATAAATCGAAAGATCTCAGCATTGGGGCATTAATTTCAATTCTGTCTGAATTGTCTGTGATATCCAGCACCAACTGCTCAAGCAACGGGGAATGAGATATTAAACTTTCCAGCAATTCAGAAGAAATTGTGACTTCACATAGTTCTAGGCTAATTAACTTATCAAATCCTTGAAAGGGTGATGGCTGATATATTGAGCAATTATGAAGATTTAGATGCCTCAGCTGCGAACATGTGAAAAGTGAAGAAGGCAATTTGTATATCTTTCTAAATGGAAGGCGAAGTACAAGATGTTGAATGTCATTCCTCGAGAGGAAACATATGAAGTTGTCAATCTCAGGACAGCTTTCCAGATAAACAACATCGAGGGTAAACTTAGTAATGGGTCCTTCATGAAGGGTCAAAAGCTGGTAGATAATCTTTGTAAATTTAACTGTAGGGTTCAGTAAATCCTTTTTTGTTTTCCAAAGAGATTCGTCAAGCTTCAACTCTGTAAGTCTACACCAGTGATACCTCCATTTTTTTGATAAGACGCTTGTCCTCACAGCATCTTTACAAGGCAAATACATCAGAATGACATCGATTATATTATCAGGAAGGTAGCTAAGGACGTCAGGAAGTAGACTTCGACAATGCTTTCTTCCCTTAGAAGGCATCATATAACAAGAAAACACCAAGAACCTGTAGAAAACAAGCAATAATACGAAGTAAGGAATCTCAAAAATGTGGATGGAATTGCTATTCACATTGTCCGATCAACATAAGCTTATCAACCATCATAGCTAACAAGAAGGAGAAAAATAATATCCAGAATTAGGTAATTTTAACTCATAAAAATAAGTTTAAGAAGTTGTTTCGCCAGATTTTGAACATCAAATTAGAAATTTTACTATTAAACTTTGCGAACCCTAAAGAATGCCATGACCTCAACTATTAATCAGTATTTAAGTGTAGTTGTGGAGGATCGAAACTGAATATCAGGAAAGAGGGAAATAACTAAATTGCAAATTAACGACTGAGATTAGAAAGGAATAACCGATACTCGAAGGCTGCGATGATGCCAACTCAGCTGAGTTGGTCATAAAGAGTAACAACTTGGAGAGAGAAGACCAACAAACATCAGGTAAATCAAAATCCTCTTTCTCATCCTGAATATTCTCTCTTTCTTCCCTAGTCCTTCTTCTTATTTCTTCTTCTAATGCAGATTATGAACTCATCGATGGAGATCCCACTATTTTAGTTTCATTATTTTCAGTTCATTTCAGTAGCTTTCCTTAGCTGTAATCGTACTCTTTTCATTTATAAAAATGTCAAGAAACTTGTCCCAAAAAGTGTTGTGGATCTCAAATTTCTGTAATAGATCTTGACAACTGGTATTAGAGCCAGGTTCTGCGAACTGTGCAAACAATGGCCGATGGTACTAAATTTAAGACTATGGATGATAAACTCGCGAGACATGATGAAGTGCTAGATGGGCTGACTGGCGGTTGCAGAGAACTCCAGGAAACTCAGGCTGGAATTAGAGGAACTTTTGGAGTTGATTATCTATTGATTGGCCACACTAGAGAGATCCCCTGCTCGAGGACCAGATCCCCTCCTAAGTGGGAAATGCCCAGTTTCGAGCTATGTTGCTCGGACTCTTCAAAAATGCCGATGGGTGTGTCAGATACTCCAAAAAAGTGTATTTTGGAGAATCCGACACGGGTGCATCAACATTTTTGGAGAGTCCATGCAACATAGGTTTCGAGGAAAAACAACCTAAGGTATGGCTTAGAAAGTATGAACAATACTTCAACCTATACAGAACTGCTGAGAATTTGAAAGTAGAGGCTGCTGCACTCTATCTTAATGGTATAGCCGAAACATGGTACGATTCCTTAGTATTGAGCAGACGGGTTGTGACATGGACTGAATTCAAAGAAGAGTTGTGTATCAGGTCTGGAAAGACACTAATGGAGGACAGAGTAGAGGAGTTTAACAGCTTGACTCAGACTGGACCTGTGGAGGAATTCTGAGGGAAATTTGAGGATCTCAAAGGTCAAATGATAATGAGGAACCCTGCGTTGAATGAGTCTCACTCCCTCTCCAGCTTTGTACGAATCCTGAAGGAAGAAATCAAGTATGATGCAAAATGTTTAAGCCAGCTACTTTGAGCCTTGCTATAGAACAGGCTAGAATGCATGAGAAAGCTATTGAGGCTGTGCAGAAAAGGGAGAAACCAGTGACCAAAACTGCTCACTCTTCTGTGAGTAACACTGCCCTAACAGCCCATAGACCAACCACTTATAGGCTAAGTTGTGCGGACTCTTCGCTTTCAATGCCGCACCCGTGTCGGATTCTCCAAAGTTACACTACTTTTGGAGGATCCGACACGCACTCGTTGACATTTTTGAAGAGTCCCGAGCAACATAGCTTATAGGTTGAGTCCAGAGTTATAGGAGTACAAGAAGAGTAATCATCTCTGCTACAGATGTGGGGAGAAATATACCACTGGACACGGGTGAAAAACAAGCAATTGAATTGCATTATAGGGGAAAATGAAGAAGCATTGGAGGAATTGATAGGAGAAGTTGTTGTACCTGATGCAGTACCTGAAAATCTGAAATAGTAATAGAAGCAGAGCTGCAACAAGAGATGCAAGACGCTATAAGTTTGAGTGCATTATCAGGTAATCATACTGGAGTAAACTCAATACTAGTGAAGGGAGTAGCCAAGAACAGGCACCTGACTGTACTAGTAGACTCAGGCAGTACTCATAGTTTTATTGATGAGCAAGCTGTTAAAGAAAGTGGATAAGTTCCAGTTTACAGTGCACCAATGAAGGTTACAGTTGCAGATGGTAATTATGTGATATGCAAATGGAAGGCAAGCCATTCCACGAGGACTTGAGAATCATCAGTCTTGAAGGGTGTGATATAGTGTTGGGAAATGATTGGATGTAAAACAACCCCACTAAATCTGACCATGAAAAGAGGTGCGTGACAATTGGCAGGTAAAGGGAACAAGACAGTTTTAGATGCTATTCCTGAAGAAGGGAGTTTAAACATGATCAGCAGTAGTACTATGGAAAAACTGATAAGGAAGGGGCAGACCTTGATGGCACACCTATTTTTTATCAGTGTGAATCCATCACTAGACAAGGAGACAGTGGATGAACCAATACAGGAAGTGCTAGACAGTTTCAAGGATGTATTTAGGAGATATCTAAATGCCTGGGAGTTAGAAGATATGACAGAATTTTTCAGTGTGTTATACAATACCAGGGTCTCAATAGCAGTGCAGACAGGCTGAAATGGAAGGGAAATGAAGATGGAAAAAGGACGATCGACTGTGAAGTCTGAGTCTGGTTACCAAGTGCAAACCAGGAACCAACATGAAATCAAAGGCCCCAATCAAGGTTATGTGGTTGGTGTCCAAAGGAGCATCTCTTACCCAAGATATTTGCAAACGGGGAGGTTACTGATTCTGTAACAAATGTTATATATGTTATGAAAGTGCATAAAAGTCCATCAACCAACCTATTTCGGCACTGTCCTGTTGCTAACACAAGTGTGGCAGCTGTTCTATAGTATTCTGGGTATGAGCTGGGTCTAAGTTGCTCGGACTCACCAATACTATTTTGGCACTGTCCTGTTGCAAATCTGAAGCTGAGATAACTAGGCCACACAACCTTGGGTGCACTTTCAATTTCTCAAATAAATATTCACTTTTTTTTTTCTTTTTGAAAATGCAAAGGATGTTTTATTACACACTTCGTTGCAAATTATCAACCCCCTTGTGTGTAAATTGTGTTAGGCCAAGGGAGCCTTCTTTTATATATGGAAAAGGGTATGGATCGCAATTGGGTTGAGGGGGGGGGGGGGGGGCAGGGAGGTTGCGGGGGAAACCCACAACCTCCCCGCACCGCCCCACATTAACTTAAACCCGCACCGCCCCATTGCCATCCCTAAAAAGGGACATGGTGTAAGTGAGAAGTGCATCCAAAACACTAGTTTTTCTGTGATGGTAGTGTCTAAGCAAACTTGCACCAACCTCGACTATGCCATCACATACCTGCTACCTCCTAACACAACAAGTATATGGTAAATCTGCCAACGTCGAAAGAATCACCTAGTGCTTTGACTCAGCTGGAATTTGGCCCTTCCAGAAACACTAAGATTCTTGGGACAAACATAAATATCTTCTTATACTTTAATAAAAAAACTATGGAAAGGAACTAACTTTTATTGACATAACGAACACATACACACACCCAAATGGAAACCAACAACTAAACACAGAATCTTGAAACAGAAGAAGATAGATACACTAACTATTTTCAGAGATTGTAAGTTCAGTTCATACAAAAAGGGAAAAGAAATGAACAAAATACAGAAAAAATAAACAAAAAATAATGGAAGAAGATTTAAAGCTTACCAAGGAAGAAGATTGGTGCTGATGGAATCTGCCTTTTTCTCTGGGGAATTTTGTCAAACACCTTACGTCCTACTTCTGAGTTCTGTCAAATGCTTCAGCTCTTGGGGCAAAATTTGTAATTTTCAAGTATTTTTTTTATCCTTATATAGGGCATGGGCTTTGGACCTATTTAATTGTTTTGAAGGGTATATTTGAACTTTTTTAATTTCTCATGCTCTTCGAAAATGTCAATAGGTGCGTGTCTAATTTTTCAAAAGTAATGTATTTTTGGAGAATCAGACACGGGTGCGGCATGGAAAGTGAAGAGTCCGTTCAAGTTAGGTCAAAAATAAACCTACAGTATCCTAGATTAGTAGAGTGAAAGTGAATAAGTCTTTTCTTTTCGGGTCCCACCTGGTGTTCGTTTTGCATTTGGGGGCGATTAAATTTGAATTTGCATTGAAAATACCCACATTGTGGGTAAAATGCTCATAAACAAAGACACTCCCAAAGCGTTATAAATATTCAGTATCTTGACCGAGGGAAAGGGTACATCTAGTACTAGACCGAAATATTCAGTATCTTGACCGAGGGAAAGGGTACATCTAGTACTAGACCGATGATTTGGACGACATGTGTCTTTTACACATATGGATGAAGCGAGGGATTCGTCCATACTCTCGTTAAGTTTGGAAGACCACGACTGATCCTGAAAGGGACTGAATGGTAAAAGTACCATTTCGTAGAAGTTCAATTGATATCGCTCGAACTCGAGACCTCTGATTACCACTCTATTAAACTTATCAGTAAATTGCATTTAAACACTTCAACTATATCCTTTTGGATTGAGTACCTAAACACATGATAAAATATTCATTCAACACTTTCGGCTACAATTATGGGGAAAAAACATGCGTGTGTTCACAAGTGTCCATTACGTAAATAAATTAACCACTTAAAAGATATCACCTAATCATACGCATCAGTCTCAATAAGCCGAACGAAAAAGGGACAAAAAAAAGCAGCCTCTTCATAAAGCAATTGATCAAGTAGAAAATTAACACTGTTATATTACTACATCAACGTTTGTTCCTCTAGTTTCAGTTATAACTTATAAATCAAGATCATGATCTGCTAAATCTATGTAGACTACTTCTGCTTTAGGCGATGCACGCAAAAAATTTGATATCTCCGCGAATATTTCCACTCTTGTGTCAAGATCTTCATAATCAAGAAACTGTTGATCGATTAGCATTCTCTCCAACACTGGTGACTCGGCCAACAAAAACTTGATAAGCAGCAACTCAGACGTTGTTCCTGTTATGCAGCCTATCTTAACTTCTTTGAGGTGATTAAATGTCACGTCTGAGAAATGTTCGAGCTCAAGGGGTGCTGGAATAGGATCATCCTCGTCATCTTCATCTTCATCTTCAATACGAGCCTAAGAAAGATAACAAGAAATCAATTCACAGATTATTGAGAAATAACCACTAAATAAGAAAGAAAGAAAGAAAGAAAGAAAGAAAGAAAAGAGTCAAAGGACTAAGAACCTGTATTTCGAGATATTCTAAATATGGGAAGCTTCTTATCAAGCAAAGAGCATATGAGACCTTATATGATTCCACCAGAATAATGTCCGGCAGGTAAAATCGTTTGACACTATTGAGATTAAAGGGAAGTCTTGTTGGTACTTCATATCCTTCTTCAGCAGAGAACTAGGAAACAATTACCAAAATTCAAGATTAAGTCAGCCCAAAAGAAATTCCATCCGCTAAAGTACATAACAATGAAGTCGTCAAAGCAACATTTACCTCGGAATTATGGAAGTTAAAGAGGACGTGCTCAAGAGCAGGACAAGACTTGAAAACCTTTGCAAAATCAAGATCCTCTGCATTGATATAGTCACCATGCAGAAATAATTTTACCAGACGAGGGACATTCTTTAGGCAGATAGAACTTATATTGCCTGTTAATTCGAACGATCTCAACATGGGGGAATCAATTTCAATTGTGTCTGACCTGGCTGCGATATCCAGATCCAACTTCTCAAGCAACAGGCAATGAGATATTAAACTTTCCAGCAATTCAGAAGATATTCTGACTTCACATAGTTTAAGGCTAATCAACTTGTCAAATCCTTGAAAGGCTGATGAATGATGTATTGAGCAATAACAAAGACTTAGATGCCTTAGCTGCGAACATGTGAAAAGTGAAGAAGGCAATGTGTATATATTTCCAAATGGAAGGTGAAGTGCAAGATGTTGAATGTGATTCCTCGAGAGGAAACATATGAAGTTGTCAATATCAGGACAGCTTTCTAGATGAACAACATCGAGGGTAAACTTAGTAATGGGTCCTTCATATAGGGTCAAAAGCTGGTAGATAATCTTTTTAAATTTAACTGTAGGGTTTAGTAAATCCTTTTTCGTTTGCCAAAGAGACCAATCAAGCGTCAACTTTGTAAGTCTACACCAGTGATACCTCCATTTCTTTGATAAGATGCTTGTCCTCACAGCATCTTTGCAAGGCAAACACATCAGAATGACATCAATTATATTATCTGGAAGGTAGCTAAGGGCATCGGGAAGTGGACTTCGACGATGCTTTCTTGCCTTAGGAGGCATCATATAACAATAATCACCAAGAAGCTGTAGAAAATAAGAAATAATACAAAATAAGGAATCTCCAAATTATCTGGACATAACAACTATTCACATTGTCAAAACATAAGAACGAAAGGAACACTTCCAACAATAATCACCAAGAACTTGTAGTAACTAAACAACAATACGAAGTAAGGTATCTCCAAACTATCTCGACAAAGCGGCTATTTACAATGTTAAATCAACATAGGAAATAAAGGTGCATTCTAAAATCAGTCAACTATTGCCTATTAATATCCATGTTATACAGATAGTCTAATTTGCCTTGCGATACCCATCTGGTATGATAACAGTGTGGATGCACTAATAAATAAATCCATGTAACATATCTTGATATCTATTAACGGGCATTCTTACAACATGAACACTTTTCATCAATACTTCATAAATACATTTGAGGATTTACAACAACTACTACGCCTCAATCCCAAATAAGTCGGGGTCGGCTATATGAATCCTCAATGACCATGTTTTTCTCCGTTTAAACTCATCTCATGCCATCATTATGCCAAATAAAAATAAAAGTGAAAAATAGAGATAATGATCAAAAACACATTTGAACTATCACTTTTTCGTGAGTTTCGCACCCCAACTGTCAGTTGTTCCCTTTTCCTACCTGAACTATCACCATCTACCCTTTTCCTACGTGAACCATTACCATCTATGTATTAAAATACGCCTAGTTGAGTACTGGTGATAGTTCAGGCAGGAAAAGCGAATAACTGAGTTGACCTAATCAACTTCGACGTGTGTCTTAATACATAGATGGTGATAGTTCAGGTAGGAAAAGGGAACAACTAATAGTTGATGTGCGAAACTCGCGAAAAAAGTGATAGTTTAGGTGTGTTTTTTATCATTAACTCTAAAAATCAATATTACAGGTTCTCTGGCACATAAATCTATGATAAATTACCATGATTCACCCTTGATGTTCATTTTTTGCTTGATTTCGAGTTTATGCAAGATGTCAATGAGAACGAGAAGAGGTGCACGGGGAACACGACAAAGAAAGAGAGATACTTTATTACTGTACACACCAGAAGCTAAAGGTACAAAGTTGTCTAAATATGAAGTATGTCGGGTCAGTTGGTATTATGGTCTAAAACAAAAAAGGTACTTCTATGTCAAACCCTCTAAGAGAGCTTCATTGTTATAGGTTAGGTATCTGAAATTAAAACACAACAAATCTTCTATTCAAACTGTAATAGGTTATATTGAATTGAACCATTTGTTCATTTCCTTAACAATTACGAAGAAGAATGTAAGAGAAAAACAATATTAATAAACTATACTCTAGAAGTTCTAAAGAAAACACCCAGAGAGGAAACTAAAGACCCCCATTTTTCACTCCCTAAGTTCGACACCACATAGAAACACATAGAGATGACAACAACAACAATATATCCGGTGAAATCCCACAAGTGGAGTCTGGGGAGGGTAGAGTGTATGCAGACCTTACCACTACCTCGTGAAGGTGAAACACATACAGACAGTGAGTGAAAAAGTGTTAGCCTCAATTTCCAGAAAAAGAAAACAAGGGGAAGGCTAAAAGAGTCCTATAACAGTAAAGTAAAAGAGTGAATAGGTTAGAAATACCTTAAACTATCACCGTTTTGTGAGTATCAAACAAAAATTATTTGGCCCTCACAGAACCCTGTGAACTACCATGATTTCATATTAAAATACCCCCGGAGGAATATGACATGCTACATGAACACCACGCTGCAAAGAGTTCCAAGTGGCAGTACAGGTCCCTCCCTATGCCAACTTGCACTAAACTCGACTTTGCCACTACCACGTACCTGTCACCTCCCACCAGCACAAGTATCTGGTAACTCTACCCACCAGCCTTAAGCAGATAGAAATAAACCACCTATAACATTTTCTGACTTCGCTGGAATTTGAACCATCCAAAAACACTATTAACATATACACATACCCAAAAGGAAACCAACAACTAAAACCAAGGGCGAATTTATATGCTAATTGTGGGGCACATGAACATGTGGTCTCTCTACCTCCCACGGTAGGATAAGGTATGCATACACTATACACTCCCTAGACCTTACTCGTGGGATTACACTAGGTATGTTGTTGTGAACGCGGGGTCTCTCCACAAAACTAGCTATTTTATGTATATATCATCTAAAATTGGTATAATATTATATGCCGGCACTCATGTTGCAAGAAGGTTAAATAGTGCACTCGGTTGAATGTTAAGAGTTATTTACCTAGAGGATTGGGATCAATTCCCGCTTAATACATTTTTTTCCATTCTTTTTAAGTGGTGCACCAATGTTCTAGAAATCCTAGATCGCCTCCGACTAAACAGAGTATTGAAACAGAAAAAGATAGATACACTAATTGTTTTCAGAGATTGAAGTTCAGTACATCAAAAAAGGAAAAGAAATGAACAAAACACAGAAAAAATAAACAAAAAAAAATGGAAGAAGATTTAAAGCTTACAAGGAAGAAGATTGGTGATGATGGAATCTGCCTTTTTCTCTTAGGTTTTTGTCAAACACCTTATGCCCTAATCTCAATTTAGGGCAAGTAATTTGGCTTTCAATTTTTTTTAGAGGGAGAGAAAATTGGGAAATGACATTATATACTTTTAGGAAAAGGTGTAAATTTGTGATTTAGACCCGATATACCTCGTTAAAAAAATAGTGTATATATATCGTCATCTAATAAATAGTGCGTATTTATCATTTTTGTTAACTGATCTATATTTATTAAACTAAAATAAATTCTAAAATTGTTTTGCTACTCCCGTCATTTAAATTTGTGTGACGTATTTTGACTCGACAAGAAATCTACATAGAGAGATTTTCTTTTACACTTGTAATTTTAAATGTCATAATGATTGTATTATGATAATAAGGTTGCAATCAGTATAGCTCATATTCCAATCCAACATGTCCAAACAACACACGTTGAAATTGATCGGCACTTCATCAAAGAAAAAGTTATGAACGGTGTCCTGAGTTTGTTCCACGTGTCAATAAGAAAACAACTAACTAATGTGTTTACCAAATGTATCAACAGACAGACTTTCCATACACTATTTGCAAGTTTGACATATATGACATCTTTGCACCAGCTTGCGGAGGAGTGTTGAAACAAAATACTGAAACAAACCCCCACAGTATCTATCATTCCATAAATCATTCATGAAGCAGGCACTAAATGTAAAAAGTTCCATAACATGTAAAGATAATGTTAGTACAAACAAACTAATCAAAACATCCATCCAGAAATGTTCATATTCCCAACAGATATTCACTTGTCTCTGTATCTTATTACAGAAACTTTGCGAGGCAAAACACACTGTTATACTACTACGATGAAAATCGTGATTTTTGGACTACATTTGCTTTAGGTGATGCACGCCAAAATTTTGATAGCTCAGTGCATGCACCTGGTCTTGTTATGATAGTTTCATCTGGAATCCATGTATCAATCATCATTCTCACCAATACTGGGGACTTGGCTAACAAAAGCTTGGCAAGCTGCATCTCATGCGTTGTTCCTTCAAAGTGTTCTATCTTGACTTCCCTGAGGTGATTAAATGTCACATCTGAGAAATGTTCGAGTTCAAGGGATTCTACAATACCAGTATCCTCTTCAAAGCCAACCTAAGAAAGATAACAAAAAATCAATTTTTAATGAGGCTCTAACAAATACGAAAAATAACCACTAAGTAAGAAAGAAAAAGAGTCGAAGCACTAACAACCTGTATTTCGAGATATTCCAAATATGGGAAGCTTCTTATCAAGCATAGAACATATGAGAGCTTATATGATTCCCTCAGAATAAGAAAAGGCAGGTAAAAACGCTTGACACAGTTAACATCAAAGGGAAGCCTTGTGGCTACTTCGTCTTCATCTAATTCGTCGTCAAGCTCTGACTATGAAAAAGATACCAAAATTCAAAATGAATCAACCCGAAAGAAGTTTCATCTGTTAAAGTGCATAAGAATAAAGTAATGAAGCAACATCTACCTCATCAGAATAAATGAAGTCCAAGTGGAGTCCCTCGAGAGCAGTACAAGACTCAAAAAACTTTACAAAACCAAAATAGTCTGCCTCGATCGAAGAACTGTCATCACAGTGCAGACATGCTTTTGTCAAAAGAGGGACATTCATTAGACAGATAGAACTTATACAGCCTAAGAAATCAAAGGATCTCAGCTTGGGGGCATTAATTTCTATTATATTTGAAACTTCTGAGATTCCCAACACCAACTTCTCAAGCAAAAGGCACCGAGATATTAAACTTCCGAGCAATTCAGAAGAGATTGTGACATTACGTAGTTCCAGGCTAATTAACCTATCAAATCCTTGAAAGGCCAATGGAGGATTTATTAAGCAATTATTAAGAGTTAGATGCCTCAGCTGCGAACATGTGAAAAGTGAAGAAGGCAAGTTGTATAGTTCATCTTCTTTCCGTGGAAGGTGAAGAACAAGATGTTGAATGTCATTCCTAGACAGGAAATATATGAAATTGTCAATCATAGGACAACTTCTCAGAGAAGCTATGTCGAGGGTAAACTTAGTAATGGGTCCTTCATGAAGTGTCAAAATCTGGTAGATGATCTTTGTAAATTTAACTTAGGGTATAGCTTATCCTTTTTTGTTTCCCAAAGAAACCAATCAAGCGTCAACTCTGTAAGTCTACACCAGTGATATCTCCATTTCTTTGATAAGATGCTTGTCCTCACAGCTTCTTTACAACGCAAACGCATCAGAATGACATCGATTACGTTATCAGGAAGGTTGCTAAGGAAGTCAGGAGGTAACTTTCGACAATACTTTCTTCCCCTAGGAGGCATCACAACACTAATCACCAAGAACCTGTAGAAAACAAGAAATAATACAAAGTAAGGACCTCCAAACTATATGGACAGAATTGACAAAATCTCCAAACTATTTGGGCAGAGCCGCTATTCACATGGTCAAATCAACACAAGAACGAAAGGATCACTAAAAACAATAATCACCAAGAAACCCATAGAAAATAAACAACATTACGAAGTAAGGAATCTCCAAACTATCTGGACAGGATAGCTATGCACATTGTCAATTCAACATAGGACGTAAAGGTGCATTCTAGTTGAAAATAAAACAGTAAACATCTCCTCTTTTTTTCTCTTGACAGGTACTGAGTAACTTTTATTATAATACCAGCATAAGGGAAATGGTGAGCAAAGTTACAACCAAAATTTGCAAACATCACAAGTTGTGTAATGAGCTAAGAAAGTGAACAATGGCGTCTCTCATGGTACACTCCTCTTCCCGCTGAGCCCCTTTCTCCTTGGTCCACATAGACAAAAGCGAGCAATTTTCTCGACGAAAGTAAAGAGATTAGAGAGCTTGTGGAGAACCTTAGACTTAATTTTTATAATTATGGTTGGGGTCGAAATCCACTGGAAGAAGAAGAGGCAGAGGAGAAAAAGGAAGAAGAAGATAATGACATCGAAGTAGTGCATGATAGCGAAGAGGATGATTAGCATGTTGTACTAGAACTATGATGTGGTGCCCTAGAGCTATTATGTTCTTTCCTTAAATTCTTGTATTTGTTATGAATAAAATTTGTAGACTTTAGCAAATTATCATCCTAAACTCTAAGAACATTCTCAGAAAATCAAAACAGCTACCAACTCTCCTAAAACCAACTGTTTGATTCATTTATCTTTGATAGACTTTTGATAAGTTAAACACTAACAAAATGTCTTCAGTAGATTCGGTTTTTTTAAAAGCTTACATTCAATTTTGTGAAACACTGTGCTTTCAATACACCTAAATATGCATTTTATCAAGAAAAAACCCATTGTTTTTCTTTATAAAAACAAACAAGCACATGGAGAGGACCTCAGTAAGCGTTAGTCCGAGATAAGTACAAAAACTCATAAATAACAAGTAAATTATGGTTTCACAAGATTCAAGGCATTTTTCAACTATTTGCTTACTAAAACTATCCTCATTCATTTGTGTTTCTAAGTACAAACTCAAAACCATAACATCTGAACCACAACGAGAATTTGACACCACTAACTTACACAACAGAAAACAGCAAAATATTACTCCCTCCGTTTCAATTTGTTTCATATTTTCCTTTTTAGTCCATTTCAAAAAGAATGTCTCTTTCCTTTTGGCAACTCTTTAGTTCTAACTTTCCACTTGCCACGTTTAACACCAGAAGACTAAAGAACATTTTGGTACTATCTACATACCTTTAAGACCACAAGTCTTCAACTCAAAAGTTTCCTTTACATTCTTAAACTCCGCACCAAGTCAAAACCAGATAAACAAATTAAAACGGAGGGAGTACACAAAAACAACAGCAAGCAAATCAGATTTTGAGAAGAACAAAAGGGGCAAACTTTCAGATGAAATTGAAAAAAATCTATATATACAAGCACCCATAGAGTCCCTCCGTCTTAATTTATTTGTCTTACTTTCCTTTTTAGCCCGTTTAAAAAAGAATGTCTCTTTCATTTTTGGCAACTCTTTAATTCTAACTTTCGAGATGGCATATTTAAGACCATGCGATTGAAGGGCATTTTGATACACTCTATGTATCTTTAATTTAAGACTACTATATTAAAAGTCTTTTTTATGTTCTTAAACTCCGTGCAGAGTCAAAACAAGATAAACAAATTGAAACGGAGGGAGTACACAAAAGCAACAGCAAGCAAATCAGATTTTGAGAAGAACAAAAGGGGCAAACTTTCATGTAAAATTGAGTAAAAAATCTATACAAATACAAGCACCCATGAAATCCCGGCAATCCGAAAAAATTCAAAATGAAGACATATTCAATGCCTCGATATAAATATATTGTCCTCATAACTCAAAATAATGAAGAATATCAATAGATTAGTTAAATAACTTACCTAACTAAAAAACAATCGAAATTGGTCGAAATTGGGGATTTTGTACTTGGACGAACCTGAAGTGAGAGAATGTGAAGCTTGACAATGAAGCTCCGCCGGAGATAATGGCGAATTTCGCCGGAAGGGGGCGGCGATGGGCGTCTGATACCGGGGACGAAGGGGGAAAGGAAATGAAGATGTAATATTTGATAAAAAGAGATTTTACAAGTCCTATTTAATTTAATATTTTAAATATAAAATTTAAATATTGTAAAATTATATAAAAAGATATTCCATTATAAGTTGTATTTTTTCTCATATCAATATGATTAAAAAATATACTCAGATATATTAAAATATTAATTAAAAGTCATGTAATTTAATTCTAAAAAAAAAAGTAAATAAAGAGAGTACCAATATATATGTTTTTAGGAAACATGTTTAAATACATTTTATAATTTTTTGACGAAATTTTGTAGTTTGTAAGTAGCTTATACGAACAGCTTATAAGCAGCTTCCTGAAAAATTCTACAAGAACTTTCAGAGGCGGTCAATCAAGCAAGCAACTTGTTGTAAGTAGATTAAACAGGCAACTTGCAAGTAGCTCAAGTAGACAGCTCACAAGCAGCTCGTGTTTCTCAACTTGCAAGTAGCTTAAGTAGACAACTCACAAGCAGCTCCTGTTTCTCAAGCTTGTCATTAAATAAACAACTTGCAAATAGCTCAAGCAGTCAGATTGCAAGTAGCTCAAATAGACAGCTTGCAAGCAACTTCTGAAAAATCGTGCAGCATATGCCTAAGACCTGCAATCAAAGCTATTTGAAAAGCCTTAAAGAAAGCTTGCAATCAAGCAGACAACTTGCAAATAGTTCAAGCACGCAGCTAGCAAGCAGTCTGAAAAGTCTAGCAATAACTTATTTTCTTCTATAAAAAGGAAACTACATCGATTCATTTGTACATCAGCTTCAAAGAAATAAAATCTCTCTTTCGCTCCAAACTTCTTTCTCTGCATATTGTTGCTTTGTAATTTTATTATTATTTCATAACAAATAATAAAAACAAGTTATAAGTCTATTTTACCAAATATTTAAAGTTAGATCCCTATTTGTGCTCAAGTCTCATTCCTTTAATGCATTTAATCTTCAATGCATATCCCAACTGTAGCCCTGTGTATTTTATCCCCACTATATGATTTCACATGAGTATCAATTCATGTGTATTCCACATTTCTTAGATCATTCATGAGCAGGAATGTAATGAAAATTATATTACATAACAACCTGACCAAAACATTCATCCAGAAATAGTCATGTTGCCAAACAGATATTCACAATACAAAAACACAGTGTTTTACTACTACATCGAGATATCGTTCCATCTATTAACTTCCAAAACATTTCAGCCAAAGATCACGGTCTGTTTAAAGGCTCCATCCACGTCGACTACTCTGATTGGTAGACTACTTCTGCTTCAGGTGATGCACGAGGAAATTTTGATACCTCAGCGAGTATTCTTGATCTTGTGTCAAGAGGTTCATCATCTATCCATGGATCGATTAGAATTCTCACCAACACTGGAGACTTGGCTAAGAAAAGTTTGATAAGCTGCATCTCAGGAGCTATTCCTATAAAGCATCCCAACTTAACTTCCCTGAGGTGATTAAATGTCACATTTGAGAAACGTTCGAGTTCAAGGGATGCGGGAATATGATCATCCCTGCTATCGTTGTAAGCCTAAGAAAGATAAAAGGACGTCAACTCTCATATTATCGAGGATCTACAAAGTATTAAAAAAATACAAAAGAAGAAAGAAAAGAGTCAAAACACCAAGAACCTTAATTTCGAGATATTCTAAATGCGGAAAGCTTCTTATCCAGCAAAGAGCACATGAGGGCCCATACGAATCCATTAGTACCATTTGTGGCAGGTAAAAACGTCTGATACTGTTAATATCAAAGGGAAGCCTCGTAGGTGCTTCATCTCTTGCTTCCATAAAGAACTAGGAAAATAAATAACAAAATTCAAGATGACTCGGGTCTCAGCCCAAAAGAAGTTCCATCTATGAAAATGCGCATAACGATGAAGTCATGAATCAACATCTTACCTCGGCATACCAGAAGTCCAAGAGGATTAAGAGGAGGTGCTCGAGAGCAGGACAATACTCGAAAATCTTTGCAAAATCAACATAATCTGCCTCATAAGAATCCTTACCTATCAGAGATAACTTTGCCAAAAGAGGGACATTCTTTAGACAGAGAGAGTTTATTCATCCGTTGAAGTCAAAGGATCGCAGCATAGGAGCATTAATTTCAATTATGTCTAAAAGTTCTGAGATTTCCAGCACCAACCGCTCAAGCAAAGGGCAATGAGATATTAAACTTTTGAGCAGTTCAGAAGAAATTGTGGCTTCACATAGTTCTAGACTAATTAACCTATCAAATCCTTCAAAGGCCGGTGGATGGTGTATTATGCAATTATGAAGAGTTAGATGCCTCAGCTGCGAACATGTGAAAAGTGAAGAAGGCAATCTGCATAGCTTATTTCGTGGAAAGTGAAGAACGAGATGTTGAATGCCATTCCTAGAGAGGAAATATATGAAGTTGTCAATCTTAGGACAGCTTTCTAGATGAACAACGTTGAGGGTAAACTTAGTAATGGGTCCTTCATGAAGGGTCAAAATCTGGTAGATAATCTTGGTAAATTTAGCTGCAGGATCTAGTAAATCCTTCTTTGTTCCCCAAAGTGATGTATCAAGCGTCAGCTCTGTAAGTCTGCACCAATTATACCTCCATTTCTTCGACAAGATGCTTGTTCTTACAGCATCTTTACAAGGCAGATGCAACAGAATGACATCAATTACATTATCAGGAAGGTTGCTAAGGACGTCAGGAAGTAAATTTCGACAACGCTGTCTTCCCTTTGGAGGCACCATATAACAATAATCACCTAGAAGCTGTAGAAAATAAGCAATAATACGAAGTAAGAAAATCTTCAGACTATTAAGACAGAACTGACAAAATCTCCAAACCATCTGGATAGAAATGCTATTCACATTTTCAAATAAACATAAGAACAAAACGATCATTTTTAACAATAATCACCAAGAACCTGTAGAAAATAAATAAATGAAGAAAAAGGTTCAAATTTACTCGTGAAGTATCCGATCTGTCTTACATTTGCTCTCTGTTTACCTATTGATCCATGAAAGATTCTACCGTTGCCTTTCTTGGCTTTGACATTTGCCAAGGTGGAACCACATAGACAAACAAAAGTGCCAAACTTACCCCTAAACAAACAAATTGGTTGATATATAAACTATTGCATGCCCTGGACAAAATCTGTACATCAACACTTTCTATAACACTTGAAGAAGATTCAAACATATCTGTACATCAACACTTTATAAATACATCAACGGTTTCAAAATGGAAAAATAAAAAAGAACAATGCTTTTTCCTCTAAGCTTATAAACCATCATAGCTAACAAAAACACAAAAAACAATTTTCAAAAATTGTGGTCATTTTAACTCATACAATAAGCTTCTTCAAAGGTCCAAATATATACATACATGGCTTCTACCTATTCAGTCAAATCAAACAAACTTTTTCATCAACACTTTATAAATATATTCGTAGCTCCCGTTTGGCCATAGATTTTGAAGTTAAAACTTGAAACTTGAAAATTTTAGTTGTTAAAGTTGTGATCTTTGGAATTTAAAGCTGTGTTTGGACATGCATTTCACTTTGAAAAAATTTGAAGTTTTGTGAGTGAAAGTCCCAAAAATCGGTCTCAGCCCGTTTTTGGAAATTTAATGGCCAAACACATATTTGAAGATAAATTTTCAAAAAACTACTTTCAAAATCTATGGTCAAACGCTAGCGTAGTTTCAACATGGAAAAATAAAAAAGCATAAAAACCATAATTAAATATTATTTGTTTGCTTGTTCTTCTAAGCTTTTATCAACCATCATAGCTAACAACAAGGAGAAAAATTAATTTCCAAAATTGTGGTCATTTTTAACTCATAAGATAAGCTTTAAGAAGCTGTTTCAACAGAATTTACTAAATTTGAACATCAAATTAATTAGTAGTTTTACTGTTAGAATTTTGCAAGCTCTAAAAGATCATATTAACTGCATAAAACACTAATTAAAAGGAGATAAAAGTAGAATTATACCCTTTTGAGTACTTCAGCTGTAGGGATTATGGCTAAACAATTTGGCTTTTTTTCCAACTATTTAGGGTTCATTGCAAGAGGGAGAGAGGAATTGGTGGAAAACAGTGTAGAGTGAAAGTTGGTGTAGGCAGTAGTGAGCTAACAAGGTGTCATTTTGTAATAGTAGAAGGAAAGGAAAAGGTCCACATCCTTTCTTTTCCATTTTTTTATAACGTGACGTGGGATTAGCTTTCGTACACCTTAATTAATTTTAAGAATATTCGGTATTTCCTAGATTATGACAGATAAAAAGAAAGATAAACTACATAATTCATCAAACATCTTTACCATAACTATATAATATCCCACTACTTTAAAATAATTACATATATCTCACTAGATTGTATTTTTCATACCAAAACGTGTATCCCAACATACTCCTATTACTTCCCCCAAATCACTCCTTCCCTCAAATCTCTCCAGCTTCTCCCTCAAATCTCTCTCACTAATCAAAATTTTCACAGATTTTATTTCGATTTTTTGCTTCCACAAACTTTCATCGCCATCTCCAGTAGAGGAGGGAAAATCCATCGAAGCGGATAGTGGTGAAGTTGTCCAGGCCAAATAGTGGTGGCGCCACCACCGTACACGATGGCAAGAATAGTGACAGATTCACCCGGGCTTGATTTCGCCATTGAAGAGACCTTTTAAGGAATTTTTTTTTCAAGATTCTCGGATTTTCAGACACCCATTAACAACATACTTCCATGGATAGCATCCAATCAAACCTTTTTGGGCAAAATCCAAAAACTCCCTTTTCAGATTTACCCATTAATTTTGAATGAGAAGAAAAACCCTTGGATCAAGAAACTGCAGTATCTGCTAAGAAAAAGGACACAAAATCAGAATGCAGAAAGTAGTCCTAGGAACACATTGTTGTCTAGAATCAGTCTGGGTGAATAAACGGATCAAGTCTTTTGAGGGATGATTGGTTTGAAGGAAAAGGAATAAGTAAAGTTGTTTAGTGCAAAACTAAGAAGGCTCAAGTGGTCACTTACAAGTTTTTGCCAGGTTAGGTGAACAAATTTGTACCGGTAATCGGATAGGTGTACATATACGTGAAATCACCTATTAGATACATATAAACAGAGTAATAAAAATCACGGGATACATCAAATTAGTACTGAATACATGCATGGAATACATCAAATTAGTACTGGATAAATCAAAAATTACGGGATACATCAAATTAGTATTGGATACATATAAACATATACATGAAATCACCTATTGGATACTTATAAACAGAGTAATAATAATTATTTTACACATGTACTATGTAGTTTTTGATGTACTAATATATATAAATGTGTAACTTTTGTAAATTTAAAGTTTCAAATCAAAACAATGCAATACGTATTCAGGAATAACATTGTAAGCAAATCTTGTGTTACATGTATCCAGGGTTAATTCATGTTAACACGTACCAAATACTACTGCAACCTGCTATTTGAGATGTTGGTAACATGTATCCTTGATTGAAGCGTGATTTACTCCTCATTAGTTGTAAATCTGTTATTTCCTTTTAAAGCGCCATAATAGAAACAAATTTACCATTAATGAAGAGATTATATGTATCCAGGGTACACGAAAATACAAAGGATACACGCTTTTTTTTTTTAAACTACCGGGAAAAATATAATATTTTAAATTAGTGAGATAAAACGTAATTAGGGACCAAACTACTGTGTTTTATGTTGTTCTGCAATGTCATGGTTCTTAACTCGTTTCTTAACCCTTTCGTTTAGCATAATACATAAATATACATTTAAACATGGCCTCAGTTAAAACGTTAACATTTAAATTTGAGAGTACACGTCGAGTCAGTTCAATTTGATTTTAATTAGTAACTAGACATTTTAACTCATTTTTACTGTGTCTCATGGATATTCAATTCTAACGTAAAATATAAATTTTAGAGATGTCTAAATAATTGGACATGAAATTTTACAAAAAAAAAAAGGATTTTTTTAAAAAATAATTATGATTCCACAAAATAAGGCTAAAAGTGCAAATGACTCATTGTTTTTGTGTAGTACAATTTTGGACCCATTTTTGACTTGCATTGATCAACACCAAATTTGCTAAGCATTGGACAAGTGGCTTAAAAACTAAACCTACTTCTTTATTTCTCACTCTCTCTCTTCTTTTTTTTATAAAAATAAAAAAAATGAAAAAAGAACTTCTCTCTCTTCCATTTCTCCCCCACATCACTTGTAAAAAAAGTACATAAATATTGGCCTAAAGAGGAATAGGCACAAGGGATTTTGAGAACGACCCAAAGAGAGGCAAAGATTCAATCTTTATAGGATTTTCCATCATCAGCAATCTTCTTGCTTGGTAAGCTTAAAATCTTCTTCCACTGTTTATGTGTTTATTTGTTTATTGTGTTTTTTTATCATAAAAAAATTAAGTCTTTGTTCTTCTGTTTTAGTTGTTGGTTCCCTTGGGGGGTTTGAAAATGACTTAAAGTAAGAATCTTTGTGGAAGAACATGATTATAGAGAAGTACTACCAAAATAAATTGAATCTTTATTTGGGTTGTGGGTGGTGGTTGGAATAGTTAAGATGTGCTTGACCTTTCCCAAACATCACCATTTAAAGAAAGCAAAATGGGAAATTCTTAGATTACGAAATCACCAAGACTATTGTTTGGAGGGGGGAATAGGATTACCAAAATAAATTGAATCTTTATTTGGGTTGTGGGTGGTGAGTGGAATAGTCAAGAAGTGCTTGACCTTACCCAAACACCACCATTTAAAGAAAAAATTATGGAAAATTCTTAGATTCCAAAATCACCAAGACTATTGTTTGGAGGGGGAATAGGATTACCAAAAAAAATTGAATCTTTATTTGGGTTGTGGGTGGTGGTGGAATAGTCAAGATGTGCTTGAGCTGGCTGGCCCAAACACCTCAATATGGAAAATTCTTGGATTAGAAAAACACCAAGACTATTGTATGGAGTGGGGAATTGGATTACCAAAAACATTGAACCTTTATTTATTTTAGAAACAGGGAGTTACTTTTTCCCGCCTTAAAACGGTGGCACCCTGGCTAGCTTTTGTGCCTGGACTATTATTTTGGTACTTGTAAACTCTATTGATCAAGGTTTTAAGCAAATGGAAATGAATCATCTAAATCTAGATTTGAACCTAGAGCCTGTTTAGATTGTCTTATTTTAGGTTCTTTTAAGCGAAAATAGCTTTTAAGCACTTTTGTAGTGTTCGTTAAGAATAAAAAGTGTTTTTTAAGCCAAAATAACAATAGGATGCCAAATGTGTGGCTTATGCTTATAAGCCCATCCAAACAGGCTCTTAGACTCGTATGGTTTTCATCCCACCTTCATTAACCAATAGGCCACATCCTTGGGCGAGGAAAAGAATTAAACAGACCCTAGGCAAAGTACTTAGATAAGGGAATTTGGCAACAATCTGGGGAAAAGGTAACTCCACCTTTTTGATCTTCCTTCACCAAAAATCTTAGGTCTTGGTAAGCTGACATTATTCTTTCAACTGCCTTTACATGAGCTGAGTTATGGTACATTTCCTTTATTGGTAATATATAATTGAATTTAACCTGATATTTAGTTAATACTAATGTAAGTATTAGGTGATCGGAAACCTAGTAGTAGCTGATTTGATGTCAAATCTAGCTAAAGCTGTGGAACAGCTGCTGAACTGATTTTAAGAGTGAAATTTACCAAATGCTGGTCTTTTCTCATTACGGTGTAGCTATTGATGTCCAGTGAGAAGCTTATTAGCGGCAAAAGACACTGTGATTCTCGTGTGTCTTGTTTGACTTATCCTTTCTGATAAAAATATCTGTATAATCCCGTGTTCTTGAAGTATTTATGGCAATGCATTCTTGCTCTAAATATTGCAATTCATCAATACTAAGAGAAGATGGATCAGTGTTGTCTGTTTAGTATATGGAGTAAGTGTTTATGGAAATGCATTCTTGCTCTAAATATTGCAATTCATTGATACTAAGAGGAGAGGGATCAGTGTCATCTGTTTACCTTTTGCAAATAATTTGGATATCACTTATCTTTGTGTTCTTGTTTATTTTCTGCAGATTACTACTGGCGTTGTATGATGCCTCTGGAGATTACCGATGAGATTACCGATGAGATTACTGATCTACCTGATAATGTTGTCAATGCCATTCTGCTGCGTTTGCGTTTTCGAGATGCTGTGAGAACAAGCATCTTATCGAAGAAATGGAGGTACAAGTGGTGCAAACTTCCACAGTTGACGCTTGATGATGAACTTTGGAAAACGACAGATAACTTACTATCCCCTTCTATTAAGTTTACAACCATTATGTACAACATTTTGACCCTTCATCCAGGACCGATTACTAACTTTACCCTTTCCATGTCTAACCTGAAAAAGTATCCTAAGATTGGCAGCTTGATTCATTTCCTCTCTAGGAAGGGCATTCAGCATCTCGTTCTTCAATTCTCAGAGTGGAACAGACTCAATCTGCCTTCTTCATTTTTCACGTGTTTGCAGTTGAGGCACTTGACCCTCGAAAATTGTCTAATATGTCCTCCACCGGACTTCAAAGGGTTCGATATGTTAAGTAGCCTGGAACTGTGTCATGTCTCAGTTTCTTCCAAATCACTAGAAAGTTTAATCTCTTCTAGCCCGTTGCTTGAGAAGCTGGTGTTGAAAATCTTTGATTCTGTACACCACCTTCAAATTAAAGCTCCCAAGTTGAGATCCTTCGAATTCGCAGGCTGTATAAAATTTATCTCCTTAAAAAATACTCCGCATCTTGCTAAACTCTCTCTTTTGTATGGAGAATCTTTTGAGGAATCAGAAAAATGTGCTCTTGACACATTTTTCCAGTCAGATCTTGCTCTTGAGTATCTCCGCTTGGAATATGGAAGTGTCCAGGTAAGTGTTGCTTCAGAACTTACATCGTAATGCTGATGCATTTTCATTAAATATTGGTTATTGGTATATTTCATTGTATCTGTAGTTCTTGGCTGCTGAAGTACCAAGAAGGCTTTCCTCTGCTCTTAACTATCTTAAACGTCTTTACGTATCACTGGATGAATTAGCTGATCTTTCATGCGCTCTTTGCTTGATACGAAGTTCCCCATGTTTGCAAGATCTTGAAGTGGAGGTATTCATGATGTTTATATTTTTCTTTTTTCGTTTGTATCTTCTGTTCATACGTAATGGTGACTTATTTTCATACTCATTAGATCTTCAATCTTCTTGATCTTTCTTAGGTATCTACTGAATCGGATGATAAAGTTGATGAAGTTTCTGCGAGCTTCTCAGATGTGGCATTGAATTACCTTAAGACGGTTAAGATTGTAGGAATAACTGGCACAAAGCTCGACATGGAGCTTATCAAGCATCTATTGGCCAAATCTCCGATGCTGGTGAAAATGCTGATTGAGCCGGACCTACTATGGGTAGACAAAGAAAAAGGTATCAAGATACTTGCAGAGTTGACAACATTTCAGCGTGCATCGCGTAATGCTGAAGTTGAATGTCAGCTAGAAAAGAAATTGAATCGAGTCGGGATGCTGCAGTAATGTATGGATGATTTTTGCTTGATAGAGAGTTCTGTGACTTGGATATGAACCCACACTGTGGTTGTGGGTGTTTATATTCAGTGTTGTCTGGGGTGTGTTTGTTCTCTACTTTTTGTGTAATGACTCGGTTTTGGGTCGTACCCCTAATTTATGTTAGCTTTGACAGCCACCAAAGTGCGAGTTATGCGCCTTCTGCTCCTTGTACGCAGGTTTTTGTTAACTTAATGCTTCTTTCAGACCCATAAAAAAGGCGGTAGAGCCGTGCACTTTTCATGCTCCATTGTTGAAGAACTAAATGACTTTTAACATTGGTTTTCCATCAAATCTACAGTGTTTTCCAGCTTCTTTTAGTAATTGGTTGTGTTATTTAAGTATGTTATTTGTTCTTTTGTTTTGGTTTTCGTGTTAATATTTGTGTTTTCTAAGTTCAAACTCAAGATCTCTGATTAAGGTGGAATAAATGTTCCATCGCATCTCTTATTGGTATGGTTATTTATTTGGAGCTTGACATGAGAGTTCGATTATTTTTCAGAATCTATTTGAATATTTGAAAGAGGTCGATCTTCTTGCTTCTCTCGCGGCATGCTCCTCTTTCCTGCGCGATAGTGAAAAAGAATAATGCATTTTGTTTTTAAGCTATATATAAGAGAGATTTATTAATCTAAGTTGGTAAGTATCTTTACTTATACGTGCAAAGTTGATTGAAATAAAATATGATGCTAACATGTTCTCACGGGTTGAATCGGTGACCTCGTGATTACATGACTATATATTTTTGATAAAGGTTATTTTTATCTTCAAAATAGCTGGTTAATAATCTCAAGCTCCTCTAAACTAATTTGTTGTTGGAATGGTGCATCATGCATTGGATAAAAAATTTGAAAACAATAGCAACATTGTGTTGAAATGAATAGGATATTTCACTTTTAATCAGAGGTCTCATATTCGAGCCATGAAAATAGAAAAAAAAATTGAGAGTTTCCTCCTTCAATGGACCTTAAACGTGCTCAAAGTGAAGTTTAAAAGTTCCCTTCCTTTTTTTTTTGGTTTCTCATCCGATATTCGATACCCGTTTTGGGGCCGTGAGAACTCCACTTTGGGAGCATACAAATATTTTTAAACTTACTTTGGCTTAAAAACAGAACAAGCACCATAAAATAGGAGATCATATGAAGAGTTGACGGCCAAAAACACATCTGAACTGTCACTTTTTTGCGAGTTTCGCACTCTATCTATCGGATGTTCCCTTTTTCTACCTGAACTATAAACATAGCTGAGAAGAAGTGCTTCAAGCTTGCTATGTTTAAGGAATTGACTAGAAGGAGAATCAACACAACCACCACAGTATCAAATCATGAGTAAGTCACATTCCATAAATCATTCATGAGCAAACACTAAATGTAAAAATCCTTAAACATGTAATGACATTGTTATTACAAAACAAACTAATCAAAACATCCATCCAGAAATGGTCATGTTCCCAAACATATATTCACAGCAAAACACAGTTGTTATACTACTACATCTGCATTTGTTTCCATCTATTCAGTTACAACTTCAAAAACATTCCGCCAAAGATTACTTCTTCTTTAGGTGATGCATAACAAAATTTTGATACCTCAGCAAGTATCTCTGATCTTCTTCCAAGACGTAAATACGTATGGATTACCATTCTCACCAACACTGAGGACTTGGCTAAAAAAAGCTTGATAAGCTGCATATCTGGTGTTCTCCTCCAAAAGTCTTTTAGCTTAACTTTCCTGAGGTGATTAAATGTGATACAGGCGAAACATTCGAGTTGAAGCGATTCTAAGGCATCATACTCATCTTCTGCATTACAAATCTAAGACAGATAACAAAAAGTAAAACTCCCAGGTTAATGAGGATCTAATTAAGAGCTATGAAAATTGAAGCCACTAAATAAGAAAGAAAGAAAAGAGTAAAAGTACTAATAAGAACCTCAAGTTCAAGATATTCTAAGTATGGGAAGCTTCTTATCAAGCAAAAATAGCATACTGTCTCATATGACTCCTCCAGTTTGACACGGCTATGATCAAAAGGAAGCCTTGTTGGCGCTTCATCTGCTTCTGCATTATCAAACTAAGAAAACAAACACCAAAATCCAATATGAATCGGCCCAAAAGCAGTTGCATATGTGAACGTTCACAACACTGAAGTCATAAAGCAACATCTACCTGGTCAAAACAGAAGCTCAAGAGGAGGTGCTTGAGAGCAGAACAAGACTCGAAAAATTGCATCTCTGCCTCCATAGAAGAACCCTCGCATAAGTTCAGAGTTACTTTTGCCAAAAGAGGAACATTCTTTAGACAGATATAACTTATACTGCCTGAGAAATCAAAGGATCTCAGCCTGGGGGCATTAATTTCTATTACATTTGAAACTGAAACTAATTCTGAGATTTCCAGCACCAACTTCTCAAGCAAACGGCAATGAGATATTAAACTTCCGAGCAATTCAGAAGAGATTGTGACGTTACATAGTTTCAGGCTAATTAACCTATCAAATCCTTGAAACGCTGATGGAGGATTTAATAAGCAATTATTAAGAGTTAGATGCCTCAGTTGCGAACATGTGAAAAGTGAAGAAGGCAATTTGTATAGTTCATCTTCATTCTGTGGAAGGTGAAGAACAAGATGTTGAATACCATTCCTAGAGAGGAAATATAGGCAGAAGTCAATCTCAGGACAGCTTATCAACCCGGCAATGTCGAGGGTAAACTTAGTAATGGGTCCTTCATGAAGGGTCACAAACTGGTAGATAGTCATTGTAAATTTAACTGTAGGGTCTAGTAAATCCTCTTCTGTTCTCCAAAGAGATCCATCAAGCGTCAATTCTGTAAGTCTACACCAGTGATACCTCCATTTCTTTGATAAGATGCTCGTCCTTACAACATCTTTACAAGGCAAACGCATCAGAATGACATCGATTACGTTATCAGGAAGGTCGCTAAGGACGTCAGGAGGTAAACTTCGACAACGCTTCCTTCCCTTAGGAGGCATCTTATAACAATAATCACCACGAATCTGTAGAAAATAAGCAAAGTGAGAGATTCCCAAATTATCAGGACAGAACTACTATTTTCACATTTATTAAATCAACATAAGAAATAAAGGTGTATTCTAGTTGAAATCATTCCACTGCTTCCTCTTAATATCTATGTTATACTGATTCTAATTTGCCTTGCCATAGCAGCATGGATATGCACCAATAAACAAATTCATGTAACATAGCTTTAATATCCATTAGTTGCATTCTTACAAGCTATGTTGCTCGAACTCTCCAAAAACGATGTCGTACTGTGTCGGATCCTCCAAAAACATACTTCCTCCGTTTTAATTTGTTTGTCTAGTTTTGACTTGGCACAGAGTTTAAGAAAGTAAAGAAGGCTTTTGAATCTTGTGGTCTTAAACTAAAGATATGTGGAATGTACCAAAATGACCTTTAATTTTGTGATTTTAACCATGTCATGTGAAAAATTAGAATTAAAGAATTGTCAAAAAAGAAAAGAAGCATTATTTTTTAAACAACAACAACATACCTAGTGAAATCTCACAAGTGGTGTTTGCTACTCATGGAGTGATGGAGGTAGAGAGGCTATTTCCGGAGGACCTTAGGCTCGAAAACAACAAATAAACCCTGTGAAATGTGTTTGGAGAGGGTAGAGTGTACGCAGACCTTACTCCTACCTCATGGAGGTAGAGAGGCTATTTCCGAAGGACCCTAGGCTCGGAAACAAGAAATAAAAGTAGGTATGAGAAAGGGAAAATAACAGTGAAGAAAACATAGCAACTAAATAGAAAAACAGTAACAACAACAAAATAGTGCAATAACCGAAACACCATAAACAACAGATGATGATAGAAATCAAAAGCAAGACACTACAAGAATAAGGTTGACATTAAAATAGACACCACCCCAGCCTAAATCCGTCAAAGAGCAAGACGACACTCCACTACCTACTAACCTCCTACCCTAATCAAAAGACACGTTCTTTTTGAAACAGACTAAGAGGAAAATAAGACAATCAAATTGAAACGGAGGGAATACTACTTTTGGAGGATTGACACAAACTCGGTAACATTTTTTAAGAGTCCGAGCAACATAAACACCTACCATTAATACTCCATAAATACATTTATGGATTCAAAAGAATAGAAACCCAGAATCCCATTATCTATTTGCTTCTTCTTCTAATCTCTTATCAATCATCATCTCTAACAATAAGGAGAAACAATAATTTGGTCATTTTAACTCATAAAAGTAAGAGTGAAAAAAGCACACCTAAAGTATACCGGTTTTTTGAGTTTCATACGTGCTAAAAGGTGTGTGAGTTTCATACACTCGTACTATCAATTGCTCTCTTTTTCTACCTGAACGATGGTGTTATTTCAGATAGAAAAAAGAAATAACTTATAGTTGGAGGTGTATTTTAATAAATAGTTGGTGATACTTCAATTAACAAGGTAGGAAACTCGTGCACCTGATAGTTCAGATATGAAATTCGAAAAATCGTGATACTTTAGGTGTGTATTTTGACCATTTAACTCTAAAAATAAGCATAAGAAGCTATATAACTACATCAAGCATACACCCAAATTGCAACTACTAATTTAGTAGGAAAAACAATAAAAAATTTGAGACTTTTGTTAAAATAAACACACACTATAAAGTATAATCCAAAAGGTAAAGTGATAATTTTAAATAAAAAGGAGATGATACCTTTTGAGTATCTTTAATCTCAATATAGGGCTTTGATGTTCATATAGCCAGAGGGAGAGAGGAATTGGAGAAAACAACATAGAGTGAAGTTAGGCCTTGTTCATGTATAGATTTAGGTGTCGTTTGGACTTCATTTCAGATTTCGGGGGTCAAAGAGTTTAATTTTAACATAAATTCGAACATGAAATCTTTAAATTTTTTGAAATAAAATTTATATATTTAAAATTTAAATAAAAGTACCGCATTTCAGAATGATTGACAATCCAAAATATTTAAAAGATATATGAAAAAATTACGATAAAAAATAGACTTATTTGAATCTCAAAATTCGAAAAGTGCCAATAAATTGGGACGGGGGAATACTATTTTTTTCTTATAAACATAAAAATCTCATAATTTGTGAAATTTTATCAAAACTTCTTCAATTCTTGTATAATTTTATCAAATCATAGTTCATAAATAAGGTATGTGAATATATTAAGACGTCGATTAATAAATTGCATATCTCCATGTTTATTTTATAAATAAATATTTATGATTACATGTTACTCTGTTTGATGCTAAATAAGTGATTATTTACCCTTTTTTATTTTATTCTTAAATAAGTAATATTTTAGATAATCAAAAGATATTAATGATATTTTTTTAATTTTATGCTTCTTTAAATAAAGAAAGTTTTACAAAAACTAAAAAACTATTGAAAAGTTACATTCTTTTCAAAGTATTTATTAAAGGTAATGAAATAATCTATAATCACAAAGAATTTGGGTAAAAAGTTATCTACACCAATACTTACACTAATTCAATAAATACCGTGTCAAAATATGCATACTTATCACTTACTTATAATTAATTCATATATATTTTCACTTTATTAAATCATTTAATAAGTGTTTGGCCATGAAAATAAAAAGGGAAAAGAGTCAAAAATACTCCTCTACTTTCAAAAATTGGCTATATTTACCCTCCGTCATCTTATCTGGCTAAATATACCCCTCTCATCATCAAAATTTTCACTTGTACCCTTCAATTGAATGGAAATACTCAATCAACAAACATAACCCGAATTTAAAAAAAATAAATCCTAATGATTGGAGCGAGCGGTTATAGATTAATTTTTCACTGTAAAATCCTATTTATTCAAACTCTTTGATGTTGACTGTTACACACTTAATCAAATAATGCATTAAAAAATGCACTCAATAGATTTTTATTCCAAATAAATTAGGGGAGGGGGGAATTTCTTAATATATTTACAATAATAATAAATATGTCTCGGTTCAAACTAAAATTGAATTAGCTATAACGTATTTATAAATTTGAAGAAATTGACGCAATTTAAGCTTTTGATAAGTTTGATTTTTGTAGCATTATTTAATTATTAGACTTGTGCCATTAAACTTTTCGAAAAACTTGTGGCCTAAAAGAAATCATAATTATTTGTGTGAATATAAATCATCTCATTGAGATAAAACAAGAAACTTAAAGTTAAACTATTTTTTAATATAAAAAATATTATTATTTGAAACAAACTAAAAAGAGTTACATCACATAAATTGAAACACATAATATAATATAATATTAACCATATTTTGAACATAAAACTTGCTTTATAATATATTAGGATTTTTTTTAAAAAAAATCGAGTTATTTTTGTTGAATTGGGTATTTCCATCCAATTGAGGGGTACAAGTGAAAACTTTGGTGATGAGAGGGGTATATTTAGCCAGATAGTATGACGGAGGGTAAATGTAGCCAATTTTTAAAAATAGAGGGGTATTTTTGACCCTTTTTCCAAATGAAAAACATATTCACTTTATTTGGATTTTGAAGTTGAATTTGTGTTTGACCATAGTATTTGAAGTTAATATTTAGAATTCAAATGTATGTTTTTTCTTAAAAAAAGAAAGAAATTAAACATGTAATATAATTTAAATGGGGTTATTTTATGAAAAAAAAAAAAAATTAAAAAGTGATAAAAGTGAAACCAAATAAACAAGGATTTTAAAATAAAGTGACTACGTATTTTGAAATAAAGTGAATAATATTTATGATTAAACGGATCTTTAATTATAGTAAATTGCATTAATTTCATATAAATACCGAATGCGGGTAAATACCATTACTTCCAAGTCCCACCAAACAATCCCTTAGTAATTAGGGGGGGAAATGAAGAGTTATTTGTTTATATTGAATATCTCTCTTACCAAAAATATATATATACATATTGAATATCTCACTCGTTTCAAATTGTTAAAAAGTCTGAAAGTTCAAAGCACTTTGCCCTAAGAGCTGAAGCACAGCAGATTCCTCCACCCTTTTGGATTTTCCATCATCATCAGTAATCTTCTTGCTTTGGTAAGTTTAAAATCTTCTTCCATTATTTATTTATTTTCTTGTTTTTTTTTCTTCATTTCTTTCCCTTTTGTGTGAACTTTAATCTCTGAAAATAAGTTTATAATCCTCTGTTTTAGTTGTTTGTTTCATTGGGTATGTGTATGTGTTCTTTAAGTCTATGAAAGTTGGTCACTTTTTGTATTTTCTGTGCCCAAAAATGGGGTTGGAAACTGAATCTTGTTAATTGTGTTTTGGGCTCACTTCCCACCGGTGGCGGAGCCAGAATTTTTACTAAGAGGTGTCAGAATATAAAGAAGTAAATTCACAAAGAAGCCAAAGGGTGTCAATACGTAATTTATATACATAAAAAAAAAATATTTTTACCTAGCTACATAGTGTAATTTTTCAACGAAGGGGTGTCCGTCGACACCCCTCAATTACACCATGTCCCTTTTTCCTATACCAAAGAAGGTGGAGAAGAATATTTGATAAATTGAGGAGGGATTTTGGGGAAAGGAAACAAGGTCTATCACCTATCGGAAATAACCTCTCTACCCTGCAAAGGTAGAGGTAAGGATTGCGTACATCCTGTCCTCCCCAGACTCCACTTATGAGATTACATTGGGTATGTTGTTGTTGTTGTTGAAACAGGGGAAAAGATCTTCCTTTTAATAATCGTGGTGTCCGGTTTAACTTGTGTGCACCTCGACTAATTTCATTGTATACCTGCTACTTCCCACCAGCACTGTTCAAATACTGGGTAACTTCGTCCATCAAGTCTTGGACATATGGAAATAATTCATGTAATGATTTTGTTTCCACTGGAAATTGAACCTGAGTCTCAAGTCTCAACCGACTTCATTTACCACTATGCGACACCCTTGGGTGTTGGAAAAAAGCTCTTTCAGTATGGTTGATTGGAAAACAGTAAGAGATAATAAGGAAGAGGTATGGCAGTTGGGAATTAAGGGCTCATAATATCAATTCTTATGAAATAGTTATGGAGGTTTAGTAATAAGGAGTAACCATTGTGGAAGCAAATAATTAGAGAAAAGTGGGATGAGAGCCATGAGTTCTCAGATTCAAATTCCACCGGATACGTAGTCTCGTCTTTGGAAAGCCAACGACGACTTATATGGATATGGAAAAAAAAAAGCACCTTACAAGGTTGAATGCTTATGTTGGTACTTGGTTAGTAGCTAAAGAGACTTGCTTGAACCTAACACAGTATACAAAGAAGGGGATTGATAATTTGCAACAATTGTGTAACGTGCAAAGAAGATTATGAAGGCGCAAAATACTTAGTAGTTAGTAATCATCAACTGTGAAGTCACAACTCAGATTTGGGGCATGTTCTTGAATCTCCTAGAAGTAAAATGGTACACGCTGGAATCTCCTAAAGAATTGCTACAATGTTGGAGCAGAAACCTTTATTCTCGAAAATGAGACAGTTTTTCCCCCTTAAAACAGTGGTGTCCTGCCTTTTTTGGACGTCTCAACTATTCCACGGGCACTTGTAACTCTGTCCATTAAGGTTTTGTAAGATGGAAAAAAATCACCTAAAGCTAGATTCGAACCTACTCTCTCATAGTTTTCATCCCACGACCATTAGGCCACACCCCTGGGTGCTATATACAAAATTGATTTTTATCTTTTTTGGGATAAGCTGATAAGCATTGGATCGTTTTGGTATTACGTATTGGTGTAAATTGTTTAAATATTTTTCCTATCTATACCAAATGGAAAAAAATAGTTTATGGTGCAAGGGACTCCTACCGGTCTTTAACTTAATTGAACTAACTCCCTTTTTAATTTTCAACCACCACCGTACCACATCCACACCCTCCACTAATAATGCATTCTATCAAATTTATATCCGACCAACCAAGAACCAAGTTAGAGTGAAATTACCAAATACTGGACGGATTTTTCTCCTTGCCATGTAGTGATAGATGTCTGCTGAGAAGCTTATTTTCTGCAAAAGACAATGTGATTCTCGTATGTTTTCTTTTGATATTCTCTCTAATTACAAATTTATATAGTCCCTTGGATTTGTGAAGTATTTATGGAAGGCATTCTTGCTCTAAAGAATGACATTCATCGGAGAAATGTTTGTGTACTATGTGCAGACAATTTGTAGATTACTTACCTTTGTTCTTGTTTATTTTCTTCAGATTCCTCTCAGCATTGTATGATGCCACCTAAAAGCAAAAAACATGGTTGTCAAAGTTCACCTACCGATCTACTTAGCAACCTTCCTGAGAATGTTATCAATTCCATTCTGATGCGTTTGCCTTTGCAAGAGGCTGTGATGACAAGCATCTTATCGAAGATATGGAGGTATAAATGGTGTAGACTTCCTGAATTGACGCTTGATAATGAACTTTGGAATACGACAAATAACTCAATATCTCCTTCTATTAAGTTTACAGACATTTTATACAACATCTTGACCCTTCATTCAGGACCAGTTACTAAGTTTACCCTTTCCATGTCTAAACTGAAAAAGTATCCTAAGATTGGCAGCTTGATACATTTCCTCTCTAGGAATGGCATTCAACATCTTGTTCTTCAATTTTCGGAGTGGAACCGACACAAACTGCCTTCTTCATTTTTCATGTGTTCACAGTTGAGACATTTGGCTCTCCAAAACTGTGTAGTGTGTCCTCCACCGGGGTTCAAAGGATTCGATATCTTAATTTGCCTGGAACTATGTCATGTCTCAATTTCTTCCAAATCACTAGAAAGTTTAATCTCTGCCAGCCCGTTGCTTATCAAGATGTTATTGAGATCCTCAGATGCTCTAGACCACCACGTTCAAATTAAAGCTCCCAACTTGAGATGCCTCGCCTTCACAGGCTGTATTAAATTTATTTCCTTAAAAAATGTTCCTCATCTTTATGAACTCTATCTTTTGTTTGGAGGAGAATCTTGTGAGGAATCAGATAAAAGTGATCTTGACAAATTTCTTCAGTCATTTCCTGCTCTTGAGCGTTTGAACTTGGCATATGGAAGTAACCAGGTAAATGTTGCTTCACAACTTCATTGTGATGTGTTTTCATAAAAGTACCTGATTTTTCGTTTCTTTGTAGTTCTTGGTTGCTGAAGTACCAACAAGGCTTTCCTCTGCTCTTAACCATCTTAAACGTCTTTACGTATCTATGGTTGAAGTAGATGATCTTTCCTTCGCCCTTTGCTTGATACGAAGCTCCCCATATTTACAAGATCTTGAAGTGGAGGTTATTTATGATGTTTATATTTTCCCTTTTTCTTTTTGTATGTAATGACGACTTCATTATTTTCATACTCATTAGATCTTCAATCTTCATAATCTTTCTTAGGTATCTATGGATCAATCGGATGATAAAGTTGATGAACTTTCTGAAAGCTTCTCAGACGTGATGTTGAATCACGTTAGGACCATTAAGGTTATAAAAATGACCGGTACAAAGTTTGAGATGCAGCTTATCAAGCTTCTATTGGCCAAATCTCCGATGCTGGTGAGAATGCTAATCGAGCCCAACCTACATCGAGTAAACAAAACAAAAGGTGGCAAGATACTTGCAGAGTTAACAACATTTCAGCGGGCGTCACGTAAAGCTGAAGTTGAATGTCAGCTAGAAAGGAAATGATAATCTATGTGTTTTGCCTGATGGAGATTTCTGTGACTTTGGATATGAAATCTACAATGTAGTTGTTTATTTTTGGCAGTTTTTGTTAACAATTCTATTCCTGTAAGGTAGAGCTGAGCCATGCACTTTTCATGCTCCTTTGTTGAAGAACTGCAAGATGGAGGTTTTGAGAAATATTAACTTTAACTGCAATCATATTATTATAAAGGTCACGTCTGTGTACACTTGACTCTCTCCAGTCCCCACTTGTGAAATTTCACGTCTGCATCATACACCTATTTGAAATTGTTGATTGTTTGAGGGAGATGTATCTAAGTGACAGAGTTTTAGGGGTAGTAAAGTGTTCAAATGGTCTGAGGTTGAGTTTAGGTGGCTAGATAGAATATGTGGACAAGTGTAAGAGGTTGTTGATGAGTTCAACCTTTAATTAACATTAGGAAACAACAATTAGTGTATATTGATAGTGTCAGTGTATAACAAGCAAAGGATTGGGAATTCTTTGTGTAAAGCAGCACTTTACGATGTTCATGACTAATTGGATTTTTAATATACCAGTAAGTACCAGAGGAGGTCGCTATGATCGTTAATGGACTCGTATGGAAGAGATGCGACAAAGTGTTCGGATCATTATGCCACATGTTTAGAATAATCCTCATTAGTTTTTTTTTTTTTGTCAAATTGAGTATAGGAGAAATAAAAATAAAGAAATGAGTCAAAAAAGGTAAGATTAAGATAGTCAACCAACTGAGCTACTAAGATTTTTTATCCGACTCAGATTTTAAATGGGTCACCCGTTAAATATTTGACCCGTTTCCGTTCATATGCACATCCAAGGAATAAACTGCATAAACCCGCGTATGACCTGCAACCCGCAACCCGCCCTGCATTAATTTTAAAAAATAAAATTTCAACTCGCCCCGCATAACCTTAAACTCACAACCCGCAACCCGCCCTGCATTAATTTTAAAAAATAAAATTTCAACCCGCCCCGCATAACCTTAAACTCACACTGCGCCGCCCCATTGCCATCCCTAGTTTTCCCAATTACTCTCTCCTTCTTAAAGCCCTAGATTGAGATTGAACACTTGAGTCCAAATAGTTCTCAACAGCTTGAGCACTCGTAAGGATATTTAATTTTTCTCCTTTTTTGGTACTCATTTTAGAATGTTGCAACTGCTTTTTCTTTTTTTGGTTTTTCATTCGGTGTCCAGTACCCTTATTGGAGCCGACTAAATTTGAATTCGCTCTAAGAAAGTCCACATTTGGGCTAAAGGTTGCAATTGGTATTATTATGCAGTTATTGGTTCTTTAGGGTTTGCAAACTTTAATAGTAAAACTAAAACTACTAATTTGATGTTTAAATCTTGTAAAAATCTGGTGAAACATCTTATTATGCTTATTTTATGAGTTAATCTGGTGAAAAAAATTATTTTTTCTTGTTATTGGTAGGGGTAAGGTCCACGTACACTCTACTCTCTCCAGACCTCCACTTGTGGGATTACACTGGGTGTGTTGTTGTTGGTAGCGTGATGGATTGATAAAAGCTTAGAAGAAGCAAACAGATAATGTGATTCTTGTTTATGTTTTTTTACCCCTTTTAAACCTACAAATGTATTTTATGGAAGTATCTATGAAATGTCTTCTTGGTGTAAGAATACAATTTAATGGATATTAAGCTATGCAGGGGTAAAAACACTTTTCTTGAGCTGTGGGTGTATCCGAAACCTCTCTAGTCTCTACCTTGCGAAGGTAGGGGGGTAAGGTCTGTGTACCCCCTCCCCGGACCTCACCTGTGGGATCACACTTAGTATGTTGTTGTATTAAGCTATGTGGGGGTAAAATGCTTTTCTTGAGGTGTGGGTGTATCTGAAACAACCTCTCTACCCCGCCTCAGACCCCACTTGTGAAATCACACTGAGTATGTTGTTGTATTAAGCTATGTAGGGGTGTGTGGAAGTACCAATATGGGTATGTCAAAGTCTTTTTTCCTTCTAATTTTTCGGGTATTTTGAAGAATTTGCACGATTAAGGTAGAAGTTTATAGGTATTAGAATGTTGTCTTGCTTACCTCTCCATACTAGTAGTCGTAGTATTTCTTTTGTAGTTTCTTGTCCTTTGATTTTTGTCGCTATCTATTGTCTCTTGTAGTTCGATTATCGTACTATTTTGTTGTAGTTATTGTTTTTTTTTTTCAAATTGCTTTGTCACGCTTTCTATAGTATTTTGTCATGATTTCCTCACCTCCGTTATTTCTTGAGCCGAGGGTCTGTGGGAAACATCCTCTCTACCTTCCAAGGTAGGGGTAAGGTCTGTGTACTCTCTACCCTTCCCAGACTCCACTTGTGCGATTACACTATTGTTGTTGTTGCAAAAAAATACTCTCTGCCTTTGTTTACCTGTTTGATATGGGTATCTCAAGGCAAACAAAACATCCATATAACATAGATATTGAGAAGAGATAGTTGATTGATTGGATTTGAACTAAAAATGCACCTTTATTTCTTATCTTGATTCGACAATATTGTGAATAGTTGTTCTGTCCAGATAATATGGAGATCCCTTACTTTGTATTATTGCTTATTATCTTACAGGTTCTTGGTGATTATTGTTATATGATGCCTCCTAAGGGAATAAAGCATCGTCGAATTTCACCTCCTGACGTCCTGAGCAACCTTCCGGATAATGTAATCGATGTCATTCTGATGTGCTTGCCTTGTAAAGATGCTGTGAGGACAAGCATCTTATCAAAGAAGTGGAGATATAACTGGTGTAGACTTACAGAGTTGACGGTTGATGAATCTCATTGGAGAACAAAAAATGATTTACTAGACCCTACAGTTAAATTTAAAAAGATTATCTGCCAGTTTTTGACCCTTCATGAAGGACCCATAACTAAGTTTACCCTCGACATTTGCCATTTGAGAAACCATCCTAACATTGACAACTTCATATATTTCCTCTCTAGGAATGACATTCAACATCTTGTTCTTCACTTACCACGGCTATGGAAGGAGCTATACAAATTGCCTCTTTCACTTTTCACATGTTCGCAGCTTAGGCATCTAAATCTTCGTAATTGCTGGGTACATCCTCCATCGGCCTTTCACGGATTTGACAGGTTAATTAGCCTGGAACTACGTAGTGTCAATATCTCTTCTGAATTGCTCGAAAATTTAATATCTCATTCCCCGTTGCTTGAGCAGTTGGTGCTGAATAAGTCAGAAATTTTAAACATAACTGAAATTAAAGCGCCCATGTTGAGATCCTTTGATTTCAAAGGAAATATAAGTGCTATTTGTCTAAAGAATGTCCCTCTTCTTGCAAAAGTATCTCTGATTGCTAAGGAGTCTTCTGTGAAGGAACAGAATTTTGATTTTGCAGAGTTTTTTGAGTCTTGTTCTGCTCTCGAGCACCTCGTCTTGGACATTTTTTATACTAAGGTAGGTGGTGCTTCATTGTCTTCATTGTTATGCACTCTCACAGGTGGAACTTCGTTTGGGGTGACTCATCTTGAATTTTTTGTTTTTTCTTCCTAGTTCTTTACTGAAAATGAAGATGAAGCACCAACAAGACTTCCCTACGATCTTAGCTGTGTCAAACGTTTTTACCTGCATTCTATTGAGCTGGAAGAATCATTTAAGCTCTCATGTGCTCTTTGCTTGATAAGAAGCTTCCCATATTTAGAGTATCTCGAAATTGAGGTTCTTAGTGCTGTGACTCTTTTCTTTCTTATTTAGTAGTCTTTTTTCATTCTTCTTTGATCCTAACTATTGTGTTATCTTTCTTAGGGTTTCTCTGATGGTGATGGCGATATTCTAGAATCCCTTGAACTTGAACATTTCTCTGATGTGACATTTAATCACCTCAAGGAAGTTAAGCTAATACACTTCACAGGAGCAACGCCTGAGATGCAGCTTATCAAGCTTTTGTTAGCCAAGTCCCCAGTGTTGGTGAGAATGCTAATCGATCATGTTCTAGGTGATGTAGATGTTGAATCTCTTGACGCGAGATTAAAAATGCTCTCTAAGGTATCAAAATTTCAGCGTGCATCACCTAAAGCAAAACTAGTCTACATTAAACCTTTGATTGAATCATGATCTTTGGCTGAAGTGTTTATGGAATTCGACATACACATGAACTGATAATGTGGTGGTATTTTTCAATTTTTTTATGATGGTGGGGATCCTGTCCAGCGGCGCCCCCAAACCTCTGCTACAGCCTCTGCCCTTCGGGTGAGCACTTTGTGGTAACTTGCTCCCTTTGATATTAAAGAATTTAGCGGCGGTTTAGCTCTTCTTCTCTGCTATGCATTTTGTGGTTCACAGTGTGTTAACTCTCTGCCTATTCAATTTCTTGTATATGGCTAGTTTGAACTACTTCTTTGTGATTTGGTACTTGTTTGGTTTTATCTATCCTCCTCAGACCCAACTTTGTGAAAATACATTGTTGGAAAATTGTTAGTGCTTCTTTGAGAAATATCCCAGATTTATGTTAAGTGAAAACTTGATCCAATTTTGTATTTTTCTTGTTTGGCAAGAATTGAAATCTCTCTCCTTCTTTTTTTTCTTTTTTTTTCTTTTTTTTGTGGTTTGTGGATCAAAAGGTACTTGATAAAAAAAAGTTTGAAAGCATAGTCCATTATTTTGCTTGGCACCCAAATCTTACTTTCTTGTCATTTTCCCCTCTCTTTTTTTTTTGGTTCTTGTGAAGAAAAGATATTGGTGGCCACCTCAATTTGACTTTTTATCTTTTCATGAATTTTCACCTCTTTCCTTTACAGCAGACAAATCAATAGTCGAGAGTTCACTATTTGAATTCAATATTTATTATATTATATGTTAATTAGAAGTTACTGTAAGAACTATAAATTTTAAATTCTGAATTTGTTTCTGATCAGTCTTGCACCTTTTATCGTTCAAGGATTAAAGGTGTATTTTTCGCTGGTTTTATCTTTTTTAGACAACTGTTTTCTTTCTACTTTTCTCGTAACTTATGAACTTTTTAGTCTATGGCTCAAAATGAATTGAAAATTTTATAAGAAAATATTAGACAACATTTGATGGTCTAAAATTTTGTAAGAGGGGAAAATGTTAGACGACAATATAATGTCTTATCAGTAAGGTTGAACAATATATGAGCATAACATTAGACCCAATCGAGTAACATTTTCAAGAAAGGTAATTTTTCAAGGATTATATTCGCATAACTTTTAAAAAGACATACTAAATCCAAATGATAACGTAAAAAAAGGAACATTTGTGTAAATCAGCCGATTCAAAGAATCATTCCATCTGAGGTGGTCACCATTATCACCCCCCCTGCCCCCCCACACACGTCACACAAAAAAAAAAGTTGAAAAATCACAAGAAAGTGGGACTTGGGTGCCAAGAAAATTAATGGTCTATGCTTTCAAACTTTATTGGTCCCACCAATAATCCCATCTATAAATTAACCCAAACTTCTTCACATATTCAAGAAACCACTTGCCTTCTTCACTCAAAATCAAATATACAAAATTTTCATTGCCATGAATTTACAACAAACTGCATATGTTCTTTCAAGAATCCCAATTTTGGGATGTTTTATGAACACCCTTTTCATATTTCTTTGTCATGAGAACCTTATTAATGAAAATCATGACAATGATACACAATTAATTGATAGGGAAATCAATGATGATACAGCAATTGCTAGTAATGTAGCAGCTCAAAAGCATTTTCACCAAGTTCAACACCTCAAAGGGGCTTGAGATTATCTAAGTATTGGTCTTGAATTTTTGGCCTCGCTTAATAATTTTTTTAGAAAAAAATGATCTATGTTGCTCGTCGGACATAAATTAGTTTTGTCTATGAGACAAGAGTTTGAGTCATTTCAATATAGTGAACCTACTCAATTGGTCTCAAGTTTTGCCTCAGAGTGGCTCAATTGCATCATGCCCAAATTCTATCTTTATTATCTGTATCTTCTTGAAATGTCTCGAACTCTCATCGCATGGGCAAAACTAATGTATGTGTACATTACGGCTAGAACATATGCCCGATGGGAAATATATGTCATTTTTAATAGGTTTTGTTAAGCAGGACAAAAAATCAAGACCACCCCTTATGACGTCTCTTTTTTGCAATTTTTTATTTATTTTAAGAGCATATGAATATTGAGTGTAAAATCATAGAGTATAAATAGTTTCTCTATGTTCTTCTTTTTCTATTTTTCTTGTAGGTTGTTGTATATGTAGCTACTGAGGAAAGTCATAGGTTATTACTGGTACAACTTGTGATAATTATTATTATATGGTTTTGAAAATTTGAAGCAGATCAATTTTGTTTAACGAGCTTATGAATTCAATGATATTTTCGTGTTTACATGAATTCAATTATACATATAGTATGTGATTGTTCATGGTAAATTAATATAATTTGACGTAAATATCGAGTGTGAATAAGTTTTTACTGACAAGAACGATAAAAGTCATGTGGCACAAATTTCAAACCGTGTGTTTGGAATAGTTCGATCAAGTCACAATCATGTTGACTCTATGCATAGACCTCAACAAGTAGATTAGAAACTTCCTTTTGCAGCTTGGCATACTTCTATATTATGCATGTCAAGAATATTATTCCACTTGGACTTTGAATATTATACCCGTAGCTCGTTTTAGTTATTGAGTTTGCAAATAGAAGATATAAGCAAAAACTATTGAGCTCGTCCGAACCCATACGCAATACTAAGGATGGACATGGTACGATATTAAAAACTTTGGTTAGGTAATCTCGATTTTCAGTTTTTAAAAATACTATACCATTACCATATTAAATTAATTCGATATGATTCAGTATTTTAAAGTTCAATTTTGGTATTGCTGTGACAGAAGAGTTCTGCTGTTACAACATGATCACCCTAAATAGGTAGATACTCACTTTTAAAGAAACTTTTTATGGACAATATTGCTCGGACTCTCCAAAATTGTTGCTGCACTCATGTCGGCTCCTCCAAAAATGCACTACTTCTAGAGGATCCGACATGCGCGCCTATCAACATTGTTGAAGAGTCTAAGCAACATAGAACATATACAATGTGAGAAATAGAACTAGAACTTGAATAGAGTTTTATTCATCTTCATTTTGGTGGAACAATATATACAAACACCCAAAGCTACAAGAGATACAACAACAAGAAGAATTACATGAAGGAAAAGGAAAACTCAAGTTGATTCATTGATCAAGTACAATTTTTGACCATCAACAATCATATCTACATCAAGAATTTTACCAGCATCTTCTGATAATATACAAGAGCCCGATGGGAAATCGAGTTGCTCTGATGCTGTTGTAACGAGCTCCTCGATTGTCTGAGGTATCCACAGGACAACACCATGTTTTCTCAAATTTTTGGACTCCCATGGATGGAAAGGAAACACAGTGCATTTCCTCGGACGCAATTTGTCTGCCATTCCACCAAAAAAGAATGTCAAGCTACAAGAATTGAATACCAAGTAGACTATATCGTTACGTTGTTTGCTCAGACCTTGTATATGTCTTAAAGAAATATACTGAATATCTACGAGTTATAAATTTTGAACCTAGTAACTCAAATAGTCAACGTGTTTAGTGGCATCCTGAACTCATAAAGTTCAAAGATCTTTGATTCGACTAGATGATAGGGTTGTTCAAGCAATACCTGAGATCTCATGTGGAACATCAGGGAATTCAGATAATTGAGCAGATTTTGCTTCTTCTAAAAGACTGATCATTTGCTTGTTTCCACTTACTCTAGCTTCATCAACTGGAGTATTTCCCCATCTGAAACATTACAAAGATTCAACAAATATTTAGTAGACGTGCACGATACTTCTGCCATGATGTTTAAACAACAACAACAACTACTATGCGGTAGTCCTAAACAAGTGAGGTCGGCTATATGAATCCTTACTGACTGTGTTTCTCTATTTAAGTTCAACTCGTGTCATCATCCGCTACCATGATGTTTCATTCACTTTTTATGATCAGCCCGTAAATGAAAAGTGAGGAAAGAAACTATACCAAGCTCGAGGTGAAATCGATTTTACTAAATTATATGACCCATGATCAGACGATCTTGTCAACTTTTCCGCTATCACCCCAAGAAAACCAAACTCTGCCTTACATAAGTTACCATAGTACGATTAACCTCTAGATTTGCAATTGGGGCAGGGCAGGGCAGAGCGATGCTTAAATAGTAACTTACTTCAATAAGAAAGCAATGAAAATCAAATACCTATCCTTTGAGAAGACAGAAGCACCAGCTCCCAAAAGCAACTTTGCCATTGAGTATTGCCCTTGGGAAGCAGCAACATGAAGTGGTGTTCGCTGATCATAGTCTTTGGTGTTTGGATCAACACCATTTGTCAATAGCCTTCGCAATAGATCTGAATCCCCCTTTGCTATCACCATACACAGGAAGCTACCAGCATTTTCAATGTTCAACAAAGCCCCTTCCTTAACTAGTAATGAAGCAACGCGATCATGTCCACTCTTGATTGCTTCAAGCAGAGGTGTGTTGCCAAATTTATCTATATGGTAAATAGGAAAATTAAGTAACAAAAAACATTTGCACGAACAAGCACTCGTTGCAGGTGAAGCAGACTCGCGTAAGAAGTATACCTGGAGCATTGATATCAACGCCTTCTTGGATGAGAAAAAGAGTTATGTCTTCATAGCCTCTTGATGCTGCAAGATGCTGTTCAAAAACAAATATTGATTAGGAGAAAAAATTGCAGTTTTCGGACTTCAATGTTCTTTTAAAATCATTTGTCTAAGGTCATACCAGAGGTGATCTTCCATCATAATCTTTCTTGTTCGGATCAGCTCCAGCTCGAATTAGACTCTTCAGCTGGTGTAAATCACCATGATAAGCTGCACTATTCACTTTCAAAGCAAGCTCTGCCTCATGTTTCCCTATATGGAGTGCAATATCCGACTCTAGTTGCTTCACACGGAGATTAGATTCTTTTCCCTGTCATTCAATATTATTTAGATCCATACCAGGAAGAAAAAGAAGGGTAGATGACATGGGATGGGTTGAACTCATAATTCATTAGATGTTTTTTATGAATGTCAATTGAGTATCGTACTATCTTAAGTAAATTGCTCTCGGTTGTTGATGAACTAAACCAGATAGAGTTATATGAGTGAAAGAAAACAGCTTCTAAATTTGCAGTAAGATGGCTGAGTCCCATTTCCCTTACCTGTAGTAAATTACTCAAGATTCTTCGTCCATCATGAAAATAAATCTCCAGAATATTGGAAAATGACTGCTTATCGATACGTATGAGTCTGCATAGTTCACAAACACGAACTGTATATGGTTGAGGAATGTTGCAAACGATGGAAATGTCTCCGAATGAGCTGTTAGGCTCAAGAAGTGATACTGTTTCTTCTGATCCGTCCTTTGCTATACCGACCTCCTCCTGGATTTTTTTCAAAAATACAATGAGTACTCTTGCCTTATTAGGAAACCATAAATGCAAAATCAAATAGAACATCATACCAGAACACCATGACAGACAAAGTAAAGCTGGTCTACTACATTGCCTTGTTCCATTATCACTTCTCCAGGGAGGAAAAATTCTTCATGGACTCGAGTTACCTGCAAAAATTAACAGTATCCAAAATCAGTAACACGCGCTCAGCTAGTTTTCTTCAGCTGCAATTGTATCCCAGTCAAAAGCACTCTGCGAATGAACAATCGCAAAAGAAGTTACTTACAACTTGACTTATGAATTCCGAGGAGCAGCCCTTAAAAAGAGGAACATTTTCTATGTAAGACTGATATAAATTCTGGGAAATCTGCAAAGAAAAGTTGAAAAGTGTTTGTCATGGAACTACCAACGGAATATAACATGCATCGGCAATAATAGTAAAAGTTCCTCGATAATCTCAAGCTCATCGATTATGAAGCAAATTGCACATTGTCTTACCTTGGCTCGGATAGAGATTGGAATGTCTTGGAGAACAGCTGCATCAGTGTAAGCGCTTTCATATTGTAATCGCAAGTGACCTTTTATTTGATTACGTATGTCCCTTCCGAGTCTATTTCTGTTCATATATTTCAATAGATCTGTCATCTTATCCCTGTATCGTTCAGTTTTTGATCCTTTTACGATTAGAGCTGTCATGTTACCGATCAAATAAGCACTAAGAATCATATCAAATGAGACGTAAATCATGACAAATATCATTTCCCTCAAATTGACTGCATGTATATCTCCATAACCTGTTAGACAGAACGATATCTCAAATTATTAGTAAGATAAAATTGCTATAGAAAGTCTAGTAAATTGATAAGATTATGAACTTACCAACAGTTGCCATAGTAACAATGGCAAAATACATTGAAGTAGTGTATCGTGTCCAAAGATCAATATCTCTGAAGTTTGAATAACTGTAATCTCCTAATTTCAAACTACCAATCCATGTGTAACCTTCTTGCTGTTCAGACAGCGTAGTCGCCAAATAGTAAAAGATGCAGGCAGCTGTATGCGTGCAGTATAATTCTACAGTGATAAGTTTTACAATCCTCGTGAAGAGGTAATTGATCCGAATATCTTTCTCCATCTTCTGGAAAAAGTAAGTAATTCTGCGCGCCCTGCTTAACCGAATCCATAAGAGGTATCTCACTTCCTCTTTGCTTCCAACAGCCTGATCAATTCAAATTACACAGCATTGGTTAAAAGAGCTAAGAAGTATGTAGAAAACAAGTGCTAATTCAAAAAGAGGAAGAAACGGACAAAATATTACTCAAGGAAACAGCATATTACTCCATCGGTCGCAATTTAGGTGATACCCTTTCCTTATTAGTCCGTCTTAAAAAAGAATGACATCTTTCTATATTCAGAAACAATTTAACTTTTGAACTTCACATTTTACTCTTAATGAGGTAATTTTTAGCCTCAATAATGTCTATGCCATGTTTAAGGCCACAAGTTTCAAAAGTCCTTTTTTTATAAAGTTTATGCCCAGTCGAACATGCTAACATAAATTGGGACGAGGGGAGTATGAAAAGGGGGAGCTAATGTAAGAAAACAACTCCCTCCGTTTTCAATCTGTACGACACTCTTTCCTTTTTGGTACGTTCTGAAATGTTTGACGACATTCCACTAACAACATTACATCTATATTTTCTTTCACCACCACTAATATAATACGCCAAAAAATGGTCAGCATCATAAACTCCATATCAAGTCAAACACCGTCATAAAAAACGAAATGAGGTACCTTATAAATTATATCCCAGGGCAAGCAACCAAGAAAATCCATAATGAAATGAGATTTTAAGTACCTGCAAAAACCAAAAACAAAAGTCAGCTAAACTTTCCATACATATTGCAAATCTTCATCCATTGTAACTCTCTGTTCCAATGAGAAATTTGAGTTATTTTTTTGTTGCAAAGTGAAAAGTAGGAAGGGAAAATCAAGGAGACTAACCGAAGAGCGATAGGGGTTCGTTTGTACACCATCTTGTAAGTCTGACTATCTCTATATGCAACAAAGAATTGGAGAACTATATCAACAAGAAAAACTATTTGACCACAAATGTCTAAGAGAAATAGTTTCCTTGGTAATCCATTGAAGAAGGCAAACTCCATTGGTGTGAAAAATGATGAATATATTGACCATATAAGGATAAAATTTTCCCACATCCTGTACCACCTGCATCAAATTTTGATTGTTCATGTTCGCGCACGATCTTGAAAGTATAGAGTTTAAAAACACAAGAAGGTTGTTATGAAAGGGCGCGAAATATAATGGAATGAATAGGTAATAAGGTGGCATTGTGTGGAAGTTGGTTAGTACTGAGTTATGCGCACATTATAACTAGAACTTATGCTCGATCAAACAAAAGTTTTGTCCAACGGAATTGCTTATGCGGAGGTCATTTTTAAGCAAAACTAATATTGTAGTTCAAGATCACGCCTCATGGAGGACAACCTGCAGAATTTTTTGCTCAGATACATCAACTTTTACACAGGTGAAGTGCACAAATAGTCGATTTTTGGACCTCTATTTAAAAGATAGTCAATTTTTGGACCTCTATTTAAAAGATAGTCAAATTTCATTAAATGGATTTAAAATATAATAAAGTGAATATACACAGAAGTCACGAAGATTTGTCACCTACTATCTATACCTAAGAAATAATTTTGATCATGCTTAATTTTCAGGTGATGAACCCCCTATAGCGTCCCCTTCTTTTTCCCAGCCCGTTGTTCACTACTATCCACTTTGGAGTCCTGATAATTTGAATTCTCATAATGTAAAGTTTAGTAAAAGAGAAAACGCTCCTTATCGAGAATTTTTTATTTCCAGAATTCAATTCTGAAACCTTTAATTAAAGACGAGGAATGGATGGATGGTATTTTCAATCTATCATATCTCACTATAAATTTCTAGTACAACTATTTAAAAAAAGGTCTGATTATAAGGTGATACTTTTCGAAGATGACAATTTACGACGGTTGCTTTCAGCATATACAATATAACACACACACAAAAAAGAATATTAAATACAATTTCAATCCTATATTACACGTTATGTTTGGACTTTATTTTAAGCTGCAATATCTCCACTTGGCAAACTAATTACTCCCTCCGTCCCATTTTAACTATTGCTATGACTTAAAAAATATTATCCCGAAATAGTTGTCAGGAATCAAGACTAAAGTTGACAATTGTTCACTATTAGAAATAAGGTTTTTTGTTACCGAAAATCAGTGAGAAATTTATGCTATAGAACATGATTTTCCCACTCATTTCCCATCGAACCAGCTCGCTGAAAAAATGCATAATAGAAACAGATTCTCACTGAAATAGTGAAAAACTTCCTAGTTTTTCCATATGAAAACATTACTATTTTTTTTTCTCCACCGATTCAATCAAAATATCTGTGGAAATAGTCACTGAACATTTTTCAGTAGGAAATTTCAATGAAAAAATAGTGATTTTTTAGTAGTGGTTTCTAACTATATCTTAACATTAATTTTTTTTAACACTGTTCATTTTTTTTAAAAAAAAAACTCTAATAAATAAGAATAACTTAGTAATTATATATATCTTACTTTTATTATTTTTCTTAATGAGCGTAAAAAGAGAACTAAAACGTCATTTAAAATGAGACAAAAGGAATAGTCTATTCATAGATTAGTTGTCTTTTAGTTGAGACAACGTCTCTCTTATCGTATTAATAACCAACTCATGCATGCCGTTTTGCAAGGAACAAACCGCGTGATAGTTAATACCGACATGACTTAATTATAACAATACTTTTTAGTTTTTACAAAGTTTTCAAATATATAAAAAAAAATTAAAAAAATTGAAAACTTTTATGTTTCAATTCACAGTCAAAATTTAAAAGTTCAAATCTCAAAATTCCTACTACACGTGCCACACAAATTGAAATAAAATGAGTAATAGTCAATGAAATAGATACAGAACAATGATCGAGCTGAGTCAAAAAACCTTCATAGACACAGTTATCTAGTGTGTTTACTGTGAGAGCCAAGAGGTAATAACTAGGTATCTAATGAAATTAGTCGAAGTATACGCAAGCTAGCCGGAACACCTCGTTTGTTAAAATAGAAAAAAAAATTCTAATAGATAGATATAGTAAGTACGAATTAGTTCTCAAAAAGTAGTTAAATAACGGTTTTCTCTTCTAATTCACGACTCTTATTTCACAAGCATAGAAAATAGATTAGAAAAAAAAAGAAGGTAAAAATGAATTCTCACGTTTTCACCATTGTTGTAAGCATTACAGTAGAGAGAGAAAGTTAAGCGCACTGTAGAGAGAGAGTTGAACGTACCTGTTTTCAGGATGAATAACGAAATCCTTAAGTCCGTTGAATACACTTTGCCGGCTAATTTTTCTCCGGCGACTAAACAAATTATCGACTCCGACGAGATCGTTTTCGATCAGTTGAAATCGACTTCCTCTAGAAGATTCCATCTTATCTCTCACATCTTCAACTTCATACTCTGCTCCACCTCCATCAATCTCCGCCATCTCCAGTACTTCCTCTGCTATCGTCATATTATATAATCAATTCGATACCAATTACTACTATATACAGTACCAAATCTCAAATGTATAAATCGTAACGAGAAATTTGAAATTTGAAATTTTCGAACGTTTATATTGTATTGAACGGAGCTTTTCTCTGGAGAGTTCGATCAATTTTACGACGAATATTGAGAAAATTGGGAAAGAAGATGAGTTTTCACGAGAAAGTTCAGGCGGATCGAGAATGGCCTGAAGAAGAATCTATATGGATTTAACTATTTACGATTGTGTGTACATATTTATAGAGAGAGATTTATGAGAGATTTTGATCAACTGTTGATAAAGAGGTGGATAGATAACTCTTTAAACTTGTCGGTAATTTTTTTAATTGTCAAATTACGGTTTGTTTTAATTGAGTAATCGAACTCACGATAAAATATTTATATTCGACGCTTTTAATTTAAATTTTGAAAAAAATTCTACATAGTTTTCAAGCATCTATTAGGTAATTAAGTTAGTCACATAAAATATGTTATCTCCTTTAATTATATATATGCATTAACCTTAATGAGCCGTAAAACCCCAAAAATATATCAATTGAGGTTAATATGTATAATAAAGGAGATGACATATTTTATGTGGCTAATTTAACTACTTAATAGACACACTTGCCATCGTGTGCAAAAATATTTTAAAAATTGTATGGAAAGTGTCTATATGACTAATTTATCATGTGTTCAGGTGCTTAATTGATACAAATTATAATTTAAATATTCAAATAAAAGTTATTGATAAATTTATGAGGCTGTCCATATATTAATCCTTAATTGAATTTATTTATTCTTCAATAATTTTTTTGATTATTGTATCAACAACCCAAAATGCATACACAATGAATTATATTTGTTTGATACATTATTATCAATATAAATATTTAATATTAAAAAAATAGCTTTCAAAAGAGATTTCATAAGAGAAAAAAATGAGGAAAAAAAGGAATTGATAAAGGTATGTCGATAAGTTCAATACCTTTTTGATCGAGAAAATATTTCTATTTGTACTTCTCTTTATTTTTTGAGATTGGATTGATATTTAGTTTATCGTATTTTTTAATTAATAAGATTCTATAATTAATAGCATCAATATACTGTATTATTTTACATAGTCACCCTTGGTTGTATGTATTTCCGTTATCCAATATTGATCTACTCATAATTTAATAAGGTAACTATTATTACTCCTAGGTGGAATAATCTTTTGGGATGCGCAAAGCAAAAATATAGATCTGGTCAACAAAGAAAATCATAATGTGTGATGGTAAAAATTTAACCGCATCGTAACATATAGTCTAAGATATAATAAAATTAGACGAACTATAATATCTCATGTTCAAATTTGAAGCATCGATAAAAATACTAAACATTTCTCTGTTCCAATTTCTAGCAGGAAATGTGAGTTTATGCACCCATAAATTAAACACTTGTTATTTTTTTAATATTACAAGTATAGTAAATCTTTGTAGTCGAGCCATGTCCTAAATTCTGTACATAGTAAAAAATTTAATACATCAAACTGTTTTTTTTTAAGTATAATATGTTTGTGATTTAAAAAAAATAATGATATAAATAATGGTGTTTGAATTTAATTATCAAAAGAGATTAAAAAACAAATGAGTTGTCCTGGCGGCTTGAGCGCCTTTGCACGTAAGTTTAATATATTGCTATCCAGTAAAAAAAAACTTTTAAAATTTATGATTTTAAATTTATCATAACGTAACAAACGTTATGATAACTATAAGCCTATAGAAAGCTTAGTTATTTTTATATATGAAAAAATATTTTTTTTTAACAAATTACTAAAAAAAATAATGTCAATAAAAGGAAAGTATTATATGGATGCGCATGCATGCACGCAATATCAAGATATATGTTTGACATGTTCAAATTACTACAACCATATTTTACTTTCTCCTCTAATAAAATAATTGACCAATTTGATTTATTTGAGAAATCAAATTATTATTTTACTTTCTCCATATATGCTCTTTGGTGCCTTGGGTTTTTTTGGGGGGGGGGGGGGGTTGTGTTATTTTGAGGGTATGTCCACTTAATTAAATGTTCTACATGTTTCTAAACCACAATGGGTCTCCACTAAGATTAACTATAATTGAGATTAATTAGTGAGAATTAATTATCAAAGTAAAGCTAGACTTTCTTCAAGTCGGACCAATTCAAAATTAGTCGGATTACAATTCGGATATTGGATATCAGATTAAAAAATTCTAATTTTAATTAATAACATATTAGATAGTTTATTCGTATCTATGCTAATCGAAGGTAGCAATACCCCGTAAAAACTAATAGTTTCAATGTATCTAAGTTAGCAATATCCCGCAAAATTAGTCGAGATACATGCAAATTAATTCCATCATCACGTTTTTCGAAAAATATTAGGTAGTTTACCATGGAGAGAAAGGAAAGCTAAAAGAATTAGCAAAACACCAAATTGCACTAGTCATGTTTTTCTCATTTGACCTACTTGTATAACCATTGAATAATTGATAAGTGCATGATAAGGAATCTAGCTAGTAATTTTCCCAAAAAAGCTAAGAACATATTTGTATAATACAACCATACTATTATTTATCTTATTTTAATTTGGCTACAACTAAAGTAATAACCAAGTATTCATATAAAGTCACTAAGTTATAACCAATAAAATTCGTAATGGAGTGATAACTATTTTTTTTTTCTTAATTAGAGATTTTGAGTTCGAGTCTTGAATATTGAGTTCTCGCTTTTGTTGGAGAACGATTTGCCCTCACTGTGAAATTTTCTAGTGCAAATCTGAATTTAGTCGAACACCAATTTAATTATAATCACATACATGAAGGCTGAAGCTGTTGCAGCTAGCTACTAATACAAAATATAGTTTGATATTTCTATCTTTCTATGATACTTAGGTAAAATTGAGTGAGTTTTCCTTTATATAAATAATATAGTGACTTTATTGTAATAAAATCAAACCCAACTTTACATCATCAATCACAAACCAACCATGACCCTTCAATTTCTATCCCTTTGAAATGTAATCAAACATTAAAATATTTTCCTCTTTTACCAATCCCTATTCGAACAATTAGCTGCACTTATCCAGTTATCTTATGAATTTAATATTGTTAATATTGAGCACATAAATATAAAACAATAACTTCATCTTAGCTAGACTTGTTATAGTTTAGAGCGTAACTACGAAACGCAACTACAGTTTGCATATTTGCGAAACGTAATTATACGTATAATTGTTGTATCAGGCGAAAGAGCTATATCAGACGAGTATCGATTGTATCGACAAAAGAGTTATATTCGGACGACGGGTATTGAGCGGGTATCAACTATATCAGGCACATATCAATTGTATTAGTACATACTATATCAACTGAAAATGCATGAAAAAGTTGTATTAACGCGTGCATGAATATTGTGTATTTGCTATAAAACTTAAAATGTAGCTACGTACATTTCATAATTTTTGAAATTGTAGCCATGTATCGTAAATAAAGTCTAAATGTTTGTCACCTCGCGTATTTTTCCTTAATTAATTAAACTCCACATCAAGCCTTAATGGAGAGTGATGTTTGATAACTTTTTGCTTAACAACTTCAATTAGTTCTTCTAATCCCAAAGGTTATTTTAACTCCACTTCTAATAAGGTATTTGATGTAGCCCATTACTTCCTAATATATCATATTAAATAAATATATAAATTAATTAAATAAAGAAAATGGTCTAAACTTTTTAGAGCAAATTAAAGAAGAAGTTGGAAATGGTGAACCACATATAAACTTTTGCTAATGGAAATATATGAAGCCATAAACCACTAACTGTTATATTTTAATAAGCAAAAAAAATTAAAACTAATTATCCTCTATATTTGTCTTATTTAAAAATAAATTGACAAAAGACAAAAATAAAAAAGAAGGGGCCTAAACATTAAAGCAAATTGAAGAATTATATTTAAAAAAAAAAACAAGCAACTTAAATGGGAATATATGAAAGCATAGACCACTAACTGTTATGCTTTAATGACTATGAATTAAACCTCAAAACTAATACTTGTGCTCTATATATATAGTATTTAATTAAATAAAAATAAATAAACAAGAAAGGGTCTAAATAAACATTTTAAAACAAATTGAAGACTCAAAGAAAACCACTAAGGGTTTTGATTAGATGGATAGAAATCCCTCCACCCTTAATTGAATTTGTCTTCGCGGGCAGTACTAAAAATGATTTTCGATAGCGTGTTTCTATCAAAACACCGGTGGGGATATGGAATTTTCATCAGAAACATTTTCGACGAGCTAATTTCTGACGAATTTCATCAGAAAATCGCATTTTTTTAGTAGTGAGATTCGAGCGCCCCGAGAATAAATAAATCACCCAAGAACGAATTTAGCAAGATCAATCTAATCTTATTCAACCTTAGATGAAAATTAGAACGAAGCCTGGGGCGAACTCTCTGCCTTCTTAACACGCGACACACCAATTTAAAGTCTGATCATTTGAAAACCTCTCTTTACCTTCACAAAACTTTTTACCCCCAGAAATTCCCTGCTTTACTCTGCATGAATCTGAATTAGTTAGACCAGATATCAGTGAAGTTCAGATACTAGATGATTAAGAGCCTGTTTGGATAGACTTATTTTAAACTATTTTTTTTAAGTCGAAAATTCCAGTTTTTCACTTTTAGCCTTTTTTTTGGTTGTTTTGGCTTGAAATTAAGTGTTCAAAAGCACTTTTTCTACTTTAACAAAAACTTTAAAAAAACTTAAAAGCTATTTTGACTTTAAAAAAAATACTTAAAATAAGTCAATCCAAACGGGCTCTAACTATTATTATTTTTTCAAAAAAGATTAACTCAAACCACAAATTGACCTCTACTAATGGAAATCTAAGGAGGCATAAACCACTAACTGTTAATACTTTAAAAACCATCAAACTCAAAGGTCTTTTTAGGTTTATGGTGGTGATGTGAAACCCTCCACTTAATGGCCTAATTAACAAATTAAACCCCCACTTAATGGTCTTTTAGGTTGACAGTGTTAAACCCACTTAGCAATTTAATTAGAGTAATGTTTAACAGCCATATATATATGATGCTAAGCTGCTAATTTAATTTGTTTATGACCTAACATGGCTTTAGATTATAGTGTAGTGTGTTGAAAACCAACATAATTTTTGCTATTTTAATCCAACACTTATCACATAGAGGCTTGTTATTTGAAATGTTTAAGGTTATTTAGAAGAAATTGATATTGCCTCTGTTCCAATTTACATGACACAGTTTCGTCAGTCCAGAAAGAATGACACATTTTTTTATTTGACAATTTTACCCATGTTGAGTCCCACTTATTTGACAAAAAATCCACAAAGACGTACTCTTTTTAAGGGTAGTTTTGGAGCATTGCAAAGGCTTCTCATATTTTTTAAACTTCGTGCTCAGTCAACTACATCATATAAATTAAAACAAAGAGATTATAAATTTAACATTATATTGTTACATGAAAAAGATGACGATGAAAATGGAATTAGGCGATTTAATGACATAACACTTTTTTTGTTTATTAAACGCGTAGATACATATAAGCTTAATCAAAAACACTCTAAATAATTTGTGGTGAAGTTGCATGCATCGAGAGTGCAGGCGACCCACGAAACTAGTGATCAATAAAGTGAGCGGAAAATCATAAGGTGTCAGGTTTAGATCTCATCGGAAGCCAAAAAGATACTCTGTAATTTTTTCTCATTTATCCAAGTTTTGATGAATAAAATTATCTGATACCCTATAAAACATTAGTTGAGATACGCACAAACCCCATATATAATTATTAATATCCAATATAAGTAATTAGACTTGAATTTTGTGTTCATGAAATTTCCTTTATTTGTCATGCAAAAGGAGGAGTTCATTATCATTTACATCTCCTTTTGCATGAACCTCTCATGCAAGACCTTTAAAAAGGCACAAGCTCTTTAATGTAAAGTTTTATATCAATGAGTAATTGTGGTTCACATACTCCCTTTAAAGTTTTATGTTACTATAGTTATCTTTCTCATATTAGGTTGAATTCCATCCGTGAGATTACATTGGGTATATTTTTATTGTAATTCTGGATTATAGATTTGAAAAATATTTGTTTCTTTTTTAAAATTTCGTATTCAGTCAAACATAGCCACATAAATTAAAATAGAAGAGTATTATTTAGTTATTTTTTTGGGTTGTTGTTTATCAAGGCAAACGCAGTAAACTGACGTTTCAACTTTCAAATACTCCCCTCCATCCACTTTTACTTGTTATCTTACTTATGCTTACGGGTAAGAACATATATTAGTCCGTATCGTGGGTTTATTTGTTACAAAAGGCGAACATCTCCTTTCCAAAACATTAACATAGGTCCTCAGACAGACATCGAAAAGGGGGCAAAAAGAATCTATTTACCTTTACAATATTTCGGAATTTAACAATCTCTTATGATTGATTCACTTCCTCCAGCATTGGCTTCCTTCTTACCTATGATATCCCCAAGAGCTAATTCGATAGCAGTTGCATCGGAGCTAGCTTGGAAAGAGAGGAAGCATCCTTATCTGAGTAGATGTCTACTTTTACTTGTCCTTTTGAAAAATCAAGAGCTAATTTATCTCTTAGTTCCTAAATAATTTACCTTTGTTATTAGCTATATTCATTTCTCAAACATTGGATTTGTTATATTCAAACTTCAAAGGGTGATATTGAAAAAAGATTGTCATTCTATTTATTGCTCCTTAAGAGATACGTGCCAAGTCAATACTAAACAAGTAAAAATGGACGAAGGAAGTATCATTTATCCATATTTATTCAAACAACAATTATGTTTAACTTATTATTTTTCATTGGCACCTCTTTACCTTGGCCTTTTTGGCCAATCCATTTCCCTTTCTTTGTCTCTTTTGAGTTGCCCATTTTCATGGTTGACCCCTAACAATTTTTTATTTTTATTTTTAAAAAAAACTTTAAAGCCACAAGATTGGTTTATATTTGAAAAATAGACTAATAGAAATCCTGGTCGGCTTATCAAATGGAATTTTATTATTAATTATTAGCATATGTTACACAACTAGCAAACAAGCACTTAAAAAGTAGACCGTTAAACTTTTCTCAATTCCACTTTGAGGTGAATATTTATTAATTGAAAAATAAAAAATAAATAAATAAAAGATAATATGTTACCTAATAGAGCAGTTATATATGTCAGGTGGACGAAGACTTTATGATCAAACGCGCCTTGGAAGCGTTTGTAGACAAACATTTGGTCTAGTCGTTGTCTAGGTGTGTTTCGCTAACCATTGGTGATAGTTCAAGTAGGAAACTCACACTCCCCATAGTTTAGATATGAAACTCAAAAAACTGAAATAATTTAGATGTGCTTTTGACCCTTAATTAACTCTTTATATTATTTTTTAATAATATATCAAAGTTATTAGTGGTTGTAGTGTTTTTTGAACTCTTAAGACACTTGTTGGCCAATGAGCAAATAACAAACTAACTTATATTTGTTTAATTAAATGTTGAAAAGTAAAGCAAGTCTGCTTGGATAGAAGTGGACCAATTTTAAGGTAAATGAGATGACAAGGAAATGAGTCATTTGCTGTATAATGTTTTGGCAGACATCATATTACCACTTGTTGCAAAAGATTTTTTAAGAAGAATACTAGTGTAATCCCATAAGTGGAGTTTGAGAGTGTAGAGTGTACGCAAACATTCCGCTACCTGGGGGAGATAGAAAGACTATTTCCTAAAGACCCTCGGCTAAATGAAAAGATTTGAACCAAAATGGGATAGCACAGAGAGGCTATTTCTTGAAAATTTATCCTCTTTTTTTTCATGTGGATTTCCAAACATTACATATTAAAAACTTGTAGACTCTTATCTATTCCATTTCTGGAATCCCAAAAAATACCACTTATCTTTAGGACATCTTAATATAGACTATAGAATGTGTAGTATTGTTAAAGCACCACGTTATGATGGGACGTTAAGTTCACCTTCATCCTTGATCAGAGATTTCGGATGACCTAAAAAAGACACTACCCACCCTAATCTAATCTCGATTAGAACAGAAAACCTCGTTACAGAGAGAGGAGAGGGGCTATGATGCCTTATAATTCAAGCTAGAAATCTCGCTAGAAAACCAGCCATATTCGAATCAAATAGCTTCCCTTCTAGCTCGTTTTTAAGCGTTGAAGAGAGACAAAAAACTAGTCATATCGATCTAGGTAAGTGGAGACAACAAAAATGCTTTTAAGTCTGAGGGGCGGTGAGCGAGATAGGATAAAATGGTATTTGCCATGAGAATGAAATCATCTTTGTAGGGAAGCGTTTATCCCTAAAGTGAAAAACTTCTTAACACTCCAAATTAATCGAGCCCCAAAAGTTGTGGTAGGGTGGTAAGTACTCGTTTTACCCCCAAAATGAAACTGGGTCTGAAAGAATAGCCCCTTGGTACAACAACCAACGTTTGGCTGCAAACACTTTTTGGCGATTCAGCATTGTGCACAAGAATGACAATAAAATTTGCAGGACTGGAAAAATAAATAAATACCAAAAGAGATATTGTTGCAAGCTTTCACCTATGTGAAAAGGACGAACCTCATTACCTCAATGTGTGTGCATACGAGAATACGAAAGTAGATTTGCTGACAATTTTCGAAACGTATTCATAAGAGTACAAAATTTCTTCAACACACAGCACGACACTCTTCGTTTCTTCCATTCTCGACTTGTTTAGCACAGTGTCACGATAGCACGACCATTTTGTTGCAGAGTTTAACCCTTTGCCTCAATTTTTTGCTGAAACCAAAGTGTAACCAAGTTCAGCTCTTTTCTTAACAATAATATTACCCCTTGCCAAAGGAGTACAGATACAAATGAACGATCATAGACGGGCAAGCACCTTCACAAATGTTTAGCCCTCCAGTCCATAGTAGGATTCTCGTCACTGTCACCATCACTTGATGATTCGTCATCACTAGACTCCTTATTTACAACCTTACTTTCTTTGCTGCCTAATGAAGACTTAGCAGCCTTAAGTTCCAACTTCTTCTTTCTCAACATCTCCAGTCTTTCCCTATAGCTCCTGAAGTCGTGCAATATAAAAATTTATTGGCTTTTGGACCATGTAATGATGTAAATGAAAAATAGCAAAATTTTCAAAAGGAACTAAATCCGTTTTCATCATTTGAGAAACTGACCTCTGTTCAACAGTTACTTCCTCTTCAATCATTTCTGCAGCATCAATCTGCAATATAAATGGCAAAATGAGTCAGATAACATGGTTTAACAGGAAAGAAAATTTACAGAAGGCTCAACAAGTATATTGTAATAAAGATGACCTCTTCTTCTTCTAAACGGTTGTCAACCTCTTTTAAGTCCTCTTGGATTAACTTCTCAAATTCTTTGTACTCATCCCTGCAATGAAGCCATTAGAGTCAAGCTTGAACTGGAGGAGCAAAAATTTTAAAAAAAAAAAGGGGGGGGGGGGGGGGGGGGGGGGGGAGGAGGGGGGTTAAAAAAAGGAAACGAACTGCTTCATTATTGTTCCACAAGGACTGAGACTAGATTAGTCAAGACACTGAGAGAACACAGTCATCATATAAAAAGTAAGATGATTTATCTACTAAAAAAATGGGAAGGAGCTGATGAAAAAATAGAAAGAATAAATTTACTTCTGATGCAACAGCTATATTTTGATTACATTCAAAGCAGTAAAATCAAAGGCTGCTTAATAGCTTCAGCAATTGCACACAATACATTTCCTGACATTTCACAGAGTAAAGTGCACCCGGAAGAAGTTCAATTGCACCACTAAACCATGACCTTTACAGCACATCTAATTAGATATAATCATGAAGAAGCTAGAGCTAGTGGCGCTGCCTAGGCTGTAATCCAGGAGAAACATGAATACTATTTGAAAGTTGGAGGAATAAATGGAAGAGAAATAAGCCTTATAGTTCTTGTGACTCTGAAAGAAAGCACATCTGGTCTTATCCAGCATCCATATTGCCAGCAGAAGGTGGTACTTCTCATTTGGATAGTCTATTCATATTGGGTAGCAATTGGCTTTCTGGTTCAGGTTAAAGAGACAGTTGGATAAGACATGAAAGATCCCATCTGAGGTCGACCAACATTAGAAAAATAGGAAAACAGTTAAGGACACAACAATTAAGAAACTAGGCTGCTAGCAAGTTATCAAATCTTACTTGACATCTGGTTTGACCGGTGTAATACCACGAGCACGTAAGTCGGCATCTTTGTTGTCAAAGAAACCTGCAGGAAGAGCTCCTTTGACCTGTTTAGCTTCTGAACCAGAACTCACATTTGACATCGGCCCGTTTTCACCGGATCGCTGATTTTCCATGCTTCTAGTCTCAGCATTCTTGGAAGTAGATAGGCCCTGAGTGCTAGACCTTGCCAAAGACGGTTCAACCTCATCAGTCTGATCTGAAACTGGAGGAGCTCTGTTCGATACATGGTCTCCCAACCTAGCCGAATCTTTCTCTGTAACATGAAAACTGAATGATAAGTCATCCTTGACAATGAGAGAATAAAACAACTTTTATATTGGAAAATCCAAGTCTTCATACAAAGTATATAAAAGGTAAATCAGAGATAAGGATATCATTGTATACCCAAGTCTTCCATACTTTACCAGCAGAATTACTGATTTCTCTCACTATCCCCCACCTTTTTATCTCTTCCTCTCATAGTAACATACTCTTCCTTTTAAGCAAACATTTTAAAAACATACACAAATGGACCCAGCAAAGACTCACCCTACATCCATCGTGCGTGGATTTTAAGATTACAACTCGGAAAATCATAGAATGTGTTTTTTATTCATATCATGGAATACATTTAAGATATCTTCATGCTTGAACCACTGTTTAAATTTTCTATACATAAAACTTCTTAAAAAAAAAAAGTAAATTCCCACAGAGGCACCTTACCAATTTTTGGCCTCTTCGCCTCTTGCTGGTCAAAAAAATTGGGAGGAAGCATAGATGATGCACGAGGCTTGGACAATGCAGCAGAAGGTTCAGGTTCTTTACGGCTTACGCCCTCAGAAATTTCAGGCTTGGTTTTAGGCAACTCCTTTGGAGGTTCGCTTTTTACATTGTTTGGGTTTTTCGCGGCAGCAGCATTAGCTTTGAGATTATTTATGGCCTGTACGTACATAACAATCTGTCTTAGCAGGGAAGAGTGCAGCACATATCTTACATGTAATATCCAAAGGACAAAACAAGAGATAAGTAGCAAGAACTAAAGAGGTCCTTATTCCTTAACAAGCACACCAAAGAGTATATAATACATGCATGATAAACATAGATGACCAGCAGAAAACTCATAACAATTTGGTTGAACCCAGCCCTTTTCATCAACCATCAACCATGTGAGTTTTTCCCTGTTAGCTAAAAATTCAAGTAAATTTATATTCAAACATAGTAAGCCCCCTATCCAAAAAACCCAAAGAGGCATTCTAATTCCTCCCCTGTCAATTGTCCTGCATTAGACTCACAGCACAATAGCCCTATCAATTTCTTGTGCTTTTGCTTCTCATACCAGCATCCCACTTGCTTATTTTTCTATGAATCCAGAGAAACTTCTACAATAGCCAAAGCAAATGTAATTGTAGACCTATTCCCAAACTATGAGTTCATGATGAACACGTACAGTAGAAATATAGCTAATTGGAGAATGGTGAAGGACAAAGATCACTATATTAGAAAAGAAGCAAACTGATGACTACAAAGCTGCCAAGTCAGGTATGGCCAAATTAGATTGCAGAACATGCTTTTACCTTATGCTTACACTCAATAAAAAAACATACCTCAAATTCAAAAAAGAAAAAAAAAAGGAAAAAGAAACGTGATGCTCATGTTAAGATACAAATGGCTTAACATGTTCATCTTAGCGTGATTGAAAGCACCTTTTTCTTAAGAAGTGGGGATCACATTGTGACCACTTTACTAAGCTTCAACTAGCATGCACCAAACTCCAGAATGCAAAAAGCTAAAACCAAACATTAATGAGTAAGATCTCACCTCATGATGTTTACGAGAAGCTTGATGTCCAGGCCATTGTGATTCAGATTTCAGAACAACATCACACACTCTACATACAGGCTGATCATGCTCATTGTACCTGTGGTTTCACAAAATTTATCATAAAGTCAGGACTTTGGAGTGAGATTCAGAAAAGTTAGTGCTGACAACTCTACATTAGACAACGCCAGATCGTCATTGTCATGATACACCGATACGTCATAAAAGTTAAACTAGAAAACAATGAACCTTTAACTAGGATAGTAAATACGAAACATCTTAAGTATAAGTTGCAATCATGTCCAATCATGTAAAAGACCAAATACAAGGCAAATAAAAACTTCCAACCTTGAAACACAAAACTAGTTCCACATCAAAATCAAGAGTACACACATAGACTCTGATTTGGGTATTAAGAAAAGATGAACGCAACTGCAGCTATGCAGGTGAAACCATAGGCTATATTCTACAAACCAACATGTTGCTATAACTATCAACAAAACCAGCAACGCTATCTACTCCTTTATAAGCATCGAGTTTCCAGACCCCCTTTACTCTTATCTTTACTTTGTCAAAAAAGCATCGAGTTTCCAGATGCTCAATCTATCTTTGGATGTCAAAAACTTTTTCCAGAAAGCTTGTTTTGGTAAACGATATTTTTGAAGGGCATATAGCAAGGAATTTAGTCATTTACTAACCACAACTTAATACCAAGAAATGAAAATATATATAAAAAAAAGATATATACTTATCGACTCCCTTGTATATAATACCTTACAAGAGGGGAATCAATTCGCTTCTGCTTCTGTTCCTTCAGCTTTGCCCGGTATAATGCTCTCTTGTCCATTCCAGTGCTCTGTGTTAATACAACATCAAAAATACAGTTAAAAGAAAACACAAAAAGTAAATCAATTTAATAACAAAGCCCCTTTTTTCCTAATTTTCATCTGAAAAGAAATATATAACAGGCCAGAAAGTTTTCAAAGTTTACACAACAAAATGGAAAAAAAACAAAAACTTCCAATTGTGAATATAACAGTGTAAAGTTCAGTTAATCAAAACACAACAACATACCCAGTATAATCCCACAAGTGTGGTCTGGGGAGGGTAGAGTGGACGTAGACCTTACCCCTACCTCGTAGATATAGAGACGCTATTTTCAACAGACCCTCGGCCAGTTAATCAAAACACCAAGAAAATAAAATACAACAACATACCAAGTGAAATCTCATGAGTGGGGTTTGTCTGGGGAGGGTGGTATGTACGCAGCCTTACCCCTACCTTGTGAGGATAGATAGGTTGTTTCTGATAGAAACTCGGCACATATAAAACATATCATACAGTATGAAAAGGAAATACAGTCGAGCAAAATCCACGTAGAATATAATGTAGAAAAGAACATTAACAACAACAAATACTTCTGCTAATCCTGGAAAAGAACAAGTGGATAAATGGCCTGGAATTTTTCAGCAAAACATTTCTAATTGTTAATACAGCAGACTAAACAATACAAGAAGCTTCCCATCTAAAAAAAAAGTGTATAAATAGCCATAAATTCTCATTTTTTTTTCTCTATTACAAATACAGCTCGATAAAATCCAGCTTGCTCAAAAACCCAAAAGGCAAAACACAATTAAAATTAATTAAAATCAATTAAAATAAACACCTTTTGCTAATTTTCATCTCGGGAAAAAAAAATATATAAATGCAGAAAATTTCAGCAAAATCTTTGCTCAATTGATAAAGAAAAAACAAAAAATATTAACCCTTTTAACAAGAATAAAATAAAATTGTATGTCCACTTCAACTTCATTGAACTAATAAAAGCTCCGGTGATTGAATTTTAAATCAAATTTAATTAAAAAAAAGAAGGAATTCACTTACTTGTAAATAGAAGAATTGAATGTTTAGGATTTCAATTCTTTGCTTCGTAAATTCGAAGTGAATTTTACCTGTTTCTGCGTTTGGTTCGAGGTGGGTGGGGGTAAATATTTTTGTTTTTGGGTTCGGTCCTTAATTTATGGGGTGAATATATTTTTCGTCCCTTGTAGTTTTGATTTAATTAAAAATATATAGTATCTTTTTTGATTTCCGTGTTCTCGCTGGGCGGACTAATTTGAATTCACGTTAGAAAGTCTCACTTTACAAGGTATATCGCTCCCTATCAAAAATGATCTCAATCGAGAACTCAGACTCGAATCCTTTAATAAATATAACGAAATATTTATCACTTAATCCAGATTTGAATTATAATTAAGAAAATAGTTAAATGTATGGTTGTCTACGTTAACTCCAATAAAAATAATATAAAGTTTGAAGGATCTTGTGTGCTTCATATTTTATGCTATAACATGATTTTGTAGCTTACAAACAACATTTTTATCGCGTTTTATTGGTTAAATTCATCTAATTTTTCATCTGAAAAATGCATAAAAGACTTCTCGAATAATAATATAGGAGTATTCTTAAAAGTAAAATGATAAGCATGCATACGTTGAAAAAAATTGACTATTAATGTTTCTAATTTTTTAAATTTGTTATGTTTATTCTTTATTATTAATATGCTATACAAATAATTCAAATTAATATTTTAAATTTCACGGTTAATCAAATATGAAATGACAATAACATTTTAAATAATTATCGAAAAAAATTCATTATTTTTCCTTTTTGAAGATTTGTAAGATTAAATTTTGAAAAAATATCGTTAAACTACTTTTTAATAAAATATTTTCAGAAAATCATCTTGCAAAAACTTAAGTATCATACTTTGAAGAAACTTAATTAATTTACCTAAGCAAATCAATTGGGAGAGGTAACTATTTTTGCACAAAATTGTCACTTTAGGCTTTAGGGGATCTGAATCACAATCAACCCAAAAGGTGAGACTAAATCGACAATAAAAGAGACATAAGGCAGATAATGTAATTTCAAAAACTACACAGGAGGTTAACGTAATAAAACATTTTTATCATTTTTCCTTATCGTCCACATATAAAATTTTCAAAATTCAGTGAAAGTAAACTCCAGCTCGTCGCCGCCGTCGCCGTCGATGATCTCCGATCACCGGAATATTTCAATCCTCCGACGAGCCAATATCTAAGTAATCTGAACCGGTGAACCGGAGAGAGAGAAAACACAAGCTCTGGACCGGAGAGAACCGGGTCCATGGTCTAGGGTTTAGTGTTTTTCCAGAAGCTTCACTGCAACAAACACTTAACACTTCCGATATGGACGATTCGAAGCTTTTCGTCTTTCTTCTCTGCTTACTTGCTCGGTTTTGCCTCTCTTTCTCAGGTAATATGTACTCTCTCAGTTCCTTTTTACTTGTCACATTTCGATTTACGAGAGTTAATTTGACTGATTTTTTGAGCTAAATTTAATTAGAATAATTCAATATGTTCGAAAACTATATGAAAAATACTATAAGTTTCCATCCTTTCTCATATTATTATAATGAAAAAAAATAGTACCTCTTAAAATGTTGGTGAAAGTTCACGTAGTTTGACACTCGAAAAGCGAAATGTGACAAGTAAAAGTGAACGGAAGGAGTATTTTTAATCTTTATTTTTCTGTATCTGCTTTCCATAGTACTGCTTTATTTCGTTGTTGTTGCTGCTTTCCTTTCCGTGTTCTCTTTTTCAATCTGCTTTGAGATGTTTTACTATAGCGCTTTATTTTATTGTTGTTACTGGTTTCATTTCCCTATTCTCAAAAATGCTTTGAAATGGTTTACTTGAGCCCACTTGTGGGACTACACTGGGTATGCTGTTGTTGTAGTATTTTTCACGGCAGCTTGGATCTTCAGAAAATCGTCCAATTTTTAGTCAATGCTGCGGAAAAGAATACATTTTTTTGACAACAGTGAGGTGTTAATGTTACTGTTTGATAGATATGTTAATCAATTTTAGTTATCAATCAAATTAACAAATCACTAAGCTGGGAAAAGAAGAAAAGTATAATTGATTTTATGATAAATGAAGTGCAGATGTAGATTTAACTTCTAGCAGAAAATTAACTTAAGTATGAGCTTAGAACTATTACAAAGAGGTGGCTTTTAGACAATCATCTTGTTTGCTTATTTTTCCTCTGAGATTGAACATGAGATATTTAATGTACTTGAAATATGGAAGCTAATTTACCTCTGGAATGGCGTAGATCATCTCTCAGGTATTCCAAGCCTTCTGTTAAACTGGACCATACTTGCATAACTAAGTTAACAAGAAAGGAAACTAATGCAGCTATGTTATGAAAAGAGAATTGTGAATCTTGGGGTTTTTTCTTTTGTCGGAGGAAATCCATAATAATGTGCACAAAACGATATTGGATTTTTAGTCATTCTAAGGTGCACGGCTTTGATTGGATTATTGAGTCTGTGTGTGCTAATTAAGGAAGAATTGATCATGCTGCAATTTATAACATTTTACCCCTCACTTCAGAATGCATTTTCCTAGGAAGAGTTCTATCAGGGGTGCCAAATTTATTCACTTAAAATGCATGTCTTTCTTTCTTCCTTTAGCTTCTTAACGATACTTTTGTATAATATGTTTTTGAATATTCTTATTAATTTGAACAGCTTCAGATCAAGTGAACTCTTTCCAGTCAGTTCCTGATCTTGAGAAGTCAATGTACATGGCCATTGACGGGTATCCATGTGTACGGCTGCTTAACCTTTCAGGGGAGATCGGTTGTTCAAGTACGAAGTATGCATTTAGTTCCATTTTTCTTGGTCTACGAGATGGCTCATCTGCTTTTAATTTTCTTGTCTAACTCTTCTTGTGCATGGCTAGACCCTGGGCGTGCCAACATAGTTGCACCAGTTACTAGGTTCAAGACTGCAAATAAGTTGGCTGAGCCATCTGCATTACTGGTGTCTATGGATGAATTTGAGGATCTCTTTGCAAGGCATGTAAATTTCTCTCTTTCTAATGTTTTTGGACAAGATTTTGTATCTTTGGCCTTCTTTTTGATGTAAAATTTATTTCCTTTTTAGCATTTTACTAAAAAATTTCTTCCCACATTTTCCAAACAGTTGAGCCTCTTTGAGTGGTTAATGGAGATGCGGTACACCAAACTGTTCCACTCTTTAATTCCGCTTAATGTGCACCTTATAATCACTTTCTTTTGATATAAGATTGATCAATTGAATTTCTAGATGATAGCAATTGTTGACCTGTCAAACAAAGAAAAGGAAAAAATAAATTCCAAAATCTTCCAGTAAAAAAATGAACTTTTTCTATAGATGGAACTTGAATCAGAAAATATGTACATATTGTTGGGTGACTGAATTTAAATGGATAACTGTTTGCACCCCGTGCTTGTATTTAGCTCAATGAGTCAGAAATAATTTTAGAAGTTAAGTTTACTTATTAAAAAACAAATAACTTTCTTTTATTTGATCGGTGATTTTGTTATTGATAAGTTTTGGTCATGTTTGCTATAGTGATTAGGAGTAGACCATAGGGGGACTCTTTGTTTAGAGAGCGACAACGAATTGAAGAGTAAACAACTACTTACTAGTCACCTAAAACTACAAATTGTGTTTTGCTAAGATAGTTGTCAGATGTTGGCTCACTTCTTTGGATTTTATTTAAAGTAGGTCCATTAAGTTGCATACTTGGACATGATAGAGGCTAATAAAGTTTTTTGTATTCTACAGAATATATATATATATATATAATATATATATATTATATATATATATATATATATATATATATATATATATACATATTGCATATTAAATATCAGATGCTATAATTTGTTGACGATTTTTTAGTATTTATTCAGTTGAGGTGTTTATGTCTAACTTCTCATGAGTGTGCATGTTCTTCGCAATGAGATGCATGCTTTTGTGTCACCATTGAATTTGCGTTCTGATGATGTGTATGTATCATAGTGTAACACAAAATCTGGATCTCTTTCCAGGAAAAAAAATGAAAAGAAAAATGTTTTGTTTGATGGAGATGTCATTTTCATACATCTGATAAGTGTGCAAGTTTTCTTCTCTGTCGAACTTCTGCCTAAGCACAATGGGCACACCATTCTACCTTTGATAGATTTCAGGGGGTGTGTTGTGTTTCAGGTTATCGAATGATGCAGATTTTTCTAGGCATGTAGTTGGTGTATTAGTTGAATCAGGTTCTCAGCTTCAAAATGGCTTAAAAGGTAAGTGTTTATGTTATTTTTCTATTATTATTCTTTCAAAGGATTTGAATAATTAATATGGTCCTTTTCGTTTACAGGATTTTCCCCTGACAAGAAGTTTCCGCAAGCTGAATTCGCTCCGTATCAAAGTGGCAATTTTGAATGGAACCCAACTGTATGTTGTGGAGAACTATTATGATCATACACTTCTGTTTGTTTGACTGATTATTAAAAAACATGGAATAATGGTGCATTTTAAACTCCTGTGCTTTCCTTTTCATCGCTATGCTTCCATCCAAATATACCATTGAAGTTCCTTAATGCTTGATGTTATGCTAAATGAAATCTACAAGCTCCTCATGATGCATGTTGCCACTGTTATCCCAAGAATTATACGGCTCCCAAAACTTTTAGTTTTGAACTGTCAAATGTTGAGCCAAAGGATTAGTCTATAAGTTTTAGTCTGAAACAGTATGCCGAAGTTTCTTTTTATTTTCTTTGTTGTGGTTTTGTGATGATTTAACAAAAGAAACCTCTAAACCAATAATTGGAAAGCTCCCTTGTATGCTCTAAGAGTTATGGTTCATTAAGGATGAAATCAGGGATAATGATTTAAACATTTGTCATCCATGTCCTTTTACCTAGAGTAATACGATATTCTGCTCGATCATATGCTCTTTGTAAAGAATTATGTTTTTGTATGCATCTTATATGCAATGGAAAATTATCAACTTCATTAAATAAATAAATACATGTTTTTACAATCGCTTGCAGATGACTCATCCTTTTATTCAGCTTTGCATTATGGTGACCTGTAAGATAAAGTAAATGTTGTCATCCTCAACTTGCAGGGATCTGGATTGATGTGGAAGGCTTACAATTTTCCTGTATTTTTGCTTTCAAACAGTAGCACATTGGCCTTGCAAGAGGTTTGTTATGTCTTTTATCTTCGTTAATCTCTTCTCCGCATTTAATTTGTCCATAAGATCTTTTTTGTTACTATAATAATAATAATTACTAATTATGACTTACGAGTGCCTTATATTGGATGCATACTAACTTCTTCTTGAACTCTTGCCATCTTAAATTTCCCCAATGTTTTTTCCTAAAGGTGTTTCATATGTCAACATACAATAGACCTTACTGTCTTCAAAGTAATCAATAGATGAAAGTTGGAAGGCGAGGGTATCGGAGATACTTGTCATTACATTCTGGCTGTGTGAAGAAGTGTGAAAAATATTTTGAAATGGAAGTGTCCACAAACATTTTCGTTAACGTATCTTCTGCTTGTTATATGGTGCAGATTGCTTTGAGAAATGAGAAGCGAAAGAAATCATACACTGTTGATGTGGCCGACTTTGATCTTGTGATGCAGGTTAAAGATTCTTCATGTCTCTAAAGATTTGGAAATAGTCCTAAAAATCCTTGATAGGTATCTGATATTTTACTTATCAAACTTGCCCCATATTGTGTTATTTTTATCAGACAACAAAGTCTGGGACTCGGGATTCAGAATCTTGTCTTAGAGAACAGACTTGCCTTCCATTGGGTGGGTACAGGTGAGATTCTGTCATAATTATCTGGTTCTTAAGATACTCATTGTACTCACAGATTGAACTACTATCCCTTTCCTTTTCAGTTTTCCAGCTAGAACCAGATTAAGTATGAGAGATTTTTAGTAAAATATTATCTTTGATTAGCCTCGGTTTTTCCTTAAAAAAAATTAAATATGGTTTTGACATCCTTATAAAGGATAATATTAATATCACAAGTGTGGTTTTGACCTTGACATTGAGTACTGTATAAGGTATCTTATGCAGATGCTAACGCAGGATGCTTTGTGCACCGGGCTGTCCGTTTTTTCACTTACCATCTTTACTTTGGTTTCTTTTGTACTTGTTGATAGTGTTATATGCCATCTTATATTTGGTGTTCTTGAGTTGTTCACTTATAAAAAGTAAAATTCAATAAGAGGAAACCACTCCTTGTTCAGCTGATGATAGAATAGTACAATTCAGGATATCCTGCTAGTATTTCTTTATTTTCTTCATGGAATCTTTTACATTGGATTTGAATTTTTTTGGTTTGCGTGGGTGAGTTGTACTGGCTTTGCATCTCCTGGTCCTGGGTGGATGTTGTCTTTCTGTATCTTGTTGTTCGATGTTCCTATAATTGATAGTGGTACACACATGGAATCTTTTATTCTAGTTTTCACAGTCAACTGAAAGCTAAACTGTTTTTGTCTTTGCCTTGCCTTTTTCAAGTTCGTCATGCATAGATATTTTCTTGTTTGTCGGTTCTCAAACTCTTCCCTACAGAATTTACCTCGATATCTTACCTATAGCATGTGTAATTTCTAATGGCAGTGTCTGGTCAGCACTACCACCAATAATCGTCTCATCGTCAAAGAAGGCAAAGCCTATGATATTGACTGTGGCTTCTATGGATGCGGCTTCCTTTTTTCGTGACGAAAGCGTTGGTGCAGATTCACCTATATCTGTGAGTTGCTTCTTCTCAAATTCTATTTGTATCATTGTCTTAATGGATTTTTTAATTATGCTTTGTTCAATTTTCCTGCACTCTCAAAGCTAGAATCTCATTGCACTTCTATATTTTCTTAATACCATGGATCATATGTGCAAACTTCTCTCTAGGGGTTGATCTCATTGCTGGCTGTGGTGGATGCTCTTTCACGTGTTGATGGCTTGGGGGACCTTGATAAACAGGTGGACATATTGTTAATTATTAAACATGCCTATTGTACTTGTTTCCCTAAGCGTTTCAATTTTCCTCTTGGCTTCTGGTTTTAGTGCATCGTATCTTTATCTAAGCCATGAGCACTCTTTATAGTGCAATTCCTGTGAGATAATCCCCAGCTACAACAATATACAGGCTTTTGTTCTAATAATTTAAGCATTTCTTATTTAGTATTTGTTTCCAAACAGTTATCATGAAAATCTTTTACAAGCTTTTGTCTGCTTAATATGTATGCATCATATATTGTTTAGTAACCACTTCTATGCACTTTGTGACACTTTCCTTCTGCAGCTTGTATTTGCTGTTTTCACCGGGGAGGCCTGGGGCTACCTTGGCAGTAGGAGATTTCTTCTTGAGCTTGATCAACATTCTGATGCTGTTAGTGGACTTGACTTGGCACTAATTGAAACGGTATATATTTTCTGTTGCACGACTTTTGCGAGAGTGCATTAATGGTCAAGCTACTTATAACCGATCAAACTTGAAAAATGACATGTATTTTTCTTTCTTATGAGGTCATTATTGGCATGCGAGATTTTTAGATGTTAGAAATATTTCAGAGAACTACTCGTTCAACCTCATGGCCTGAATACAGAACAAGTAAATATTACATTGTTATCGATTCCAACCCATTTCTTCTGATAATCTCTTGTATCTGCTGATTGTTATCCCAATCAGTTGTGTTGTCATTTATGTTGCCATTTCAGCACGTTCTAGATATGCTTTGTCCGCTATTATTGATTAAACGTGAAATTTAACATTTATGAGTTTATTAATGTTAGGGGTAAGATCTGCGTACACCCCACCCTCCCCAGACCCCAATTGTGGGACTATACTGGGTATGTTGTTGTTGTTAATGTTAGATGGATCCTTTTAGTTCCATATGTTTGATTTACAAGTTGTGTTATTATGTTAATGTATTGAGAGACCACTAATCAGGTCGAGCATGCCCATTTATTATGTTAATGTATTAAGAAACCAGTATACTGAAATATGTTTGATTTACAAGTTGTGTTATTATGTTAATGTATTGAGAGACCACTAATCAGGTCGAGCATGTCCATTTATGCCAGTGTTGTATCCGACTTTGTTTTTATAGGTTCTTGAAATTGGATCAGTTGGGAAGGGTTTTGTTCAGGATGAGAACACATTCTTTGCTCATAGTACAAGGGTAAGATTTTATCCTGCTTGCTAATTTGTTTATTAAATTGTACTATCAAATATGTGCATTCCCCTTTGTTGTTGCACATGTTAGTCTTCTACTATGGAAATATGTAATTTTTTATGATAATGATTTTTTTTAAAATGTGTTGCTATAAAAATGTATAATTGTTTAGTGTTGTCAAAAACATTGTATAGTTGTTTATTTACATTTGATTTCCTGTATTCTCATCTTGGTGTTATGTTTTGTTAAAGCTGTGAAAGCATGTCAATCATATGTATAGTTATCAGTCCTCAATCGTGTATCCATCATTGGAATCAATTATTGAAATCATTAACACTGCTACCCAGATATGTGGGATTTCACTGGGTATGTTGTTGTTGCTACCCAGATATTGGAGAACTTCAAAATGATTTATATCTATCCTCACCACAGATATGATGCTTTCTTATTCAGCCAGCTTCTTATCTTTCTGCTTAATATTCAAAAACTTGATTCTTCAATCAGCATGGCTAATACTTTACACACTGTCACATGATTCACTTTTGCAGGAGAGTGCCACAAATGGAACTTTAAGTGCCCTTAATGATGCCCTAGGTTCGCTTAAGACTCAAAGCATTAAGATCTCAAGGGCCAGTAAATCAAATCCAGGGTTACCCCCGTCCTCACTGATGTCATTTCTGAAGAAGGTTGGTGAAAATGCCCCAGTATTTCTGTTATAAATGATAATATATTTTCTTTGTGCTTTCCATGATCTTCAATTTGATCTACTCAATGCACTTTCTCCTTCTCAAAGGAAATTATAAATGATAACTAATATGAAGGTAGGAGAGACAGAAAGAGTGTACAAATTAGTTTCTGCACCTCCCACAGGTAAATGGAAGAAAACAAAAGAAGTCCTGATTGTCTGTTTCAGTTGCCATTAGTATTTTGTGCAAAGTTCTTTGATCCCCTGTATTATATTGTAGTAAATATGTATGGCTTCTTCAAAATTTTAGCGACTTATGATCTGGGCCAGCTTTTGGGCCTCCCCTTAAAGCTTATGCAGTAGGCTATTATGCTAAATTAAGCTTGGGTGTAGCTTGTTTAGAAAGAGCATCCTAATGTTTTCCTGGTAAAGTTCTCTTGTTCTACATCATGTATTCATGAATTGCATCTTTATTATGATTTTTGGTGGTTCATCCTAGCATTGCAATGACCTATGCTCCAACTTCGTGTTGCTTTTTAAAAAAAATAAAATAATCTTTGGACTCTGATGTGCTGGTGGTCCTCTGGGCTGAGGGCGGGGCCACCGGGGAGGGGGGAAGATGGTGGAGGAAAATGGATGAAGGGAATAATGGAGTTGGTAATATCTGAATGATGTTTGCGCTTTCTGTATTGCTTTAGAATAAAGTTACTAGAGTATGAACAGAAGTTCGGATAATAAACTTTAGAAGAGCAGCATGTTCGGATTATTGGACATTAATGAAAGGCCTGATGGAGGACTGCAGGAATGTTGATGATGATGGTAGAGAATCAATTGCTATCAAAGAAAAGAGAAAAATGTATAAATTAAATGAGAAACTTTTTACCAGTTTGTTTTGTCTGGATGGGAGCATATTTATTGTTTCTTCTTGAACAGAATCCAGAGACTTCTGGGGTAGTCCTTGAAGACTTCGATGCTGCTTTCACTAATAAATTCTATCACAGCCACTTGGATGATCTATGTGAGTTGTTATTTCACTCTTTGGATTCCTAACCTTTGTATGGATTAATTCATTGTGTTGTAGAATCACATAACATTTTCTAATTTAGAATATTTTTTCCATGTTAGCAGCGAATATAAACTCCTCAGCCATAGTGGCAGCCGCTTCTATTGTTGCCCGAAGTCTGTACATTCTGGCCAGTGATAAGACGGAAATAAATCATTCAGTTTTGAACACCATCAACATAAATGCTTCCTTGGTTGAAGAACTTCTCGGCTGCTTGTTAACTTGTGAACCGGGCTTAATGTGTGAACTGGTAAATCGCTACATTGCTCCCTCTACGAGTTGCCCAAACCATTATGTGGGAGTTGTCCTGGGGGAACCTTCCTCTCAGCCATATCTTGGTAATGTGGGGGATGTTTCTCGGTTTGTGTGGAATTTTCTGGCAGATAAAACAGCTATCCTTTCAAAGAATATGAGCTCTGCTTGTCCGAAGGGCTGCAGCGGCAATGGGGAAATGTGTGTCAAAGCAGAGACAGACGGGAAGGGTGTCTGTGTCATTTCCACGACCAGGTAGTTCCACAGTTTTAATTTGCTGAAATTAATTTCATGCTGGCCTATATGTTGGTAAAAGCCATTGCTCCGTTGCTTAAAACAACAAAGCAATGTGAAGCCCGATCTGATAAAAGCCATTAGACTCCTACTTTGAATTCCATTAGCTGATAAAAAACAGACAGTTTGGTCACCATACCAATTCGTTCCAACAAAACAAGGAAAAGAGTAACTCTGGAATATTCCCAAAAAGATGCGAGAAGTTTATGATGATTGTTTACTTCCCGTTTATATGCTTTTGTTGGTCAGTAAATGTTTCTGGGCTGATTTGGCTGTAATTTACACCAGTTTTATTGCTTGATTCTAGGTAGTTCTTTGCACTGAACTTATCTATCAAATGTAATTTCAGGTATGTCCCAGCGTACTCAACTCGATTGAAGTACGAGTCTGAAACTTGGGAGGTGTTACCTCATAATTCATCCGATACCATGGGAGCAGCTGACCCTGTTTGGACAGAGAGTAACTGGGAAACAATAAGGCTTCGTGCCTACACAGTCCAGGACACTAGATTTGACCAATTGGTTCTGCTGTTAGGTATTACTGTTACAGTTTTGTCATACATTGTTATAGTAATTTCAAAAGCCTTCATTACAAAGGCCCTAAAACGAGATTAGCGTAGAAACTCTTGATAAAACTTATTTTTGATGAAATAGCATTCTGATTGCTTGTAAAGCACATCCTCGCGAAATGACGAGAAGGAAATGTAATTCTTAGCTGCTATTACTGCTTAAAACGCAATTTGAAAAATGCTCTGCAGTCCCATCAGGGCGAAGAATTGTCATTGTCATTGTGGACGATGTTGAATAGTGTAAGTTGCAGCTCTTAAGATATTTTAAAGTTTCTAACTTGTCTTTGATGTTATTACTGGAGTTTGGGGTTAAAATAGTCCCTTAACTATTAGAGTAGGTTCATTTTGGTCCTTCAAATATAACTCTGAGCATATTTAGTCCCTTAACTTTACTAAAGTGGAGCACTTTTGATCTCCCTAACAAAATCCGTTTAAAAATAATAGTGTTAAAACCATGTGGCAACCCACGTGACTTGTAAAATACAAACTCATAGAGGTTAAGTGTTAGCTATTATGAGTATATATTTAATTTTACACGCTCTTAAACACAATTAAGAAGAAATTTGCACATCCTTCACCAAATTACTAGCTACGCCACTGACTTTAAGACCATTTTGTTACTGCAATTAAGAAAATGGTTATTTTTTTCGAGTGGGCAGATTATTGTGTTCTAAAATATTGTCTTCAAATATAAATAGCTACTACTATATTAATCCTAAAAAATTAAGAAGACAAGAAAGAAAGAAAATGTATATCAATTAAGAAAGAGATAACACTGTCAAATTTACACCGTTAGAAAATTATCCTTTCCGTTAATTTTTAACATTATTATGTTAGGAAGACCAAAAGTGCTTCACTTTAGTAAAGTTAAGGGACTAAATATGCTCATGATTATATTTGAGGGACCAAAATGAACCTACTCTAATAGATGAGGGACTATTTTAGCCCCAATCTCGTTATTACTGCTTATTGCAATGTTCGCTTATGAGATTTCTTAATGAATAATATGTATCTAGCTTGTAGCCAAGGGTGTGGCCTAGTGGTCAATGAAGTGAGTTAATGAACCATGAGGCCTGAGGTCTCAGGTTCAAATTTAGCGGAGAAAAAATACACCAGGTGATTCTTCCTATTTGTTCTAGCCTTGGTGTCTGGACACTACCGGTACTTGATTTTGAGTAGCTAAACTTACAAAACTTTACAAATTAACCTCAATTATGCGTTACATAGGGATCTTAAAACTAGACGATTTATCAGAATGACTTTAAAAGTGGGTGGTCTTGAACTTTTAACCTCGATTGCCTTGCCTTATGTGCAAACTTCAAGTTCAACAAGTCTTGACTTTTGACGTCGAAGGTTTTCCCATGAGGCAAGCAGAAATTATAAGTTAAAAATCACTCATTTTCAAGGTCATTATCTGCACGATCCAAAAACGAGTTAAGTTTACAAATGACCCTATAAGGGGTGGTCTTGATTTTCTAGCTACGCTTCACAATTTTATTTTAAAAAAACACCCTCCGCTTTAGAAAATTTGTTAGTCAAACCTTTTGTTGCCCATTCGTCATAAGTTGTGGGCATCAGTTAGTTTTGCCTATAAGACAAAAAATTAGAATATTTCAAGATAATGTACCTACTCAATTGACCATAAATTAGACAATGAACTTACACAATTAACCATAAGTTTCGCCTTCTACGCAAAAGCTAAAACTTATGTCCGATGAACAATAAAAGATCTTACACTTTTGGGGAAACTGCACGTCATTTCCGGTCCAAAAACAAAAGAAAAGAAACTAAAAGGCCCATTGTTCCCAATACCCATCTACTAATGGGCCATTTTACTCAAAGCCCAAAACTCGGAACCCGACCCGAATTCCATCCCCTCACAAATCTCCCTGCTCCGTGGAAATCAAACGTAGCACATCTGCTCTCCACACTCCAAAAATACTCTCTCCATTTTCCAATAACTGAAGATCAATCACAAAAATGGGATTAGGGTTACTCGCTTCTCGAGCCCTACGATCTTCTAGAATCTTCCCCAACAACGGATTAGTAGGACCCACCTACTTCCTCCGCACTATCGTCTCCACGCCGGAGCTCAACAACGCCGATGCCGCCGCCGAACCATCAGATCTTCCAAAAAGGAACCCAGTTGGTGGTGCCCGAGTTCATATCCCTAACCCGGAAGATGCTATTGAGGTATTCGTTGATGGGTACCCGGTCAAAATCCCTAAGGGTATGACTGTGCTACAGGCTTGTGAAGTTGCTGGTGTTGATATTCCGAGATTTTGTTACCATAGCCGGCTTTCGATTGCTGGGAATTGTAGAATGTGTCTTGTTGAGGTTGAGAAATCTCCTAAGCCTGTTGCTTCTTGTGCTATGCCTGCACTTCCAGGTATAGTGACAATTTTATTGATTTCGATTTGGATTTTTTTGCTCAATCTGGATTTTTGCTTTAAATGCTTGTTTAAGCTCCTTTTCTAGACTGTTTTTGTCCTGAGCCGGGTCTGAGGTAGTGGTACGGACTGCGTTACGGACTGCGTGCACTCTACCCTCCCCTGACCCCACTTACTTGATATGTTGTTGTTGTTGTTGTTGTACATGCTTGTTTAAGCTATCAGAAAACGTAGCTTTATCAATGGTCAATATGCATTCAGTTCTAATTTGCCTGTACTTCCAGGTATAGTGATAATTTTATTGATCTCAACAACAACAACAATAACATACACAGTGTATTCCCGCAAAGTGGGGTCTGGGGAGGGTAGAATGTACGCAGACCGTACATTTACCTCAGGGTAGATAATTTTATTGATCTCGATTTGGATTTTTTTTTTGGGCTCAATTTGATGCTTATGTTGTTGTTGTAAATGCTTGTTTAAGCTCTCAAAAACGTAGCTTTATCAATCTTCAATATGCATTCATTTCTAATTTGCCTGTTGCTTGCTGTGATACTTCTATTGATCTCGATTTATATTTTGATTTTTATGCTCAATTTGATGCTTTATATTTTTGTTTAAGCTCTTAAAAATGTCATTTTTAATACTTTGATTTGTCGGGTTAGCTGTGTCAATCCTCAATATCCTTTCAGTTCTATTTCCAACTTAATACTTGTGCTTATCACTCTGTTTGGATGGTTGTTACATGTTGTTTCATAATGTATGGTATTATGTTTTATTGTATCGTACTGTATTGTTTAATGAATACAACGTTTGCATGGATCATATCGTTTTTCGTCATTACATAATGTCACACATCAACAATAGGTATCCCGATAGTTTATTGATATCGATTTGTTTTTTTTGCTCAACTTGATGCTTTAAATGCTTGTTTAAGATCTCAAAAACGTTATCTTTAATGTGTCAATTTGTCGGGTCAGCAGTCAGCTATATCAACCCTCAATATTCGTTCAGTTCTATTTGGACCCATGTGTAAAAAGGGAAAATAGAGAGCTTTCCAGCTTAACATTTGTGCTTAAGTGAATCGGACTAGGCTTCATACGGGGATTGTCGGGTTATTATGGGTGCATTACCTAGAAATTGGAAGTAATTGTAAGCGAGGGGAAGGAAAGGAAAAACATTTCTCATTTTGTTGATTGAAAGAGAATAAGCTCTATTCATTGAGTTAAGAGAGGGTTTGCTACAGTGATTCAGGGCAAAAAGTTTTATGCTTTCGTGCTCCACATCCGTGACGCACTTCACTCGCTCAAGAAGACACAAAATTAATATGGGGTGGTAATGGCAATCATGTTCGTTTGAAGGATTTTGTTTTGAGTAGTAATAGTTGACTAGTGCTTCTGGTCTTAATTGAGAACCAACTGAAGTCTTCCCATTGCATTTCTGCAAAAGAGGCTGTATATATGCATCATGATCTTTAGGTCACCATATGTGCAATTCTATAGTTGTACCAAGTGTCAACTGGAAAAGGACAGTCTCTTTCTTTTTTTTGATAAGGGTAACTATTTTATACATCACAAAAACCCATCACCAGAGATGATGAGGAGGGGATTTACATTTTGGGGTCCAACTGTAAAGGACTAGAAACCGAAAGATAAGACTTCACACTTTTCCTGTGATGTGTTCATTGGAGCCTGTATGCTCTGACTGTTGATATTGCATGCATTCGATCAGACTTTAGAAACATCAATCGAGTCTTATCAAAGCAAAGTTTCTATGGTGCTTCTTTTCTTCAGTTTTTCCCTTTCGAAGAATTATGGGAAGATGGTACTTTCAATATTTTCTTTAGGTACTGTTTGTCTTAGCTTAGTAACATCTTGACCTCATTTTGCTTTACTTCATTGTCGCTTGTCATTGTGATAACTTTCACGAAGGCTGATCCTATTCGTACTTTGTAGTTAGTGTTGAGTTATTATTGGCATACTATTGTTTGCTTTTCCATATGTTCCTTGGGTTTACCTTAGTGTCGAGCCTTGCAAATTTATCTGGAGATCACACTTACAGGAATGAAGATCAAGACAGATACACCTATTGCCAAAAAGGCCCGTGAAGGAGTCATGGAGTTCTTGCTTATGAATCATCCACTAGATTGCCCTATTTGTGATCAGGGAGGAGAATGTGATCTCCAGGATCAATCTATGGCCTTTGGATCCGACCGCGGGCGTTTCACTGAAATGAAGAGATCTGTGGTTGACAAGAATTTGGGCCCATTGGTGAAGACTGTGATGACCCGGTGCATCCAGTGTACAAGGTCTGTGTTTAGTCCTTACCTCTCTTTGTGCTTTTTGCCAAGCATAAAATGTAGAGTCGTTCAATTTCTTTTGTGGAAATGAAGTTTAAAATCAACCTTGACTTATGGAACCAAAACTTGATAACTATTTTTGCAACTTGTAACATGCCAGCCAGCCGTCCATGGTACATGGATGTTTCATGTGCATTGATGTTTCATACTGGATATGTACATTCACCCGCATCCTGAATCGTACACGCATCTTGTTGATGCAACATAACCAACTGTCAATATTGTATTTTATTTTGAAGTTCCCCAAATCTAATGAAAAAAAAAACTTGCAAGTTAGAGAAGACAATCATTTAAACGCTCGTCCCTTCTGCATGTGATCTCTAATTAAGAACGGTCAGAAGAAGAGAGAGCCTAATACCTTGTTACCCCCCACCCACCCCCCAACCTCAACCCCCCACCCCTCCAAAAAAATGAAGAGGTAGCCTGATAAGATGGGAATGGTAATTTTAGTGAACATTGACGTGTTATAAGTGCCAGTAGCTTAGCAGAAATGCCATTCTGTCTTCTCCAATTATCTTCTATTCTGCATAATTTGTGGAATGTTGACATTCATTTTTTCCGGTTATACCATCCTACAACAGAACAATTTAACTGGCTCCTTCAGTTCTCTGACGTGCTTCTGCCCTTTTTGAGTTATTCGTTTCCGCTCATAACCTCAAAATTTGTCCTCTTTGTGGTACAGCCTTTAAAAAAAAAACTTTAGGGATTGTATGAGAGATTGAGTATTAGCAAATATTTTTTAGGTTTAAGCTTTAGACACAAGAGGAATATGAACGATTTGCTTGAGTGCATTTTATATCTCTAGCACAGTATCCTCTGATTTTTGGCCTGTTTGTGGAACAGGTGTGTCAGGTTCGCATCAGAAGTAGCTGGAGTGGAGGACCTTGGAATGTTGGGTCGTGGTAGTGGAGAAGAAATTGGAACTTATGTTGAAAAGCTTATGACAAGTGAGCTTTCAGGGAATGTGATTGATATTTGTCCAGTAGGAGCCCTTACATCAAAACCTTTTGCCTTCAAGGCCAGAAATTGGGAGCTAAAGGGAACAGAAAGCATTGATGTGACTGATGCTGTTGGTTCTAACATCCGAATTGATAGTAGAGGTCCGGAGGTCATGCGTGTTGTACCACGATTAAATGAGGTACTGTATTTTATTGGAGCTCTAATGTTTGCCCCTCTGAACTGAGTTGTCATGCTTATATATGGTAGATTATCTTATTCACGAGGATCACCTCTTTGTCTCCAATTCCTGCATTTTGTTCTAGTGGAGAAGTCTTTCAAGTTTTTAGTGTTTCAGGGTAGCCCAAGCTTTAGGGGTGATTTCAAGTTTGTGCATTAGCTGAGTGTCTAGGCTCTTCCTTTTCTTATTCACAGTTTAAACTAAAATTGATACTGTAGTAGGAGAGTTATTGTTTTTGAAAAAGAATACCCGAGGTGAAGAGGCTGCACCTGATTCCGAGGTGTAGTTAGCACAATACAGGTTGATTACATATTGTCTCAAAATGATTTTTATAAGGTGGCAGGTTTACTTTTCCGCATCCTTCCTCCCTTCACATTCACATATTTCAGCCAACTTCTGCTATGCAAGTATGTCTATTTCACACTCTCCATTGCACTATACCATTCAAGAAAAGTATATACGACCTTCTGCGAGAGGAAGATCTATGAGATTCAATATATGACTAAATAATAAATGTTGCCTTGATATGATTTGGATCCCTTGATCCTTTCTCTTTTATGTGTTTTTTCCTCTGAAAATGTTTCATTTTCGTACTCCTAGAAGTTGATACTTTTATTCATCAGTGTACTAACTTCTTAATTGTAGAATTTTGAATTATTATTTCTACATCTGTTATTTATTTATTTTGAAACTGGTAACTGTTCTACATCTGTTTTTTCCTTTGCTTTTTCATTGTAAATTAAAAGTGAGTTGCTGCACATGATGGCACAGGACATCAATGAAGAATGGATATCAGATAAAACACGATTCTTTTATGATGGTCTAAAGAGGCAAAGGCTGAATGACCCCATGATCCGTGGTGCTGATGGACGATTTCAGGCAGTGACTTGGCGGGATGCCCTAGCTGTTGTTGCTGAAGTCATGCATCAAATTAAGCCAGAGGAAATTGTTGGTGTTGCAGGAAAGCTATCTGATGCAGAATCCATGATAGCACTGAAAGATCTTTTGAACAAAATGGGGTCAAACAACATCTTTTGTGAAGGAAATGGCATGCATCCAAATGCTGACCTACGTTCTGGATATATTATGAATACCAGCATTAGTGGCTTGGAGAAAGCAGATGCTTTCCTCTTGGTTGGAACCCAGGTAAATATTTGCAACCCTTATCTTGGTTATAATTTGGGAAAGGGCTGTTGCCTGATCTCTTAGACATGTGCATAGTGGATGGAAAAACTCCATGATTATTCATTCAGTTTCTGTTTCCATGCCTACCCCTCTCCCTGTTCCCAAATACAGTACAGACAATCCCTAGGGTCCTTTTGGCAGCTCCACTTTTTTCAGCTTCCTCTTTTAAAACACTGATGTGTGGAAACTCCTCCCTCTCTATCTAATAATAAGAGGGGAAACTAGTCCTCTTGTTACTGATGAGGAAAAAGGTAAAGAGCTGATATGTTCATTGGGGTAAGCTTTATCCTCCTGGAATGAACGAATTTTGATTTCTAATGAATGGGCTAATTATTAGACTAGTTGACGATTTTACTACTTAAGCTAATAGTTGAAAGATCAAAATGTTGTTGAATTGGCTAGCCTAACTTTGGGGATCACATGGATGATATTAGAATTATGGATAATTTTGAGGAGTTCATATAATGGTCAATGATAGCTCCATTGAAGACCGAGTGTTTGTTTTGGAGGGGGGCAATGGAGAACTCATTTACCGTATGTTTACGTGGAACACCAAAGCACGTAAGAGAACTTTTCTCACTTGGTGTGCGGTCTACACTTTGACTGTCATTGATGGTACTTGAATGACAACACTTTTTGGGGGTAGTTCTGACTACCTAGATCTTTTCGGGACAATGTTGCACATTTGTTTATTTACTTATTACCTTTAGCTAGCTGTGTATCTATTATTCTCATGCTCTATTGATTATTGGTTACTATCTTCTTGAATTTCCAGCCAAGGGTGGAAGCTGCTATGGTGAATGCCAGAATTCACAAAACAGTTAAAGCAACAAATGCTAAGGTAGGCTATGTTGGGCCTGCTGCTGATTTCAACTATGATCATCAGCATCTTGGAACAGACCCTCAAACACTAGTTGAAATTGCTGAAGGCCGCCATCCCTTTTCCTCAGCTCTCAAAAATGCTAAGAACCCAGTGATCATCGTCGGTGCTGGTGTGTTTGATCGAGAGGATAAGGATGCTGTTTTTGCTGCTGTTGACACTATTGCAAAGAACAATAATGTTGTGAGACCTGATTGGAATGGTCTAAATGTTTTGCTTCTGAATGCTGCCCAAGCTGCCGCTCTTGATCTTGGACTTGTGCCTGAATCTGACAAATGCATTGATTCTGCGAAGTTTGTATATTTGATGGGTGCTGATGATGTGAACTTGGACAAACTTCCGGATGATGCCTTTGTGGTTTACCAAGGTCACCATGGTGATCAAGGTGTGTACCGTGCTAATGTCATTTTGCCAGCATCTGCTTTCACAGAGAAAGAAGGAATATATGAAAACACAGAAGGATGTGCTCAGATCACACTGCCAGCAGTTCCTACTGTCGGTGATGCCAGAGATGATTGGAAGATAATAAGAGCGTTGTCTGAGGTGGCAGGTGTCGGATTACCCTATGATAGTCTAGGTGCAATCCGATCTCGAATTAAGACAGTGGCACCAAATCTCCTAGAAGTGGATGAGAGACAACCAGCCACATTCTCAACTTCTTTGAGACCTGAGGTCAGCCAAAAAGTAAGTGCAACTCCATTCACACCTGTTGTGGAGAATTTCTACATGACTGATGCAATTACTAGGGCCTCAAAGATTATGGCTCAATGTAGTGCCTTGCTAAAGAAATGAGCGTCGGGTCTCGGTACCTGTAATAAGTTTTTTCCATTCACTTTTTCCTGCCAGTGTTATCAGTTTTAAAGTTGATGGATTTTTTTGTATTGAGATCAAAGAAAGAGAGCAGAAGAAGACTAAATTGATGTGCCACAGTGAATGTCCTCATAAATGGCACCACAACTTGGGTCTCTAGTTTGTACCTTTTTCTGTAATTTAATCAGCAGGTTTGCTGTGATTGTTGGGTTTTCCACATCAAGGTTGGAGAAAATTGAAATTCATTCTCAGCACAAAAAATATGAAACTGGAGACACTCTTTTCTAACATAATAAGACAATTATATCAATTCAGCAAACTGGATTACTGTATCATCCACTTGAGACTTTTTATTTCCTAATTGTGACTGGTTATTAAGCTCAATTTCCTTTTAACCAAGGGTCTATCGAAAAGAACATATCTACCTCACAGAGATAGGGGTGAAATCTGCGTACATCCCGCCCTCCTCAGTAATAGAGGCGTGCAAAGATGTCAAAGAAGGGAATACGGGCTGGGGTAAGAAGTCGATTAGGTGTGATGAGGTGATTTGTGACTCGAATATGGTTAGATGTAAATACCGGGTGCAGATAAGTACTTACCTTCGCGGCCAAACCTCTCAATTCACACACATCAAATTCTAGAATAGGCAAAAAGTAAAGACGGTACCTTCTAGGAAAAGACGTTCTTATAGTCATTATCCTTTGACATAGAGCCTGAAAAATATTAGTAGTTCAAAGAATCCCTCAAGATCTCACAAGACATGCATGATATACATAATACAACATAAAAGACACTAATCCAATACATAAGTGACAGATAAATATCTCACCTAACAAAACATACTAAGGATCAGAATCCTCCACCTCAGGGTTGGATGCAGCATTTATATGAATAACCACTAAATTCAACAAATCTGAAGTACAATGAGTTCACTTCTAATAACTTAAAAGGGTTAAACACATCAAGTTTAAATCCTGAATCTCCTTCGGCTCGATGCAGATGTTGCTATATTTTGACGCAGCTTCTGTGTATTGGAATCACAAACTCTATAGACGTTAAATCTCCAATAGCTTCACTCGAGTAGTTAATGATTGAACAGGTCAGTTTTGTACGAGTGAAACCAACAAGCAGCACTGATACCCTGTCTTCTCAATCTTTCATTTCTCTAATAAACATGATACATCATGACTAAACATGCGAGTTCAAGGACAAAAATAATGCATCCTCCAAAAGGACCTAAACACGGTAACATTTGGATGAAGCTTGCCTCTTCTTCCTTGTTATGATTCTAATTCTAGTCTACTATATCTGGGAGCTGTACAGGACTATCTGCTTTGCTGGACGCCCGTATTAGTCTATGGCACACGAACCGCTAAACTAGCAGTATCATGCTGCAACCTGCTGCGGCTGCTGGTGTCCGAGTTCTCCTGTAAAAGGAACCAAATGAATAAGCAAATTCATGATATCTTAGGATTGGCTCTCGCAGGGAAAGTACGTATACTGCTGACCATGGTCACATAAGGTAATAAGATGAACGAAGGATATAACAAACATAACTTTAGCTGTGAATTGTTTTGAGTAGCAAAAGATTGGCATAAACCCTAAAAGCCTTTCTATTAATGACTTGTATATGAGAAAGTACATTTTGCAACGATCTTGGTCAAGCAAAGACTTCAATGCACCTCGTCAACCTATCATCTGTTCATGCAGTATACTTGAAATAAGATTCAAGCGTAAGATGTAGATGTCTTTGGTCTTTGGCTAGGTCGATGGACTCTTCGAAAATGTTGCCGGTGGGTGTTAGATCCTCCAAAAGTAGTGCATTTTTGGAGGATCCAACACTGGTGCGGCAAGATTTTTCGATAGTTCAAGCAGCATAGGTCTTTGGAAGCATGGCATGCAATACAGGGAATAAGAAACTATGACTATTATGCTATCATCATAGTACGTGTACTGGTGGGAGGTAGGTGGTGCCCGGTGGAATAGTCGAGGTGCGTGCAAGCTAGCCTGGACACCACCATGATTTTTTTAAAAAGAGAGACTAATGCTATCATCATAGTACCTATCAGTTTCAACAGGACATCAGTGTGGTACCATGTAATACTCGAGGAATGCGCAAGCTGGCTCAGCCACCACCGTATTTTTTATTTTAAAAAAAGACTATTATGCTATCATCATATTACCAATCAATTTCAACAGGACATCACTGTGGTACCACCACTGAAGCAGTCCTGCAGAATTTTATTAGCTGTACAACCTACCATACCAACAACTCAGCCTGTAGCTACTCACTAAACGATACCTCCTATAATCAACTTTATTAGCTATATAATCTCACAACTGTCCAATTAAACAGTGTTGCAGAAAAGCACCAGATCTTTGATCACAAAGAGGCTTTGGAATGAAATACCGAATTGAAAAAAAAATCAAATGAAGCCAGAACCACGTAGATTTGTTCTACTGACGTAACACAATTACTAAGTCCTTTCTATACACTGGTTACAGAACCAGAAATTAACAACTCCCACTTTAGTACTTCAATGAGGATTAAGGATGAACGAGCTTGAATGGCAATCACCTCGTCTACACAATTGCACAAATCCAAAGTCTCTCCTTAAGTAAGTGACAACTAGGTTATTGTAGCAAATCCAAAAGAACAGGTAATAATTGCCTCTGACAATTGTGTGTGTGTGTGGGGTGGGGGGTGGGGGGTGGGGGTTCTACATCCATACATGACGATATGACATAGAAGTCATTTGTGTATTCTTTTTTAATTGGAAATTTCACGCTCGCTTATATGGAGTCAATAAGGAAATAAAAAAGGGGGCAAGAGGAATTCACTATAATTACTTAACAACTGACCTTGGCCTTTCTTTACCACTTTTTGTTGTTTCCCAGCATTCCTCGACTCTGGTTTCCAACGAGCATTTGCTAGCGATTCACCTAGTAACTCAGCAATCCCTGTTGCCATTGCCTCGGCCTTTTTGAAATATGGAAACCTGTCCCCCTCAAAGTGATTAGATAACCACATGTACATGGACAACACTTGGTGCTTAGTCTCAAGATCCAAGAGCTCCGAATCATTACGAGCAGAACAGTTTGGCATGCCCATTGCTATATTAACAGGCAGCGCTTGTGCATACGACGAAGCAAACTTCAGAAGATGGTACATTGCTTTTGGGTCTCTAATGTTAACGGGGGCAAAGCAAAAATTGAAACGATCTTCAAGAGATAATCCTTGAACTTTCTCAAGCATATTAGCTATCTTTTTTATGTGGTTATACTGACACAAGAAGTATGAACCATCCAAACGGCAATTTTCACCAAACCTATCAAGCAGCTCGGAGAATGTAGAGTTCGGAATTTGCCCCGCAAACAACTCAACCTGCTCATAGAAAGGAAAGAGCCCAACTTTGTTAACTTCGTCAAATGGCTTCTTCAGACACTCGATTAAGTAGTCTAAATCCTCCAGCTGCAAAGTGGTTGCTAGTCCTTCAGGATAGAGACTTCCTCTTCGACCAGCTCTTCCAGCAATCTGTTTCACCTGTGATGCAGGAACGGGAACAATCCTATCACCATTGTACTTTGACAAGGTATAGAAGATGATTCTTCGAATGTTTAGGTTTAAACCCATTCCGACCGCATCACTGGCAACCAAGACATCGAATTCATTGTTTGGATCATTAAACAAGGTAGCTTGCTGTCTTCGTGTCTCTGGTGGTAAGGCACCATATATTACACAACAACGGTGATTAGTATGCTTCTCAATCGCCAATTTTACTTCAAATATCTCTCTTCTTGAGAAGGCAACAACACAGTCCCCGGACCTCACTTTTTTGAGATCGCCTAAAAGGGTCTTTGCTTCAACCACCAATGGCTTAAACCTCTCATAATGCTGTTCTACCAACTCATCCCCAGTTTCAGAACAGACTTTGCGAACAATATCCAAAACACTTGGATCTCCACAAACATGTACCTCATCGGCCTTTAACCCTAGTAGAGCCCTCGTCCATGCATAACCTCTATGTGTGTCCGCCATCATCTGGATTTCATCAATAACTGCTACATCATACATCTCATCAGTCGAAACCATCTCCACCGTGCAAGCAACGTGATTAGAAAATGGAACGTGCTTCTTCTCCTGCCCTGTAAGAAGACTACAATATACCCCTAATCCATTCACCCTATCGAAAACTTCCATAGCCAACAATCTTAGAGGACTACAATAAATACCCTTCTTCGCTTCCATGAACCTTTGCAGTGCATTATATGTTTTACCACTATTTGTGGGACCACAGTGATATATGATCTTGCGTTTCATTGCCCTGGCAAATGGAAACCAAGTATGAGGTTTTGTCAAATCCGCCGACTCAACCATTTTCCTGAAGTTCTTTATCTCATCAGGAAACTCCTCTAAGCAAAACTCCACAAAAATCGGAAACAGAAACTTCTCAGCTTCAATACCTGGACCGAGCGACACTAAGTACTTCACAATATCAACCTTACACTTCTTAAAGAAAAAAATTCGGAACTTCTGAGCTGCTGTAGGAAAAAATGAAGCCCCAATATACACAGCAAGAGCCTGATTCGAAGCCCATCCAGACTTAGCAAAACATCTAAATATCTCAATCATAGTATCCCAATCAGCTCGCGTTTGTTTCTCACACTTGGTAGCATCCCTTAGCTCCCTATATATTTCCACCGGTTCACGACTAGCTATTTGAACAAAATTCAATATTTTCTCAGACCCTAATGCTCCATTATCACACTCATTCTCTTCCACATCCAAATCACAAATTTCTAATTCATCATCCTCATTTCCCACCACTGTGGAAAAAGGGTGTCCATAAAATTGAAAAAGATTCAATCTTTTCCATTGATTAAACCATAAAGGTGAAAATTGAGGTGGGGTTGGTATTGGGTGTCCATAAACATCAAAATCTTGAATTTTTTTTGATTCTGTAAAATGGGATTGTAGGAACCTACTAGAAACTGAGAAAAATCTCAACTTTGACAGATTATTATTCTTGGATAAATACAGATAAAAAAGATTTCTTGCTGGTCCTATTGCCATTATTAGGAGATTAATAAAAAATATTATTGCATCAAGAATGTAATATGCAAAGAGCAAAAAACAAAAAAAAAAGAAATTATACAGAAGCTAAAAATATTTTAGTTTGAGAAAATTGATAGCAATAATAGAAGCATACCTCGAGAGGAAGTAGGAAGGATTGTAAAGAGAAGAAGGAATAGAGGAAAAAGAGTGGTGAATGTTGGAACAACACAAAACAAAAAACCCTACGAAGGAAGTTGAAATACAGTGGACAAAGAAGAGACGGTTTGAGTATAAATTTGGGTGGTTTTTATTTTAATTATTTTAACTATATTTTTAGTTAATGGTCGAAATATACTTAAAATATCTTTTTTTTTACGAGACTCATACCTCAATTATCAATTGTTTATTTTTATTTTTCACCTGAATTGTCATCATCGATATATTATTCCCTCCATTCCAAAATAATTGTTATATTTCGCTTCTCGAAAGTCAATTTGACTAGTTTTTAAAGTTAAATTAGATTAAATTAATTCTATATTTTAAAATTTGGATATTCAAAATCTATACGAAAAGTACTATAAATTGTAACTTCTCATGTCAATATGATAAAAAAAATACATCTTAAAATATTTATCAAAGTTTAAAAAAGAAAATTGTGATAAATATTTTAGAACGAAGGGAGTAGAACACATATCACATCAACTATGAGTTATTTTCTTTTTTGTACCTGATCTATCACCATTGTTCAGGTACAAAAAGGGAATAAATGATAATTGAGTTGCAGTTTAATACATGAATGAGTGATAGTTCAAATATAAAAATGTAACAACTAATAATTTGGATGTAAAACTCGCAAAAAAGGATAGTTGTGTTTTTTACCACTATTTCATTTTCTTTTGATTTTCATTGTTAATTTTTTGTTGATATAAAAGTGGTTTATAAAGAAAGATAATAAACATGAAGACTCTACTATCCGATTTTATCATTTTTGTAAATTGAATATTCACTAGGGTGTGGTATTATAATAGAAAATTGAATTTTGTTTTGGTTCAAAAATTCACAATTCTTGAGAATCGTTTGTGCTCGTACATGTTACATTTTAACTTATTTTCTTTACTAGGTAATTAGTAAAAGAATAAATAATACAAAATTAAGCAAGACTCCAAATAGATACTGAACACTTATCGAATGAAAAAAAATTAAAATCATATATTGAGACCAACCGAGAAGTATATATTTTGAATGCAAAAATAAATATATTAAGGTTCTTACAATGTAAGAACCCATGTTGTAGCTCGAGTTGGTCAAAGATATACGTCCCTGTCCCTGTACTCAACTAAGAATAAATAAAAATTGTACTATGAAATTTTCTGCATTCAACCAATATTTATTTTAGAAAATTACGCTTTATGTCTATTGTTTATTTACATCACGTAGCTCTTACTTTGTGTGTAGACACATGATTTAACTCATATTTGTCTATAAACATCTTTTATACACTTTATATACAATTGTATAATATTGTATATTGGACTACATGACGCACATACTTTCGAAAGCCATATATTTTTGAAAAAAACCCTTTATTTATTTGGCTAGTACATATATATACTTGATAATTTCGAGGTAAATTCTCAGATGCTTCTTTGCCAAGTTAATTTTCTATTGAAATTTTTAGATCACATTTGCTAGGAAATAAGGGAACAAATAATATTGGAGTTGAATATAACTGCAACACGTCATATTGGGAGATCTTAGCAGCTCAGTTGGTTGGTTACATGAACTTTCACCTTGTTGGTGAGAGTTCGAAGCCATAATTTTCACTAAGCGGGTTCAAAACATGAAAAAGTAAATGCAAGAGGCATAACTTTATGTCGATTCAACTTTTACTAAGTATATGTAAAAAGGCATTTTAACCTTAAATTTACAATGTAATTTTATGTCGAATGCAATATTTGATGGTATACATAACTTTTACACTATCAGTGATGCGTGTGATGCGTTCGAAGAAATATTATTGGGTAACGCCAACACCCTACCCATATATAGCAAGGCCTGTGGACCGGGTTGAAGCTATGGTCGAACATGACGATTGTCATAAAAAATGAATGATGTAATTCCTATATTTCAATTAGTAAATTTAATGTATAGTTGTTACTAATTTAATGTACATGATTATTAGCTAAGTACTTAGATTAATTTTTGCATGGATGACCTAGTATCTCCACTTGCATTTACACGTTTTGTTTCCCATATAAAAGGTTGTAGCTTTCGATTAAATTGCCAATATTATTTGGTGAAATTTCATAGTCATTATTTATGTTTACATTTCTTATATCATGTAGTAGTTCAGAGTAACAATCAACATATACATAAATTTTTTATCATCAACACATATATCTCCATTACTGTTATTTAATTTGCTGAGTAATTGTGGTGCAACAAGAGATTTTTCTGTGTATTTCCAGCCTTTCAGGTCAGTAGCTGATTAATTTTCACTTTCATTTTCCTTACCTTTTTTTCAGGAAAAATTACATAGCGTATCAAATATTGATTGCCTAATTACGCTCCATACCAATAGAGAGTTTAAAGCTATTGCTACATACCATACGGATTTTTATATAACAACAGTTTGTATTTGTATGCCGAGATTCCACAAAATATACAATACGAATTTGTATTTGTATGTTGAAATTCCACAAAATAGACTATACGGATTGTATTTGTATGCCGAGATTCCAACTCAACTCTATTTGTATTTGTATGCCGAGATTATACAATTGCTATAGAAAGTATTGGTACGGATTGTAATTAGGCAAAGTGTTGCGACGAATGCCTCATTAAGTTCCTATTAGTTGCTATTTATGAAAGTTGATCTACTTTTTACTATAGTATCATTTTTATTTTATTTTCACTAAATCAACTTATGATATTATGAACAATTATTATTTCCTTTGATTGTCATGTAATATCTTCACATATCTGGAGAAGTACTTCTTTATTCTCTTGAAGTTTAAAGTGCAGATTGTTTAAACTTTACATTTAGTTTAGCCTATGTTGAATTCTTAGTTTTCTGTTACTACTTGTTGTCTCTTGTGCCTCTATTTTCTTACTATCGTTCTGTTGTTACTGCTTATGTCTTCATAAATGTTGTGTTTTTGCTATCCTTGAGACGAGGGTCTATCGGAAACAATCTCTCAACCTGCCAAGGTAGGGGTACGGTCTGCATACACTCTATCCTGTTGTACTTGTTGTTGTTGTTGTTATGTTGAATTCAAGCCAGAGGTTCCAAACATAAATGAGTCTCTATTCTGTTTGAGTTAGATATATACGGAAGATTTACAAGAATGGCCTTAGAGGCGGCCGATGGATGGTTTTGAACTTTTGATCTCGCTTGCCCCATGGACAAAACTTCGAGCTTATATATATGAAGAAGTTAGTGTTGCCACCACATAGTTCTAACAGCTAACATCACATTCATTGAAGATGTGTGTCTCAGCTCGGATTCTGTTTTTCTAAGAATTTAACTTGTTGTTGCTTGTTTCTTTTTTTCTTGTTGCAGAAATTAGTTATTCTTGGAAATATGAAGATCGTCAGTACGTTCATAGATAACGTCAAGCTTGTGTTTAGCCAATGGGAATTGGGATCCTCTATTTTGTTTAGCATAACATTGCAGGCTTTTCTAATATTTTGGACGTACAAAAGAAGGAATTCAGTTGGAACCATGAGAAAGACGTTGTGGCTCGGGGTTTTCCTTGCTGCTGATTTCGTTGCAACGTTGTGTCTAGGAGCCATCTTTCACTTGCCTTTCGGAACGAGTGCCTCATCATCATCCGGTGATCATAACAAAAAAATTAAGAACCTTTTGGTTATCTGGTCACCCTTCATCCTACTGCACTTGGGCAGGCACAGCACACTTGTAGGAATTTCCTTGGCAGATAACGAATTCTGGCTGAGTCATTTCTTTAAATTCTTATACTATGAGTTCACAGCTCTGACGATAAGTATTCTTGGTTCCTCAACGAGATGGTTCACCTTGGCATCGCGTATTATGTTGGTTGGAGGCTCTTTAAAGTTTGCTGAAAGAGTTTTGGCGCATAAAAAAGGGAGCATGAATGAGCTTCGTAGATCCATTCAAGATAACAAAGATCTCCCCCCGCGGGTTGAAGGCATTAAGGAAATCTCTGAAAAGATCGAAAGAGCTCGCACTATCCCACATAGAAAAGGTGATATTGAGGATGCCTTTCATTCAATTAACATGCCTAGAGAAGAAAATGATCCTCAAGGTGACGATGCTGACAGAGTTGATGACATTCTTGATCCCCTGGTGCCCGTGTCTGAGGATAAAATTGTAATAGCCCTGTGTGAAGCTTATCATGCTTTCAACAAGCACAAAAACCTCTACATTGACGGTAGGTTGTCAGAAGATTGCTACAGAATTAGAGGAGGGCATTGGCGTGGAGAAAATTTTGAACTCGGAGAGGCTGCTACTGCTTTCAACAACATAAAGATGGAACTATGCTTTGCATATGACCATTTCTACACAAAAATGGCATTCTTGCATACTTGGTGGGGCTGGATTGCCCGATTTGTAAGCTTACTTTCATGTTGTGGCGCGCTTATCCTGTTTTATGTTGGAGTTTTCACCAATGATGAATTTAACCGAGCTGACAACTTTGACAAAATTGTCACCCATCTCCTGTTAATTATGGCATTCTTCCTTGAGGCAGGGAGTTTGATGGAGTCCATACTGTCAAAACGATTTCTGGTGCAGATTGGGATCCGTAAGGGAAAAATGTGGCGGTTTTTGGAACGCCTTATTTTAAGGCTTCCAGGTAGATGTATAATCACCAGAGACACAAATCCCACCTTAAAGATAGGACAGTTCAGCTTACTTCCTTTCTGCTTTCACAATTCCAAGCAGAATGCCCCTTTTAAATGGTTCTTAGACTATTTTGATCTGAAACAGTTTTGGAATAACCTTAACTACATTAGCCGTATCTCCATTGAAGACGTTCATCGGCCTGATGAGAGAAGAAGATTCCTAAATTTGGTCTTTGACTGTATTGGACAGCGACTAAGGAGAGAGCGGATGGAGGATGATCACTTCAGGTTCCAATCTCCGATCAGCGCAGCCGTGCATGACCAATTACCTGATCATATCTTCGAAACCATGCATTTTGAAGAATGTGTCATAGTTTGGCACTTAGCCACAGAGGTGTGCTACAGATCACATGACTTCAGCTCGGGTTCGGAGGAATCACATTATCTTCAGTATGCCAAGTACCTCTCAGACTACATGTTATATCTACTGCAAGCTCATCCAGAGATATTATCACCACTGATTACAAAAGAGCTACAAAGCTATCGAAATGCATGCACCACAATTAACAGATTCTATGATGAAATGGAGATTCAGAGTCAGGAGATAACAGAGATCGTCAATAATATTGACCCAACATACATTAGTTTACGTGAAATCCCAAGAGAGCAACGACCAAAGGACATCTCTAACTTGTTACTAGATGGCTATGAACTAGCTCGAGAGATTGGTTGGGTAGCTGAAGAAGCAGAAAACACATGGAGAGTATTATTTGAAGTCTGGGTGGATATACTTTCCTATTCTGCAGCTTTTGTTCCAGGGAAACAACACGCCGAGCATCTTGTCACCGGTGGAGAGTTCATAACATATATCTGGTTGCTTATCATCTACTTGATCGAGTACTGATCGATTATTATCTTCTTCTTTTTTTGGTTGTGTAACATTCTCCATTTCCCATTAATTTGTTGCTGTTTTTGCTCCCATATTTGTATCCCCTTTTTCAAACTGTTTGACACCGCTTTATTTAAGCTGAGGGACTATCGGAAACAACCTCTCTATCTCTATGAGGTAGGGATAAGGTGATATATTATGCACTCCTAACTCTAATGGACCAGGTTAAACTATTTGTTTTACCTTGATTACTTAACACGAATTAAGACGAAGTAAGAAAAACACAGTATTCTACGTGTAAAACACCCGGCTCATAAGGGTGAAAAACCACGGCCTACACCTCTGTGGAATTTCTCCCAACTTCACTAAATCAATGAGCCTTAACGGGATTCAGATTACAAGCACTTCCAACCTAGGAACTAACTGTAATTCCTAACTTCAACAATCTACACGGATCGTTGAACCTCTTCAAGTTATCCCTAACTTTAAGTTAACACAAGATTGTTCCCTAAACAATGATTCTAGGAAAGCACTAAGTTACAACTCAACTGTACTTTCTAATACACATTAACTAGAATAGAAGATTGTAAGACATATGACTATGAAGCAGGTTCTTCAATCGGGTCCTTTATATCAGGTTGCACTTCGATAGTCAGTCAGAACTCTCTCAAATATTGCTCTTGCTTATTTGCTTCCTTTTCTCTCCGTATAAGTGTGTGAATCTCATTGTGGAAGAACTTGTATATTTATAGCTCTAGTTGTGCTTCCGATTCCACTAAGAAGTCTTTCCCGACAAGGACTCCCACCTTGCTTGGATGCTTGAATGTGTAAAGTTTATGGACTCCGGTCCTGCATATGCTTTGTACAGACTTTCTGATATTTTACTCCTTTATTTCAGAGTCCTTGGACAAGCTGGACTCTGGATATAGAACATGTGTCTTCAACATGGTTCATGGACTTGTTTCGTGTCTTTGTCAATCATCAAAATATACTAAACCTAACATAAAGACTACATACACACTACCCTCTCCAGACTCCACTTGTGGGATTACACTGGGTATGTTATTGTTGTTTCGTTTTCTTTTTTTAACTCTCTCCAGTGCAATGTGTACCTTGGTGCTATGTGTTGTATAATCGGGAAAGCTCTTCATTTTATTCACTGAACCAAGGAGTATTTATATACAGTACAAAGTGATAGTAATAGGAAATATACAACAGAGAAGGAAAGAAATAAAAAACAGAATCATGCACATCATGAAAACAATGTAAAGAAGATCAAAAATCAAAAGTAATCAGGATCAATTTTGGTACTGGTTTCCTTATTATGGTCTCTGAAGATGGTGAATCATAGAGAAACTCCAGTCTTGACATGAACGCGCTCATTTTTTATTTGTCTCGCTGTTGAATTGACCGTTCTATATCATCATAAGTTCTATTTCTCGCCTTTTCTTTTGATTTGTCTCGCTTCTTCATTGTTTGTAGCTGTTATGCAAAAATAACCCCGTTTGCAGATCATTGGCAACTGAAATTTTCTCTCCTCGCTTTGATGGCTATCCATTTCACACATGTACATGAAAATGTCATGTTCTGCCCATATTAGTACCGAGACTTTTGGCTAAGTGTAGCTAATTGCTTAAGCTGTACTATCCCAAAATAATTATGAAAAAACTTGCATCGAAACTCAATGTGTAGTTATATGAAGCTTTTATCGTAAAATGATAGGGAGATGATAGATACTTTTTCTTACCAAAGTTAGAGATTGTTTTTCAAAATATCTTTGTAATTATGGTTAAATTTTTGTTGTTAAAATCTCCGAAATAGCTTGGTACTCCATAAACAATGAATGTCAAAACTAGCTAGCTGTGGAATCTCAGAAATATCTGAACTTGGGCAGAATTAACCTGACATGGACAGCTAAAATGTAAATATAAAGAGCCATGCTCACGATTAGAAAAAAAAAAAGATTTCTTTACAATAACCACAAAGGCTTCTTAGTAACAAAAGAACAACAGTTTGATTTGGCCAGATCAAATAATCAATAATTTGTGTGTGTCATCCTTGGGCAGGGGTGAAGATAATCTTCTCTGTGTCGTTCCAATTTTATCGGATGTTCCCAAAGGCATTGAAACAGCAGAAGATAAAATCGGATGAAAGGAACTCGCTGTTCTCAAGGGCCGTGGTGAAAATGTGTTTGGTATTTTGATGTCCCCATTAGATTTCTTGGATTTAAAGGACTGCTGTATTGTACCACCTCGAATAGATATCAAAGCCTTGGAAATTGATCGTAATTCATTAACATCTTGAATGAACTGAGACGACATGTTTGAGATTTGTATGGAACAAAGTGAATTTAGCTTCTCCAACCCTTTTGGAAGCTCAACAAGGGAGGGACAATATCCAAGATTCAACGTCTCAAGCTTTGTCATCGCGCCATATGGTATCTCTTCCCAATTTTCAAGATTTTGACAATGGAGAATGGATAATTTCTTCAGTTTGGGAAAGCCTCCATTTCCAAACTCAATGTCTTTTCCATCATACGAATTGCAAAGTGATAGGACGATAAGATTGGAAAGCTGTTGGAGAGCACATAGAGGATCTATAGTAAGCTTGCTATCCCAGAAGTATAGACACTTCAGACAGTGCAACTTACCAACCCAATCAAGCAAATTATTCTTCGTAGGACCTCCAATACGCAGCTTTTCTAGGCTGTAAAGTGTCGGGAGTGAAATCTTGTCATTTTGATCCTCGAAAGAACCTTTCATCGTAAAGGATCTGAGGAATCCCATCCCTTCAACAGCCTTAAACAGGGGAGCCAAATGGAAACCTTGTACTGCACCAACCGATAATTTTCTTATCCCTCTTAGATAAATTAGGCCTACTGCTATAGCTTCCGTCATTTTGAGTCCAGAAAGCGTTTGGAGATCTTTAAAGGCTTCAATATTCCCATCTCTAAGATTCACTACCTTATCGGTAAATGATCCTTCGAGTAGAAATGCCTAAGGTCCCCCAAGCCTTGTAAATCATCAGGCAAGTCCCTTACCAATGTATCTCTGATGTCCAAAGTTTGTAATCTACCCAACTTCTTGAGAGACATTGGTAGTTTCTTAATCTTACCACCCCTCAATCCTAAATACCGCAGTAGGGCTAAATCTCCTACGGCCTCAGGCAATAATTCATGGCAAAAACCTTTAAGTTCCAGGACAGATAACAATTTGAAATCATTTAAATTGAGGGGTTGGTGCTGATTTTCTTCGAGTGCAAGAAAAGAATACAGACTGCTAAAATATTGTCGAGAATACTTACTTGTTGAAGAACCAATATCGTCACTAGCACCACACAAAAAATCACGATGACATTTCTTCGGGAGGTTGCTCTTTAAATTCTTGAGGATGACACTAAAACCGATCCCTTCAGATCTTGTCAAAGCAAAATCGCGCATCACTCTGAGGATTCGACAAGTTTTGACCTCTCCATCTATGTTCCTCTTGACTACCTGAATCATATTCCTGTGGATTAGCTCCCCTAGTTGAAGCTGTGCTGATTCCTCCAAAGTTCTATTGTTGTCGTGATGCACGAAGCCCTCCGCTATCCACAGACGTTTCAACTTCTTACATGAGATCTCAAATTGACAAGGGAACGAGGCAGCATATAAGAAGCAGCTTTGGAGTGCTGGACTCAAATCAGCATAACATAAAAGCATAAAGAGAGTCCTTTTCATAAGCAGTCGATGAACTTTGTTCCAATCTTCAACCTTATGCTTTGTTGAGAGCATCCTTCCAACGGTAACCATAGCAAGAGGGACACCACGACATAGTTTCACAATATCCTCAGCAACTGATTTCACGGAGGAAAAGGATTCCTTGATACTCTCTGAGGTGCAGGCATGCTCGTGCAGCAAGTCGGATGAATATATGGGACTTAGTTTGAAAATTTCATGACCAATGCTGAAGTTTCTTTGCTGAGAAGTAACGAGTATCTTTGCTGTTATGATGCCTTCAGGTATAGCGTCAATAACCTTTTGAACGATATCCTGTGATGGAACATCGTCCAACATCAGCAAGAACTTCTTTCCAATCAGCCAACTGTTGATCAACTTCTTCAAGGGCTTTTCTCCCATTGTGTCAATATTGTTTGGAGCCATGACCGAAAGGCTTTTCAGGATGCCTTTCAAGACGTTGTGCATTATTTTCCTAGTTGAATCATTTGTAGACACGAATGCCCAAGCGTGACAATCGAAGTGTTTTTGGACTTGCTCATATACAGCTTCCGCAACAGTTGTTTTGCCAATTCCTGCCTCCCCTGATACGATGATAATGTCAGGGGATTTTTCCTCCTCTGACAATAACCATCCTTCAAGAAGTTTCACCTCCTCTACCCGGCCTACCATACGTGCTGATTCAAGATTCTTTCGAATTTGAGTAGTTGATCTCGAGACACTTGGCTGAGACTTATCAGGGGATATGGTACTTTCTATTAACTGCAAAAATTTATTTTTTATTTTATTCTTTTTTTCTAGTTTTTCCAGCAGCTGCAACATCTCTGTGCTGGTAACCATTTCCGAGATCTTTCGTAGCAAAAGTACACAACCCGCAGCAGAACTCTGATCAATAGGGAAGAATACCTGAATCATTTGAGAGATTGTATTCACAACCACATTATTTGAATCCAACATAAACGAACACGAATTCAAGAACATTCTGTACAGAGTTCCAGTATTCATGTTGATCAAGTGGAAGTTATAAATGATAACAATTTCTTCAACATCAGCTGCCCAAACCACGACCTCCTTATTGATCGGAGTTCTTTTGCTGGTATGCATTACTATGGTGTTCCTCAATTTGCGTATATCAAAGCTAACAGAGTCATTTGATCTCCCTTGTTCATCATCATGGAGATCAAATTCGGTATACTGGAGATGAGAGAGCAATCGACTGAATGTTTTCTCAATATTGCGGAGCTCGTTAGCTGTACGAGTATCCACTTTATTCATTGGAAATTCGTCTAGTCGCCGTACAAGGTTGCCCACCATTAGTAGGGATGCCATATTCTTTGAATTGTTGCCCAGAAAATTTGAATGCAAGTTCTGGAGGGAAATCTTTTATTTGTGTCCAAATATTTCATAGTATTCACTACAATATAGGAGAGGGTAGAAGCAGGCATTTTTTTCTTTGTTTCCCGCCCGGTGTCCGGTACCCGCATTGGAGCTCGACTAAATCGAATTCGCGTCAGGAAGTCTCACATTGGGGGTAAAGCGCTCCCTAACAAAGGCGACTCCACACTCGAGGAACTCGAACTCGAGACCTCTAGTTAAGGATGAAGGAGTACTTACCATTCCACCACAATCCTTGTTGGTAGAAGCAGACTGTGATGCTCGCTTGCTGATAAGGGCAATTTTGGTATTTCGGAATTTTTGTGGTTTAAGATATTGTACTCTCTCTGTCTCATATTAGTTGATCACTATACTAAAAATAGTTATCTGGTTACTTTACTAAATCAAGAAAGAATTAATTAAAAATTTCTCATATTACCTTTACCATTAATTCTTTTTAAAAGTGCTTACACTTGTTTGTAAAGTTCTAAAGAAGTTTCTTAAGGGGTGAATTAGTAAAAAATACCTTCTTATTTATGATTTCTTAATATGCATGTAAAAAAAAAAGTGACCAACTAATATGGAACGGATAGAGTACTCAGTTGTTTTATGTATGTACTCTCTCTTGGATATAAAGTGCATAAGTGACATTTCTGAATTTGGATTTTTATGCTACGTGCTTTATTTGTAGTTTTTTTAGGTAGAGGTGGGCATGACACGATATTGAAAATTTTAGTTTTTAAAAATGTTATATTATTATCGTACGAAATTAATCGATGGAGAAGAAGATGAATTCGCCGATAAGTCTTCCACTTTTCTTCTTGATTTATCTCACTTTTCCTCTTTTTCATATATACAAATCACTCGTTCAAAAATAAACATTAGATTTGTAACTTTATTTATACAAAATTTACGATCAAAGAAAGAATAAAATAAATCCAAAATTATTATCAAGTTTTGAAAAAAATGATGGAACTCATATGTGTTGTTGTTGTTGTTTTTTGAAAACTTTGATATGAATTGTTTTTTTGGACAAGAATATAAAAGGGACTAGTGATTCTTCTTTCTTTCATTTATCAAATTTTAGCTTCGAATTCAAAAGGTCTCATTTGACTCTTGTGAATAACATTTTTAGCTTCGAATTCAATGTTGCAATTTTATTTATGAGTTCAGAAGGGCCGGCTTAACCACTAGGTCACTAAAGCAATCGCCTGGGTCCCCAAAAAATTGGGGCCTCATTTTAAAAAAAAAAAAAGTACTTTATGCATATTAATTAAAAAAGTTATTGCATTTGAGATGTATATAGAACTTGAATTCGTAAAAAATACATAATATTTAGAAAGAAACAATTTGATGAAAATATTGATAATGAAATCACAAAGTCTCTTGAAGAAACTTTTAGAGTTGATTACTTATTATACATAGTTACATACTAGACCAAGCATTTTTTTCACTTCAAAATAGATTTGAACAATTTGAAGCATATGAAAAAAAAATTGATTTCCTATTTAGTGGTAAAAAATTGAGGTTTGAAGAAACACTGCCTTAACCTTGGATTTTCTTTAATACATAATAGTTATTCTGATATTGATGGTTTATTGTCAAAAAAAGAAGAAGATATTGATGGTTTAGATTAGGTATAGATTTTATGAATCAAAAAGAATGTGGAATTATGAAATAAAGATACGCCATGGTACGTGATTATTTGGACTATAAGATTAAACCTTTTGAATCAAGAGTGTTAAGAGAAATAATGCAAGTTGAAGATAATGATCTAATAGAAATACTCAATCAAATAAAAAGACTTGATTTTTTTTCAAATGCATATATTATTTATAAATTAATGTTATCCGTTCATGTAACTGTTGGCTCAACCGAAAGAAGTTTTTCAAAACTAAAATTGATAAAATCTTACCTAAGATCAACAATGTCTCAAGAGAGATTGAATGGATTAGCTATATTATCAATTGAAAAGGAATTACTAGGACAATCCATTATGAAAAAGTAATTAATGACTTCACATCCAAAAAAAGTTAGAAAAATAGACTTTAAATCAAATATATATGGCGATATTTCCTTTTTTAAAAAATTATTATATATTTAAGGCCTCTCTCTAGAGTTTGGCTTTAGGCCCCCCATCTTATTGAGTCGGCCCTGGTAGTGAATGACCATAATGTTTGGAAAGGAAAAAAAAAAAGAGAAATGAAAGATAATATAAACGAGGCGGGGCAGGACAGTGTAATTTTTTTGAAAAATACCAAACGAATTACACCAGATCAAAATATTAACAGGTCAAGGCTTGTCGGCCCCATCCTATATACACAACTAGGAGCGATCGTGGTGTAATTTGCCTCGATTTTTATTCAAAAGGAAACCATGGGAAGTTCTTCTAGTCAATGCTTAATATCGTATGGTGAGTAATAAAATCGATAATCCGGTGCATAAAGTATCACGTGTTAACAACATCCAAGAAAGAGGTGTGATGTAGACAACTTACCTAATTACAAACATTAGCGTTTACTTTCACGTCGAATCCGTAACATATAGGTCACACGGAAATAACTAATTTGAAATGATGCAAATTTTAGATGCTTTACATTAGATAACACATTCTTACACTAATATTTTCAACTATTTTAATTATTGTACTCAATTTAGATATAATAACCTTAGCGTAATTATGTAGTCCATGTGAAAAATAAAATTACTTATATTCTTGATTTTAAACTATCAATTGGCCTCTAGCCTTATAATTAACTACGTACGTACATGAAAAATACTACAAGAATTAATTATGATTTTATGAGATAATTTTAATTAGTGAACATGGCCATATAACAGGCTAAAAATGCTTAACTTGACATGCAAATTATAAAATGATGACGTGGAATGATAATTTAAGTGGGGCCCACATCAGCCCCCATGATGGGAAAAAACGTCGACGAATTGATGCTTGCTAAAGTGCAAAGCTTGATGCCCTGGTGCCTGTTTCTTCCCTCTTATTAGATAGTAATTTTTTTTAAATATATAATAAATTTTAAAAAAAAAATTAAAATAAAAATCGAACCCATAAATGAAGAAGCAGGCATGTTAACGGGCTGCTACCTGTTTCTTCCCTCTTATTAGATATAATGGAGTAATATATATATTTCATTTTTTCATTAGCACTTGGTAAAGCTGAAGTTATTTTATTTATTTATTTTTATAAATAATTTAAATGACTGAAATAAAAAAATATCTATGTTTATTTTTAAAAATATGTTTGGACAATAAAAAGAGAAGACTTTTTTTCTTCTCTCAACTATTAAGTTAAGTAAAAATAATGAAATTAAATTACATGTGGTAGAAAATCGTGTAAATCATCAATTTAATATTTAATTCACTCAGTCATCATATAAGATACAACTATGACAAGTCATATAAAAGTTACTTTTTAAAATTACAATAACAAGTGGCAAAAGACTATTGAATATAATACTTATAATTAGCAACCAAAACACGATTTGTCTATTTATTTATTCAACTTATTTCAATCATCTTCCAATCGACTTATTATTTTTAAGTTAGACTGATTTGGTCAGAGGCGAAGCCAGAATTTTCACCAAGAGGTTTAAAATTTAACAAAATACACACACAAGCTAGTCAAAGAGGGTTCAACATCTACTATATATACATAAAAATAATTTTAACCATTTATAAATAGTATAATTTTTCGCCGAAGAAGGTTTATGGCCAAAGGTTGGCTCCGCCTCTGGATTTGGTCTGAATATGTATTAAAATGACCTATAAGAAATCTTAGTAATTTTTCTTTGAGAAAAATATTGAGTGGTTGGGAGGTGAGTCTCTTGTGTGGGAGACCTGAGATCGAATCCAGTCTCCGTTTATCGCTTAGCCATGAGCTTGTCGCATGGGGCTTGCCTAATGCGATTTACATCTCCTGTGTGGTTTAATTTGCGAGCTATGTGTTTCTCTAACTAATTTGTGATAGTTCAGGTATGAAACTCAGAAAATCGAAATACTTTAAGTGTGTTTTTAGCCTTTTAACTGTTTAAAAAATTAAACTTTAAATCAGCGGTCTTTTTCTCAAAAATGTCAACCTTGTAAATTTCATTTCTCTTTAGAGATGACAATCATGAATATGAAAACAACAAATAATTATTTGTGGTTGGTGGTAAAAGAAAGGTAATTGTCTTACCAACAAATGTGTGAATATAATCCCCAAATGTAATTGTTTTTTTATGAATATAGGGAGCTATACTTTACTAGGCAGGCCAGCTACCACGTACAAGTCGTATTTATTTATTCTTTTAAGATGACGTTGGTTAATTATATTAGTACAATATGTTGACAAAGTCTTACAATATTGGCTAAGTATAGTGTTTAATTTCTTTTACTTTTTTATTCTCTTTCTGGTTTTTTTGTTCATTTTCAACGCGCAAGTCTTTTACATTTTTGTCATTTCTCTTAATTAATGATAGAAAGCAAAGAAAAATTGAAGCTGAGATATAGAAGAATTTTCTGTGTGTATTTCTCTAATTCATCATGTACAAGAGTGTGTAATTTATACATCTAAAACTAGGGAGTGTATTGTAAATACTGAGGCTGTATGCTAAGTAACTAAAACTATGTAACTAACTAAATGTACAGATCATTATTCTCTATAGGGGCCACTTATACGTTGTAGACCATGTATATTTATGACTTCGTTGTTGTTTCCTAAAGTTGTCTGAAGACAGAGAGTTCATTGTGTCTTCTTCATTCACCATAGATATCAAGGTTCCATCAATTAATTGTATAGTTCATTTGATAGAACAACTCGTTTATATGCGCGTTAATATTTTTCAAGAGGGTTTATCATACGATCAGAAAAAATGATCTTGTGAAGACGCACACGTAGCAGGAACTCTTCATACAAAGAAGACTATTCATATATTCTTTTTTATCCGATATGAAATTCTTCAATACGTTTGTTGCTGAAATGGAGAAATAAAGTTCATGAGATCAAGCTAGCTGAATCTGGGAAGCTTTGTTCTTTGGTGGTTGAACAAAAATAATACTCCAGGGGTCGTTTTATATGCAGAATAAAATGAGATATTTTAAAATTAAGTTTGAGATTAACTTTATACTGTATTTGATTGGCAGTATAAATTTATCGTGAGATTTAAATAAGAAAGGATATGAGAAAAAAATATATAAAGAAATAAACACGGGACAGGGATTAGTGAATATAATCTCCAAACATAATTCTTTATGAATATAAGGAGCTACTCTCTTTTCCAGTTTATACGACACACTTTTAGTTTGCTCTAAAAAGAATATCACATTTTTATAATTAAAAATAATTTAATTTGGAATTTTTTCTTTTATCCTTAATGAAATTATAATTTATAATTCACACAAATATCTAAGATTTGTTTTAATTCAAAATTTTCAAAAAAAACAACCTTTTTTTTCTTAAACTTTGTATATTAGATTGATTAGTGATCAAAAAATCAATGATCTTTGTTATTTTAACAAGATATATATTACTCTCTTCGTTCCAATTTGTTCAACATACTTTTTTTTTAGTCTGTTTCAAAAAGAATGATCATTACCTTTTTAACAACTCTGCAATTACAACTTTTCACATAACATGTTAAACACCACGAGATTAAATGATATTTTAATAATTTGACATATTTTTAATTTAAGATAAGATTCAAAAGTCTTCTTTTATTTTTTTAAATTTCGTGTCAGAGTTAAAATAGACCAAATAAATAGAAACGGCGAGGGTAGTATAAGTTTATGCAAATCAACTTTCATTGCCTAATTAGTGCCGGCATTTTTTATTACTAAGTTAATTTTCATACTGTACTTCATTGACTTCTTTAATAAATTGGAGGGTAAGTAACGTAAGAGGAGTTTCGTGTAACATATCATTGATTAAAATATTACATACTATGATAAATAAGATCTTTTTTTAATTCTTTTTTCTTAAAGATTTTTTTTTTGGTGAGACATAGAATTCTAATAAAAAGAAAAAGGTGTTACTCCCTCTGTTATTTTTTAGTTGTCATAATTTTCTTTTTTAGAGTCAAACAATATAATGTTTTACCAATATTTTAAGATGTATTTCTTAATTATGTTGAAAAAAGAAAAATGGCAACTTAGAGTACTTTTCATATTATTTTTAAATATCTAAATTTCAATCTTAAAATACTGAACTAATCTAATTTAATTTTAGCTTTGAAAATTAGTTAAATTATCTCTTGAAAAATGAAAATGACAATTAAAAAAGAACCGAGGGAGTACTATTTTTTTCTTTTACTTGTAACATAATGCATGATAACACTAGTAATAGTTAATACTTGTAAGCATAATGCATGACAACTCTGATTATTAAATTTTCATGGAAATAGACATTAAGTTGGATTGAATCTTGTTAACCAAACCTTCATCTACTTGGAGTTGGAATATTGTCTGTGCGAAGCTAAAAATTTTGTTTAGGGTATTTAAGATTTAATATATATGTATGAAAATTAAAATAATTTTTAACCTATATATATTTCGTATAATTCTCTAAATATATAATAAAATTTTTTTACGAAAGGTGTTTGAGTGACCACCCTAAGTTACATGTGACTACACCACTGAATACCGCAAAAGGAACTTCACCTTGCTCTATTAGGACGTCTTCAAAATCTTGAATAACTACTAGGAAAATACGGCATGGTGTGGCTGTCAAAAATTTAAATGGTTCAACTTTTATCGTTCAGAACCAAACCCCCCCCCCCCCTCCCCCGCTCCTTGAATACTAGATATGACCTCAAAATAACAGGGATCAAGGTCGGCTAGTGAGACGATGGTCTTCCAATATCAATAGGTTGACTGTTTCGCTCTATCGTTGATTTTAAATTTTAAATAAACAGGAATACCATTCAAAATGCAAAATATATATAACTGAAATAGATATCTTGATCACTAGGGACCATGCATATAGTTAGCATGACAAAATTTGTATATCCTTATATAAGACTTACGTGAGTCAGTGTAACTACTGAATGATTGCTTGCAAAAACAATAACAATATGTGATTTCTTTATTTCATTTTCCATTTAGAAGAAATCAAGTTTAGGTAGATTTAATTAAAATATAATCTTGTGCAATCTATGTTTTATGATATATTACTATATGGTAGGTGCTTAGAATAATTTTTAGCACAATATTAAAGAAACCGTGTAGTACTCTATGAAGTTGCATATATACCTAATTGACCATTTGATTAAAAAAGGGCAGCCCGGTGCACTAAAGTTCCCGCTATGCACATGGTTCGGGGAAGGATTTGACCACAAGGGTCTATTGTACGCAACACTTACTTTGCATTTTTGCAAAAGATTATTTCCAAGGCTTGAACCCGTGATCATTTGATGTTTAAAAAAAATGACACAATTTTTATAGTTAAAGTGTTCAAATGTTCATATGTTGAGTTTAGATGGCCAAGTAGAATGTTCATGAACTCAATTATTGTACCTAAAATTAAACTTCAACAAAAGTATTCGCATTTGAATGGTGGCTCAAGATCAGCATTATGAAAACCTTATATTCTTTGAAGAGGTTCTATCACCTGCCGGATACAAAAAATCTTTTTTCTTTACCTTCGTATTTACTATGATAAACATTATCTTAGTTCAATTCGATAGCGCATGAGTCTCCTAAACCCTAGACAATTAATCCTGTTGAAAATATCATTTTGAGTAACTTAGAGAGTTTCATGGTACTTAATTGAAATTACAGGATGGATAAATGTTACTTTATATGTTTTATCGAGATAGAATTTGAAACTTGTTATTTTCTTATTTCGTAGGTAAAGACTTACTTCCATAAAAAGAATAATTAATTTGGATTGATATGAAAGTTCTAACTACCGCAAGAATCCATGTTATATATTCGAAAGAGAGTTAACATCATTTTACTTAGCCAATTTGGCAAATGGACATACATAACATCATTATAATTAACAAATATAATATAGAACCACCTAATTATCTTAAAACCTGGATATATGTAACAATTACTAACACTACCTCTCTTTATAAAAAAACATATATTACTCATGATTGGATGAATTAATTAAAAGTATTATATTCCAAGTCCAACATGCGTATGATACAAGAAAGTATTGCATTGAAATTTTCTTTTCTTTTTTTTCCTTTATTGCCACGTAATTTAATTTGACAGACGGAATTTAAAGAAAATAATTTTTTTTGAAATTTATAATTTTGACTCATGCCATAATATTTAGGTGCCGTTTGGCCATGAGAATAAAAAATTATTTTACTTTTTTGGAATTTTCAAAGTTGGAGTTGGAGTTGGAGTTGTGTTTGGCCATAACTTTTGCAATAATGATCTAGATCTTAAATATATATTTTAAAAAAATATAAAATATGATTTAAAAATGAAATATAATTTAAATGGGGTTATTTTATGAAAATAAAAACTTTAGGATTTTTTCAAAAAAAAAAAGTGAAAAAAGTGGTGTTTTCACTTTTCCAAATACAACTCCGGAGTTGTATTTGAAATTTTTATGGCCAAACACTATTTCCGAAAAAAAGTGAAATAATTTTTCGGAAAAAAGCGAAAATTCTCATGGCCAAACGCCTACTTAGAAAAAACTACCTAAATAGACATACCTCCTTACCATATTTACTAACTCTCCCACTACTTTATTTTAATTACTTAATATACCACATGTACCACTCGGATACATCGCCCCAGGTCATGATACATCGCCTCACCTCGTGATACATCGTCTCACCTCGGATACATCCCACCCGATGTATCAAAGGTAAAACCAAAAGAATGGATGTATCCGAGTAGTTTGAGGATGTATCCAGAGGGATTTCGATGTATCCGAGTAGTTTGGGGATGTATCCAGAGGTGACGTGATGTATCCCGAGGTGAGGTTATGTATCCGAGTAGAGGGATGTATCCGAACGATAAGGAGGTGGGAAAAAGAGTAATTAGCTCTCAAACGTGTGTTATAAGATTTTTAAAAATACTTGTGATTACCATGAGATTCTTTATGACAATAAAATTTTATCAATTGAAGTAAAATAGAAAATCTAAAATTAAATTATTTTTTCAAATATAAAAGTGCATTATTTTTTCTCGAACGAACTAATGAAAAAATAGTGTAACATATATAGACTAAACGGAAGGGATTAATTAAAAATTGTCTCTAGCGTGGAACTTATCACTCTTCTTCGATATCTTTACTAATATTTGTTGTGCATTTTTTTTTATTTTACTGTCGTTATTTTCCTTTTATTCATGCTTTAATTACTCTTATTTGAACTGAGGATTTACTAGAAACATTTCTACTTACCTCACAAAGGAAGGAGTAAAATTTGTGTATATTTTACCTTCAGATTTCACTTGTGAAATTACACTACGTATGTCATTGTTGAGCTTATCTACTATATGGTTTATTCAAGTGGTTTTTGTTAAACATCCTATTGCATGTCATTGTATTAAATCTATAGGCATTATTATTAACATTAAATTTAGTTAACATCACGTAAGTAATTAATAGGAATTTATAAGTTTTTTATATGAAAATCAACATCAATGACTTATGCTTTGTCGTGGCTAAAATATTCATAATTAAGATTCTTTCAACAGAAAATATAAAGGTTGAATATAAATATTTTTTTACCTTTCCACGCGTTTGTGTGATTTTCTGATTTGAAAATCACATAAGTTGTCGAGTAAGCGAAAAGTATTAAAATGACACACTTGGGGCTTACTACCTGTGTTTAAAAGGTACAAGATTTAATTGAGATGTTTACGTGAAACTCTATGCCAACTTCGGGTGTCTCTATATGTGTTCAGTCAAATATAAATATATCTAAATATATATACACAATAACTCACTAAAATTTCAAACGAATATTAATTTTGACGAGACAACTTGAGTGTAGTTCGACTGTTCGACTTAGTACATGCAACTCTCCTAATAACACATGTACCGATTAACTCAGACACAATAAAATTTGATATCGTTTTGAAACTTCATTTGTTGCCTTTGAGCGCGATGCAATGCCAGTTTGCTTTTACGAGCCTTCTTTATTATTGTAGTATTGACTTAAAATTGCTCTAAGAGCTCGTTAACTTCAAATTTTAAATCTGCCTCGACTATTCCACCTGGATAATTCGATCGTGGTAGGTAGAAAGAAGTTATGCCACAAACTTAAGTATGCTTTCTATTTTTAGTTTTAGTTTTCTCATTTTTGAAAAATAGAAACAACTCGAAAACCTTTTCTCAACTTGAAAATTACTGTTTTACCTATAATTACCTTTGAATGTCATAAGTACCGCTCTCGCGGCCCGCATTGAAACCGTGTAGTAGGCTTCCCGATGCTAAATTCTATTCCTTAGGTTCATAGGTCCATAGGAGGAGCGCAAAAAATGGCTTTTCTTTCCTTCGAGACTCCGAGAATAATAATTAAAAAAAAGAAGAGGAAAATGTCATCCAAACACTACCGTTTAGTGGGCCTGTGCATTTAACTCTTTGTTGGGCTTTCAAGAAGAGTTTAAGGCCCAATTGGTAGAAACATGCATAATGAGGCTCTTCCCTAAAAGCCCACTCATTAATCCTTTTTTGAATGCGACACTGTGTTAATTCTTGAAGTTTTTGCACGAATTGCCTTTATTTCGGAATGGTCTTAATAAGTACATACTATGAAGTCCAAACTTTTTCCCGAGTCCAAATTGATTAATTAGTTGTCTGGAACATAAATACTCCCTCCGTCTCATTTTAACCGTAGCTTTACCTTTTCTCCACGCCCATTAAGAAAACAAATAACTTTAGTCTTGAATTCCTAAATTGACTGTTAATTTGGGGCGGAAGGAGTACAACCTGTCCAACGATTCAAGGAAACTACTGGTTTAGCCCAACCCCTAGTCGGCACTCTCCCTCCATCATCCGTGACTTATAAAGAGTAGTCAAATTAACTTTTGAAAAGCGATAAGTGACGCGTAAATTGGGACAGATTAAAAAGACACCAAAAACTTAAAACTTCAGTCAAAGTCTCAATCTTTGTAGTATGAGAAAAATGTTTCTTATCATTTTGGTCAGCTGACACTCTAAATCTTGTGAACGGCCCTATAAATAGGTATTTTAGATTTTGACCCAATTATGTATTTCGACAGACTTTGGGGGCCTAACTGGTTCAAGAAATTGCTGAAAAAGCCCATTTCATTGATCAATAGGTCTCGTACAACATAGTGGGAAGTGCACGATAGCTGATTTTAAGGCCAGGGATATATAGCTGAAATTCATAAATTTTCACAAGTTTATCCGTTTCAGAATCAATTTCATGACGTGTGAGTATCAAGTTTTAAAAACTTCAAACATGTACGTTCGAAGTTTGGCTTGACAAAGTTTAACTTTAGACATGTATGTTTGAAGTTCGAACTTCACACATGTGTCAAGTTAGGCTTGCAAATCTCAAACATTTTAGTCTGAAGTTTGGCTTGACAATTTCAAACTTCAGACTCGTATGTTTGAACTATCTGCATTTTGGGAAATTTTTGTATATCTAGAAATAGATTAATTAATTATTGAACTAATATAAACTGATTTAACAGTTCATCTTCAATCATTCAGCCTTGACAAAGCATCAAAAAAGCTGGAGCTTAGGTAATATTTATAGACTTGTAGATCTCCTTAATTACTTGCATCCATGTTGATCAAAAGAACTAATTAAACTTAGTGATCATTTGCTACCCACTTTGTCCATGTTTACGCGTTAAATATTGAGTCAATAATCATCAAAAGCTTCGATAAACATGGCTTGAAAGTTTCACTGGTTAAGAATCAACCCGCCCCGCCCCATTTTCATCCCTAGATATGATAGTCCTCTCGTAAAATATTCGACTTATGACTTACTATTCAAGTTGGTAGAGTCATATTATTGTGAAAGCAACCTAAATATATATCAAATTGTTATAGAGAATTATGTAAGTGACACAACTAATATGAAATTGATTGAAGATTTTTGTTGAAATATGTCTCAAGATATTGCAGAAATAAAATAACTAGCTACAATATCTGTAAAAGATTTCTTTTACAGAAATTAGTTTATGAGTAGCTAACTTTTAGGATTTTTAAATTATTTTTGTTAGAGTTATGTATGGCTTGAATTTAGAAAATAGTTTCCATTTTGTTTGTTATTTGAATTAGCTGATAAGTTTAGTAGCATATTTTTCTATTTTCTAGTTAGAAATTATAGCTATAAACGTAGCCTTTGAGTTATTAATGAATAAATTCCCTTTGACAATACTGCAGTATTTTTTCACTCTAAATCTTTCTCTATTATTTTCCTACTTCCTTTGCTAAAAAACCAACAATTTTAATTTATAGAGTCATCTTCGGGGCTCGAGAGATGGAACAGATAGGGCCTCACAAATTTGAAATTCGCTATTGGACAGTTCACACGATCGAAAGGGAACGAGGAATTCTCAACGAAAAAAGTATGCTCTCTCTGGGATTAGAATATTTTTACAATTACCTATCTGCCTTCTTCAAAGTTCAACCTTTTAACATTATGTTATTTAGAGTTAATGGTAAAAAAAAACATGTAAATTATTATCACCTTTTTCGTGAGTTTCATATCTCAATTATCCATTTTTCTCCTTGTCTACCTAAACTATCACTCCCATTGATTTAAAACACACCTCGATACTGAATTGGCCGAATATGTGTTCCCAATCGACAACATGCACACGTGTAGGTCAACTCAACATCAAAGTATGTTTTAATACAAATGAAGTGATAGTTGAGTTATATATGAAACTCACGAAAATGTGATAGTTTAGGTAAATAAATAGAACAATGAATAATTGTGATATAAAACTCGCGAAAACGTAATAGTTTACGTCCTTTTTTTTTTTACCATTAACCCTATCATTTATGCAAATCATTTGTGTTCGGGCCAATTAACGATCGTTAAAAAAAAGGGTCAATCCCAGCAAGTTTTAAATTATTGAGAGTTTGAGATTATTTTTTTTTGGTGTGTGTTGGGGGTGGGGGTGGGGTGGGGTGGGGTGGGGGGTTAACATTTATTAATATTTTATGTCAATGAAAGTTTAACAAGCAATTAGCTTCAAGGTTTTATGTGAGGAATGAGAATGATCATAAAAATAGACAACTTGTAAATTTTCTACTTGACTTCCACCTGCTTCAACCTTCTGTTGTTGGTATTTTATCCGATGTCGAGTTCGACCATGAATATGAAAAAAATCTTGTTAGAGAACGTATTTTTTTTAAATAAACTTATCCTATGCGAATTTAAATTTTCTCAGGCCCAAGGTGAATTCTAAAAATTCCTTTCACACCATTTTAAACTATTATAGTAGGTAATTTGCGTTATTTTTAAATTAGAAATCCCACTTTTTTGTTTAACGTTAGTAATCAGGGGTGTCTCGTCCCTTAGGCCACTAAATCAATTGCCTAGGGCTCCATAATTAGGGGCCTCATGTTTTCATATATACATAGCTATATATACTAAAAAAAGAAATTACTGAAATCTTTTAAGGAAAACAACCCATATTTTTCAAATGTCTATATTACTTATAGAATAATGTTGACAATTCTTGTTACGATTGCCTTAGCTAAGAGGAGTTTTTCAAAATTAAAATTGATAAAGGCTTACCTAAAATCAATAATGTCTCAAGAGAGATTGAATTGATTAGCTACATTGTCAATCGAAAAAAGAATTACTAGAAAATATTGACTATAAGAAAATTATTAGTAATTTTGCATTTCAAAAAGTTAGAAAAATAAATTTTAAATAAATAAATATATATGAAAACAATTTAAGTTAAAGTTCCTCGTTAGAATTTGGCGTTAGGCCCCCACTATGGTTGAGACGTCCGTGCGTTAGTTATAGATATTCTTTTGAATAATTAAATTGTGTACTAACTTCTGCTCAAAAGGAAAAAAGTCAATGCAATACTTAGTCAACATGAACCTTGCTTCCCCACACTTTCTAATTTGAAGAAGTCAACTAAATACAAAAATGGAAAACATTATTCATTAATAAACCCTATTATATATTATGCTAGTTAATCACAAGTTATGTCGTGATGGAGACACTTTATTTGTTTATAGGAGTATATATATAATTCATTGCTGTATTTGACTAGTCTTCTCTAATTAAAGTCAATTCGAAATTTGTAAGATCATAATAATAAATGTCACGTGTCTTATAATTTAATTTAAAATCTGGATCGTAGGATCATTAATTAGGATACTAATGATCCAGTTACTCCCTTCGTTTCATATTGCTTTATCCTCGTTGATTTTGCTAAACTAATCTTATTAATAATATTTTGAATTTTAAATTTGACTATTATTACTTTATATAGTTATTTAATACTAAGGGTAGTATAGAGAAAAAGTGATAAAACACTTTTGATTTGCTAAAATGGATAAGTAAAGTGAAACATCTATTTTTAGTACCGAGAAAAAATAAAGTGAAACGGAGGGATCAAAATAGATGATCAATATGTATATGACAGTTTTTATGGGATAAAGATTAGTTGATCTCATTAACTAAATTACACATACATCGATGATGCATATATCACTGCTTTCAGCACCTTCGTTTAAGTTATACTCGACATTCCTAAATTTTTGCAAGTTTACTCGCTTTAAATCAATTTCAGACACAAACTTTCAAATATTCGCGCTTAAAGTTTGGCATGACACAATCTAACTTCAAATAATTTAAAAGCAAATAAACTTAAGATATTTTTGCATGAAATTATGGTACATATACCTGAAATTCAGTCGTTTTTATATGAACTTTAAGACACATGTAATTGAAGTTTAATCATTTTTTGTCTAATCAGTGTTTTGCCCAGAAACAACCTGTTCCTTTTGCATTTCAAGAATCTAACACACAATTTCAACACCTAAATTTATTACAAATGAGCTCAAATTTGAAACGTAACTTCCAAATATTTATGTCTCTTTTGATATATTTCTTTTTTTTTCTTCTTCTTATTTATGATCTTTCCAAGTTTGTTTTGGAGAAGAGAGAATAATTTAGGAGGGAAATGGGTAAAATAAAAGGGTCAAGGGATATTATATATTTTTACCGGATCGGGTCACTAAATGGTCCATATGAATATCTTTTTATTTCTTATAATTTTGGTTTTAAATAAAAAAAATTCATGTCAGCAAATTTTTAATGGAAAATATAATTAAATAGGTTAGGTGATTTTGTAGGTAAAATACTCACAGTTGAGAGACTTTGAGGTTATAAAGGAAAGTTGAGTGACTTTCTGAAAGAAGAACTCATAGTTGAGTGATCATCTGAAATATCATTGACGCTGGATTATTTTTTCCAGCCTAATTGAAACCGCTTGAAATTTGATCCCTAGTCCTCCAAGTAACTATAACTCAACATCCAATCAAGTGCACAATTTAGCTGTCTTCTTGTAGCATGAGTTACAACGGATAATATCATACCTATTTAAGAAAATATATACATAAAATATCTAGTTTTACACGATTTGACCGGGACCAAATAGGCTATTAATTAATCTAATCCCAATTGTTGGTTCATAGCCATACATATATAATGTCATCCTCATTTTAGTAGTACACTTCCCCTCGGACCTTGAGAAATAAGGTACTGATTTCACAACTTTTAACTTGTGTTTTGATACATTACAGAAGCTAGCTAATATATATAATATGATTGGATAATAGTTCTGCAGAATATTGTATTTAACAAGCTAATCATCTGAAAGACTTGCTTTTGAAGAGAATTTGCATATATTTGGTGTGGATAGATCATGTTTTTATGGGCCGATTTTGCCACCCCTATTTGAGAAGTCGCATTACTTTTCATGCGCTTCAAGAAACATCCTGCTAGTTGCATGTATACGATTTTTATACTTGATTATTGAGCTATGTTACCAAGTTACGAACCAAGGATAGAATTCATATTTTTGAGGAAATTGTATTTTGTTCTTTAGTTTTTATTTTGTTACTTGAGATCATGTTTTATTTTGATAAGCATATGTGGTTATTCAAACTCTTGTTTCCCTATCTTGAATTTGCTCATGTTGCTTCCTACAACATTCATGAACTTTATTTTGTAAGTCTTGTGTCCAATAGTCTTTAGCTTTTGGATATAGCGGGGATGAGGAGAGGTAGAGGTAGGCCGAAGAAGTATTGGGAAGAGGTGATTAGACAGGATATGACACATCTTCAATTTACAGAGGATATGACCTTAGATAGGAAGGTATGGAGGTCGCGGATAAGGGTAGAAGATAATTAGGTAGTCGAGTGTTGTCGTCTTAGTATTAGCCTATTCTTGTAGTCTTTAGCTTGGTGGTAGTCTAGAGCACCGTGTCTATCATAGGATTATCCTACTCATGTACTCTTTGGCTTTTGGTATCTGTTAGCATATGTTGTTTACTATGTTTAAGTGGCCGCACCTTGGTTATTGTTGTTATGGTTCCTTGTATATATGCTCCGCACTGCTTTCATAGTAATTGTCATGTTTTTCTTCACTACCCTTTTTCCTTTCCATTACTATTTTGATTTGCTTCTCTTGAGCTGAGGGTCTTTCGGAAACAGCCTCTCTACCTCTTTATGGGATTTCATTGGGTATGTTGTTGATGTTGTTGTTGTTGCTGTTATGTCCAATAGTCTTGTATCAGGATATATTGCATATTACATTGAATGAAGAACTTCTTCTCCACAACTTCCATTCTAATTTTCTCTATTTCATCCATTTGCAAGAATACAGGAGAGCTGAAGGCTGAAAAAAGTGGAAAGATGGCAGCTTTAGTGGGCAACCTCCTACGCAGACTGAAAGAATTTCCCATGCATAAAGTGGATACTCGTATAGCTGAAGAGCTATGCGATATTGAGGAAGCATTCAGTCTATTGCTGCCTCATCTACAGAATGCAGAATGGGAATTGCTGAACTACATAAGAATGGATCTCCAGTTTACTGAAGGGAATGATCACCTGTATGACGAATGGTCTCTCCCATATGCTGATGGGGCTCTCCTGTATGCTGATCGGTATCTGCAGGATGCTGAATGGGGTCTCCATGAACTAGAATGGAGGAGATCAAATGCTAGCTTTGATATAAGCGAATTGAGGAACTCAATTATAATGCATACCTGGCCTTGGCTAGTTGCAGTTTGGGCAGCTGATGTTGAAGAAATAGTTATCAGTTATAACTTCCACCTGCTTAACTTGAATACCGGAAACCTCTACAGCAAGTTCTTGAATTCGTATTCTTTCATGTCGGATTCAAATACTGTGGCTGCTAAAATAAGGAACTATTTGTCAATTCACTCTCAGTCCATCAGAGCCTCGCGAATGATTCAGGTATTATGTCCTATTGATCAGAGTTCTGCTGAGGATTGTGTGCTGTTGCTAGGAAAGATCTCGGAAGTGCTTACCAGCCCAGAGATGACAGAGTTATTGCAGAAGCTGAAAAGGACCATATCCCCTCAGCCAGTTGGTAACTTCCTTTCAAACAATGATTCAAGAACTAACCAAATTCGAATGAATCTTGAATCAGCACACATGGTAGGCCGGGATGAGGAGGTGGAACTTATTGAAGGATGGTTATTGGCAAAGGAGGAAGAATCCCCTGCTATTATCACCATATTAGGGGAGGCAGGAATAGGCAAAACAACTGTTGCAGAAGCTGTATATGAGAAAGTCCAGAAGCACTTCGATTGCCACGCTTGGGTCTTCGTGTCTAGAAATTCAACTAGGCCCATCATGCAAAACATCTTGAAAGGCATCCTGAAAAGCATTTCAGTCATGGCTCCAAACAATATAGACACAATGGGGGAAAAGCCCTTGAAAAAGTTGATCAACAGTTGGCTGACTGGAAAGAAGTTCTTGCTGATCTTGGACGAAGTCCCATCTGGGGAAATCGTTCAAGAAGTAATCAACGCTATACCTAGAGGCAGAGAAACAACAAGGATACTTGTTACATCTCGGGTATTAAACCAGCTCTCTTATCGTACAAATGAATGCAAGTTAAGCAACCTAAATCCAATTTATTCATCCCGCTTGCTGCACAAGCATGCCTGCATCTCTGAGCGTGGCAAGGAATTCTTTTCCTCTGAAGATTCAGTAGCTGAGAAAATTGTGGGACTATGTCGTGGTCTCCCTCTTGCTATTGTAACGGTCGGAAGGATGCTCTCAACTAAGCACGCGGCTGAAGATTGGATTGAAGTCCATAAAATGTTATTGAGAGGGGCTAGCTTCATGTCCTTATGTTATGCTGATTTGACCCCAGCACTCCAAAGCTGCTTCTTGTATGCTGCCTCGTTCCCTTGTCACTTTGAGATCTCATGTAAGAAGTTGAAACGTTTGTGGATAGCCGAGGGATTCGTGCAGCACGACAACAATAGAACTTTGGAGGAATCAGCACAGCTTCAACTAGAGGAGCTCATCCACAGGAACATGATTCAGGTAGTCAAAAGAAGCATAGATGGAAGTGTCAAAACTTGTCGAATCCTCAGAAGGATGCGCGAATTTGCTTTGAGACGATCAGAAGGAGATCATTTTACTGTCATCCTTACAAGCTTAAAGAGCACGCTCCCGGAGAAATGTCATCGCGCATTTTTATATGGTGCCAGCTCCGATGGTACTTCAACGAGTAAGTTCTCTCGAAAAGACTTTAGCGGCCTGTACTCTTTTCTTGCAGTTGAACAAAATCAGCACCAGGCACCCCTAAGTACTTTAAATGACTTCAGATTGTTATGTGTCTTGGAACTTCAAGGTTTTTGTCATGAATTATTGCCTGATGCCGTAGGAGATTTAGCTCTACTGCGGTATTTAGGATTGAGGAGTGGTAAGATCAAGAAACTACCAGTGTCTCTCAAGAAGTTAACCAGATTACAAACTTTGGACATTAGGGACACATTTATAAGGGACTTGCCTGATGATTTAGAAGGGTTGGGGAAGCTGAGGCATCTTCTTCTTGAAGGATCATTTACCGACAAGGTAGTGAATCTTAGAGATGGGATTATTGAAGCCTTTGAAGATCTCCAAACTCTTGCTGGACTCAAAATGACGGAAGCTATAGCAAAAGGGCTACGTCATCTAAGAGGGATAAGAAAATTATCGATTGGTGCAGTACAAGGTTTCCATTTGGTTCCCTTGTTTGAGGCTGTCAAAAGGATGGGATTCCTCAGATCCTTTACCATGAAAGGTTCTTTTGAGGATCAAAGTGATAAGCTTTCACTCCCTCCACTGTACAACCTAGAAAAGCTGTGTATTGGTGGTCCTATAAAGAATGATTTTCTTGATGGTGTTGGTAAGTTACACTGTGTTAAGAGTTTATATTTATGGGACAGCAAGCTTACTAAAGATCCTCTCTGGTCTCTCCAGCATCTGTCTAATCTTATCATCCTATCCCTTTGCAACTCGTACGATGGAGAAAACATTGAGTTTGGAGATAGAGGCTTTCCCGAACTGAAGAAATTATCCATTCTCAATTGTCCAAAACTTCAAAATTGGAAAGAGATAACAGATGGTGCGATGACAAAGCTCGAGACCTTGAATCTCGGATATTGCCCTTCCCTTGTTGAGCTTCCAAAAGGGTTGGAGAAGCTAAATTCTCTTTGTTCCATACAAATCTCAAACATGTCAGCTCAGTTCATACAAGAGGTTTATGAATTACAATCCCAAAGTTTCGATATCTATTCGAGGTACAGTACAGTCAACTCCAAAGAATAACATCAAGAGACAGCACAATGAAGCAAAGCAGCAAGCTGATCTTAACTTGTATCAATCTTTTGAGTTTATCTAGTCAGAGCTTCTAGTCTGTTGTTACTAGCCAAAGCTGGTCTTGAGTACTCCAAACAGTCAGTGTAAAGACTTTATTTTCATATTTGTCCTTTCCAATAAAAACTTGACATTTTCACTAGTAATAAGGCAGCCAGTAATCCTGATTGATAGTCGTTTCCACTATAAGCTTGATTACTTTTGATTTTGATCAAAAGTAAATCATCACAATCCAGTGACTCGTGATGATTTGATTTTGCACATCTTAAATGGCTTACCGCATAGTATGAACTCATGGCTGCTTCCATTAAGGCTCGCGATGCACCAATTTCTCTTGGTCACATTGAGTCTCGTCTTCAACGCAAGATCCTCTCCTTTCTCAGTGCCACCCTTCAAGAGAAGTCTATAGACTCAACCTCTAGTTGACCCCATGCATCCCACCCATGTATGCCGCCTCAACAAGGCTATATACAGCCTTAAGCAGGCACCTCGGGCTTGGTATTCTGCACTTCAGGATTTTTTGGTTCATTTTGGCTTCACTACAACTCATTCGGATCATTTCCTTTTTCGCTGCAGGAGGTCAGCAGTCACAATCTCCCTTATTCTCTATGTCGATGATCATACTATATATATACTATATACTATACTATACTATACTACTATAGTTTGACGTTTATTTTTCTCTATCTACACCATTTGACCAGGTAAGCTACTTCTCTTTTTCTTTTATGTTCCTCTATTGTTTTTTTTCTTCAATTTAAGTTTGTAATTTTCTCCTTCAAATTTAATGTGTAACATCATACACACGTACTTATTTGTTCCCATCTACTTGTTTGCAAAGTTTATTTTACATGTTTGTGATACAATTCAACGAATATGTTACCGTCAAAAATTACATATGAGACTTATAATCTTGAGTGAAATAAGAGATACTTGCACATGTAACTATGATTATATATATTTATTTTATTTATATCAGTAATTATAAACTATCTTTATCTCAAATAAATGTTTTTGCAGGGGTTGATCAAATTTCTATAATGTTTCTACAAAATACTGGTTTCATTCAACAATATCTCTTGATATGTATGCGAATGTAAAAAAGAGAACGGTACAGACAATTACATTCAAACCTTAAAATCCCTTTTCTTAAACTTTTGTTTGACAAAATAATGGTATCCTCCGTTGGTTTGATTAAAAATTTGGTGTGTTAATTTTACTTGTCCACATTACATGTTTACTCAAAAAATTATGTGCACTTTTAAAAATTAGAGTTTCTTTTTGTTTTATATGTTATACTTTGCACACAGGGACAAACGTGCAACGCACGTTCCCAGAACTAGTTTGATAATTGCTGGCTCTAATCCTGATGTTGCTAACCAGCTTTTTTGCAGCTTGGGAAACAGGTTTCCAATCAAAAACCTTGGGTACCTTGATTACTTTCTTGGTGTCGTACGCCTGAGGGTATATTCCTAAAAAATATTTGTTGGATCCTTTATAACGTGCCAATATGTTGTATGTTACTGCTGTCCTGACGCAACTGTCTACAACACACAACCTAAGGCATCATGATAGCTTGCATCTAAATAAACCAACTACTTATCGAGCACTCCTAGAAATGCAGCGCCCTGAACGTAGGGACGTCAGTACATATACAACATGTACTAGTATATAAAGCAGAATAACAAGTAGACAATTATGGATGCTCATATGAATCAGATATCAAAATGAAAGACTTATGAGCATACAAGTGACAAATGTATAATATGAAACTGTAACCTATGCATCAGCCTTATAAGTTGCTCATTAAAATGTGGCACCTAATAGTTTTCTTATGACTACTACTTATCGAGCACTCCCAGAAATGCAGCGCCCCCGAACGTAGGGACGTCAGTACATATACAACATGTACTGGTATGTAAAGCAGACAGAATAACAGGTAAACAAGTAAGATGCTCATATGAATCAGATATCAAAATGAGACTTATAAGCATACAACTGATGTCTTGACTACTTCTAATACAAATGATCATATGATGGACTACTGAAGGCGATCCATGTCAAGTGTAAGGCATATGTTGCCCGAATACTCATCTCTATGATTCTATACACATAATTGTAATCGAGATCTGACATAAGGTGCACCTTCCACCCAGCCAACTGAGCTTCATTGGTCTTACCATAAACCATTTCAAGGGCACATCTGAACACGGCTTGTTTTATAGTCGACACTCTCCAGTATCTCTCAAAGCATTTTCTGACGCTAATTGGGCAGGAATCATGACGATCAAGCTCTACCACTGCAAATGTGGTGTTTATGGCTCCCAACCTCGATCATCTACAGAGGCTGAATTATCGATCAGTGTCCACCACTACTGAACTTTTTATTCCACTGCCTGCTGTTCCTGTTATCTACAGTAATGATCTTGAGGCAACCTATGTTTGTGACAATCCAGTGCTCCACTCTAAAATGAAACACATTGAAGTTGGCTACTACTTTGTTTGCTCCAAGATTGCTGCTAAGGTTCTTCGTGCTGCTACTTTAAATACAATGTTTGTTTTGATTGTTGCTTAAATTTTATGGTATTGCACGTTTTATTTCTGTCCTTCTCTGTTGTATATTTCCTATTACTATCACTCTTTGTACTGTATATAAATACTCTTTGGTCCAGTGAATAAAATGAAAAGCTTTTTTGATCATTCAACACCTTATTTGGTAAGAGCAATTTTTCCCAATACATGGCACAGAAGTACACATTGCAATGGAGAGAGTTAAAACAAGAAAAGAAAAAAAGATAATAATCGATCAGTTCTCGATCAAGTAGATGATAAACAACCAGATATATGTTATGAACTCTCCACCTGTGACAAGATGCTCCGCGTGCTGTTTCCCTGGAACAAAAATTGCAGTATAGGATAGTATATCCACCCAGACTTCAAGTAATACTCTCCATATGTTTACCGCTTCTTCAGGTGCACTGTACTCCTGGATACGTTGACAACTGATTACTCGAGCTAGTTCATAGCCATCTAGTAACAAGTTAGAGATGTTCCTTGGTCGCTCCTCTCTTGGGATTCCACGTAAATTAATGTATGCTGGTTCAATATTATCCACGATCTCTGTTATCACCTGACTCTGAATCTCCATTTCGTCATAGAATGTGTTAATTTCAGCACATACATTTCGATAGCTTTGTAGCTCTTTTGTTATCAGTGGTGATAGTATCTCTGGATGAGCTTGCAATAGATATAACATGTAGTCTGAGAGGTACTTGGCATACTGAAGATAATGTGATTCCTCCAAGTGATAGTATAATCTGTAGCACACATCTGTGGCTAAGTGCCAAACAATAACAAATTTTTCAAAATCTGTGGACTCGAAGATATGATCAGGTAATTGGTCATGCACGGCTGTGCTGATCGGAGATTGGAACCTGAAGTGATCATCCTCCATCCGCTCTCTCCTTAGTCGTTGTCCAATACAGTCAAAGACCAAATTTAGGAATCTTCTTCTCTCATCAGGCCGATGATCATGAACGTCTTCAATGGAGATACGGCTAATGTAGTTAAGGTTATTCCAAAACTGTTTCAGATCAAAATAGCCTAAGAACCATTTAAAAGGGGCATTCTGCTTGGAATCATTAAAGCAGAAAGGAAGTAAGCTGAACTGTCCTATCTTTAAGGTGGGAGTTGTGTCTCGGGTGATTATGTGTCTACCTGGAAGACTTACAATAAATCCCTCCAAATGCCGCCACATTTCTCCCTCACGGATCCCAATCTGCACCAAGAAGCGTTTTGACAGTATGGACTCCATCAAACTCCCTGCCTCAAGGAGGACTGCCATAATTAACAGGAGCCAGGTGACAATTTTGTCAAAGTTGTCTGCTCGGTTAAATTCATCGTTGGTGGAAATTCCGACATAAAACAGGATTAGTGTGAAAACTACTGAAAGTAAGCTTACAAATCGGGCAATCCAGCCCCACCAAGTATGCAAGAATGCCATTTTTGTGTAAAAATGGTCATATGCAAAACATAATTCCATCTTTATGTTGTTGAAAGCAGTAGCAGCATTTCCGAGGTTAAAATTTTCTCCGCGCCAACGCCCACCTCTAATTCTGTAGCAATCTTCAGATGACCTACCATCAACGTAGAGATCTTTGTGCTTGTTGAATGCCTTATAAGCTTTACACAGGGCTATTACATTTTCATCCCTGGACGCCATGTGAAGAACATCATCTTCATCGTAAGCATCATCGCCTAGATGATCATTTTCTCCACCAACAATATTAATGTCAACTACATGAAATGCTTCTTGAAGATTGCCTTGTCTACGTGTGCGAATGAGAGCATCTATTATTCTATTGATTTCCGAAATGCCAAGGCCACCGGGGCCATCTTCCTTGGAAATTGATCTACGGAGCTCATTCATGCTCCCTTTTTTATGGGCCAAAACTCGTTCAGCAAACTTTAAAGAGCCTCCGACCAACATGATGCGCGATGCAAAGGTGAACCATCTTGTCGAGGATCCCAGTATACTTATCGTCAGAGCTGTGAACTCATAGTATAAGAATTTAAAGAAATGACTCAGCCAGAATTCATTATCTTTCAAGGAAATTCCTACAAGTGTGCTGTGCCTGCCCAAGTGCAGTAGGATGAAGGGTGACCAGATAACCAAGAGGTTCTTGATTTTTTTGTTATGATCATCGGATGATGATGAGTCACTCGGTCCCAAAGGCAAGTGAAAGATGGCTCCTAGACACAACGTTGCAACGAAATCAGCAGCAAGGAAAACCCCAAGCCACAAAGTCTTTCTCACAGTTCCAACTGAATTCCTTCTTTTGTAAGTCCAAAATATAAGAAAAGCCTGCAATATTATAATCAACATAATGGAGTATCCCAATTCCCATTGGCTAAACACAAGCTTGACGTTATCTATGAAGGTACTGATCTGCATCTTTCCCAGAGAAACTAATTTCTGCGGAGAAAACCAGACAGAAACACGTTAAATTCACAGAGACACATGGAAAGATATTTAACTCAAACGGAACAGAAACTTATTATGTTTGAACCAAAACTTTGAAGTTAATCTAAAAGCAGCCCTGACCCTGACCCTGCTAACGTGGGATGTTTTGTGCACAGGACTACCCTTTTTATATGTGACTATACTAACTTTCATATATGTTAAATTTCTTTCGGATTAACACATGTATCAAGTGACTAAATAGTATATAAAGACATGAATTTTGACAGAGACAAGTACTCCTTCTTAGAGTTCAACATAGATAGATTAAATTAGATGTAAAGTTTAAGTTCAAATAATCTGCCTTAGATGTTAATGAAGAAATAAAATGATTAAAACTACAAGAGAATAAAGAAGTTCTCAGAGATATGAAGAAATTAGATATAAACCAAAAGGAAATAACAATTGATCATAAGCAGAGGTGAATCCAGGATTTGAAGTTTATGGATTCCTTCAGCGACGATGAGCTCAAGTTAATGTACAACAATAACAGTGGTCACAATATACAGAGAAGGATGTAGCATATCGACAACGAGTTCATTTGAATCTAGAACTTTCAATACAGATATGTGAAAATCCATGAAAATTGCACCGAATAGTAGATATGAACCTATAACTTTAAAGATATAATAGGTTCAAACCTAAGAACCTTAAATGTTGAACCATGAAATTTAGATCATGAATCCGCGCTCCTTGAATACATATACATGGTCTGAGCAAAAGCTACGTGAACTCATAAAGTTGGCTTTAATGAACAGTGACATGAACAAAAATAAGAATAACAAGAAGTAAGGAAAATAATGAAAGTGAAACTTAATCAGTTTTACTGACCTGAATGCTGGAAATATACCGAAAAATCTCTTCTTGCTCCACAATTTCTCAGCAAATATCTATAATGGAGATGTTGATTGTTACTCTGAACTACATGATAAGAAAAAGGCAAGCAAAAAAAAAAAGCAAATAGAAACAATGACTATGAAAAATCAACAACAACAACATATACCAGTGGGGTCTGGGGAGGGTGACGTGTACGCAGACCTTACCTCTACTCTTACGTGGATAGAGAGGTTGTTTACGATAGACCCTCGGCTCAATCAAGTAGAGAAACAACATAAAGCAACAACTTTTATATGGGAAACAAAACGTGTAAAATGCAAGTGGGGAAGAAGTAGACATATTGGATAATAAAAAAGAAATGGTTAATCCAAACCAAATTGATCTAAGAAGTTAAGCTAATGATCATGTAAATTAAATTATTAACAACTATACATTAACTAGTATTTTGGACCGTAGGAACTTCATTTTTTTTTAATGAGCTAATGCCTATATATTGGCTAAAGAGGAATTTCCCACAAGTCGTGGACTACATCTATCTATGGGAAAGTCAATGGAATAACCAAAATCAATTAACCAAAGAATTTAAGTTATATATACTTTCGCGAGTTTCATACTTCAACTATCCATTGTTCTATTTTACGTACCTACCTAAACCATCACTTTTTCGCGAGTTTCATACCTCAACTATCACTCCTTTGTATTAAAATATACCTCGATGCTGAGTTGGACTACACGCGCCTGTTGTCGATTGGGAACAAATATTTGGCCAACTCAGCATCGGGGTGTATTTCAATAGAAAATGAGAGATAGTTTAGGTAGATAAAGAGAAAAAATGGATAATTGAGGTATAAAACTCGCGAAAAAATGATAGTTAGGTGTGTTTTTGACTATTAACTCTATATATTGTGTATAAGACAACGATTCTGACTCGGACCTTCCTGGCCCATCAACCGAGTCGCTATAGGCAGGATGTTGGAGCTATCCAACAATGTCCCTCCCAGCACCCACCACACGCAACATGTTCGCTGGTATTGAACTCATGTCCTTGGTTAGGATCAAATGTTTGTCAGCATATGCCAAAAACTATAGCTGATAGCGAAAGCGCAACTTTATTTCTTAACCAAGTCAATCAAGCAAACAAGCATCATGTTCGACCATGACTTCGACACAAGTCATCCCGGGCACATCACCTGAGCCTCGCCATAGGCAAGACGTTGGCGTTACCCAACAGTTGATGTTATGAGGTCTAATTAATCAAGTTATATATGTACTGGGCACATAAAAATTGGTTGAATGCAGAAAAAATTCATTGTACTAGTTTTGCTATTTATTTTTTCCTTTGTTGGGCTCATGGAAACATGGAAATATACCTTGACCAACTCCAGCATCTAGATGACTTGGTTCTTACAAGTTGTAAAAAATTTATCTATTTATTTTTGGGTTCAAGAATATATACTTCTTTGCCCTAAGGTTAATGTGGGGGTGGGGGGTTTACCATATCTAATGTTCGGTATTTGTTTTGGAGTTCTGACTAATTTGGACCTGCGTCGCTTAAGGCGAGAAAGCGCTCTTTACTGGGATAATTTTCATTCCCAAAATTCGAACTCGAGATCTCTTAATTCTAGTTAATAATAGAAGGATCCGATCCATTCCACGACAATCTTTGATGGTTAAAAGCATGTTGCTAAAGTAAGTTGTTCCGTACTTTTGCTATATTGAAAAAGTAATTGGTCCACCAACAAGGGGTGCAATGGAGTGTTAAATGTTTCTTCATTCTTAATCGAGATCTCGAATTCGAGCCCAAGGTACGAAATTGTCTTTGTTAGGGAATGCTTTACCTCAAATGTTAAATTTTTCAGCATGAATTCGAATTTAATCGCGCCCTATAAGCACAATGAATGGGAAACAAAAGAAAAAAGTAATTGGTCATGAAAAGAATCAGAAGAACAATTCCTTGCTGAGTTTATTAAGTGCTTATGGAATTATTAAATAATCGATACTTTTGGATGTCACAAATTGACTATTGGTAGAGGCGGATCCAAGATTTAAGTTTATGAGTTCAACCTAAACTCATTGTGTTTTTAAGGTTATCGGTTCATATTCACTATTTATTTCAATTTCCTTAAATTTATTACTTAAATATATTTATTATGCTCCGTGTTAAAAGTACTAGGTTCAAATACCAATACGAAAACTCTGCATCCACCTTTCAGAATGCGACACTATGTTAATTCTTTCCGTCTGACTAACCCATGGTCAGTAGAGTTACTCGATACATGTAACGGTGAAGATAAGAGGTAAAAGTAGTGACAATCCTTACATAAGCATCTCATATAACAGTAACAATACATAGGTAAAAGCAGCAAAAATGGCATCAATATGATGTATCATCATTTTGTAGGCTGAATTCAACTTATACAACAACAACAATACAACATACTCAGTGTAATCCCATAAGTAAGGTCTAGGAAAGGTGGTGTGCGCACAATCTTACGTCTATCTTTACAGGTTGTTTCCGACAGACCCTCAGCTCAAGTAAAGCATGATAAAATCACCTACGGAAAGGAAAATATGGTAATGTAGAAGAGTGTATTGGAGCATATAGGTATCAACTTATAACAATACAAATTTGTGAAAAATAGAAAACTTGATCAACAACCAGGAAGGATCTTCTAGTTTTGTGCATGATTTCATCAATTCACTATATGTCCTGCAGCAGCAAGCTTCATCAAGTGGTACATTATGCTTCTACTTTCACACCAAAAGTTCGATATCATTTTGAGTCTTCATCTGTTGTCTTTGAACACGAAGCAATGCCAGTTTGCTCGTATGAGCCTTCCCAATTTTGTCCATCGAAACATTTGATCTCCACATGAGTTAGCGTACCAGGATCAATGCACCTTAATGTAACGGCTATTCCATCTGGGTTCGATCGTGGAATGTAGAAAGAAGTTACGCCACAAACTTTGCAGAAGGTGTGCTTAGCTGTGTGAGTTCCGAATGTATAGGTTGTGATGAACTCCTTGGAGTCTCCGAGAAGTTCAAATCTCTCCGAGGGAACTATGAAGTGTGTGTTTCGTCTCATGGAGCAGTCAGAGCAGTTACAATCCCACGCAACAACGCTAGATGGTGCATAGACTCTCCATTTAACTTTTTTACAATGGCATCCACCTGTATGTAGTACCAGCTCGGAATTCATTCTTCAGTATTGTCTATCTCCACAGTGATACTGCATTACACAACATAAATTAGTGTTTCATCTTGAAATCAAGATTCCCGGACAATATACTTATTTCATATTCTGCAAACTACAAATCTAAGAATTTATCATACTAGCATGCAAAAATGAAGATCGGCTTAGCTGTAAGCTCTGGCATGTCTTGCCTCAGATATTGGAGAACTTACAGAATGAATTAGCATGTACAAACTGAAACAAATATTTGCGGAAAATGTTTGTACAAACAAATCTGTATAACTTCAAATCTTTAACACGTCCTGTTTTCAATGAACCGATTGTACAATAATTCTATTGTGTAATCGAAATGTATGAGATAACACATTGCATTATGATCAGAATGAAATAAATGAGTTCCCACTATTGAAATGTATGAGAACACATTCTCCTTATGATCAGAATGAAATAATTGAGACACTTTCCAAATCATCGTCCGAAAGAACGGAATTACGTGCTTTTGACAGTCATTTCAAGAGAAATGTCTGCTGAAACCAGTTTCCTCTAACACGTTCGAGAGAATGAGCTCGAGAATATCTGATAAAGAACTTCTTGATATTAACATAAATAAAAGAAGACTAGAGGTATTCATGATGTAAGAACTTCTATTGAATTATACTGCTCTTGAAGAAAAGGATAAAAAAATTCAGTAACAAACTTTTAACTTCAACAATCATAAGAATCCTAACATGCAACACTTTGAAGCATTAAACTGAATACGCAAGCATATAATTGTTTGCAAGTATATTACTGTGAATCATATCGGATTCCTACCTCTTTAGGCTAGGTAGGATCGATATATTCGTTAAATGGGATTGATGCAACACCAGATAGTGTTTAACTCGCATATTCTGCTAAAGATGGGCAAAATGAACAGCACTAAAGAACAAATCTAGAGGATATTTCATCGTCAGAGAAAAGCAATTACATTGCAACATCATAGACAGACAATACACTTACGCTTTAGGATCTCATCTATTCAAAAATTCAAGCATCTATGAGCAGCTGCAATACCTAAGGCCATGACAGCTAAACGCACATCAGTAGCACATGTAACCTGGATGAGCATGTAAAATTCTTTACACTCCCCTCTATTTTACTATGTTTATCATAGTTTGACTTGGCGCAAAGTTTCACACAGAGAGAAAAAACTTTGAAAGTTGCAGTCTTAAATATGTCATAGCATTTATGCGGCTATAAAAACAGACTGCTAATAAGGAGATCGTGCCAAACAAAGTGGAACCCGGGGGAGTAAGTTGACATTATAGCCCCATAAAAAAGACAACTTTCACCGTTTAAAAAATATTTTTCAAGCCTATATCTCATTGCAATCGTCTACTTTCACACTCTTCGTATTCAATTTAGCATGATACAAAGTTTCAGCACATCACTGGTATACGCCTTCTTAGTTCGAAAAAAAATAAACACATAGAAAGTCCAACATTTTACAGCTCATTCTTGAACCTACTGGTAACACAAACTTTTTCCCAAGCCAAATTTGCTTAATTGCATGTAAACTTGGAGCAAAGGTACAACCTTTTCAACTACAACAACACCAACAACATACCTAATGTTTCCCACAAGTGGTGTATGGAAAGGATAGTGTGTATGCAGCCTTAGCCCTGCCTTGTGAAGGTAGAGAGACGGTTTCCTATAGATCCTCGGTTCAAGTAAAATATATAAAAAATCAAGTACATATCGCAAATACTGTAGTGAATAAGTCAAACTGAAAACAATGGAGAAGAGAACAATAGCAACAACAAATAATAAGGTAGTCAAAGCCAAGGAAACAACGAGCAATACTAAAATCGAAAAATAAGTTTGTAGGAGAGTACTAATAACAATACTGCTAAGGACACTAGACAATGCTCGATCGACTACCTACTACCCTTCTGCCCTAGTCCTCAACCTCCATATCACAACCTTTTCAATTGTTTAAGAAAAAAAAAACTCTCACTTGGAGAGCCAAATCACATCTTTAAATGGGATACAAAATGCAATCAAAATGATATAATCAAAACAATTTAAGCAACAATATGGTATTCAAGACAAATTTTCAAAAGAAGAAACACTAGTTTGAATCCACATCCAATGGTGTAGCCTAGTGGTCAATACAACAAGTTGAGAACCATGAGCTGTCAGGTTCAAAACCCAATGGAGAGAAAAAAAAATACTCCCTCTATTTCAAAAAGAATGGTCTGTTTTGACTTGGCACGGAGTTTAAGAAAATAAAGAAGACTTCTGAATTTTGTGATCTTAAATTAAAGTTATGTCAAATGTACCAAAATGCTCTTTAATCTTGTGGTCTTAAACATGCTACGTAAAAAATTGAAATTAAAGTGTTGCCAAAAAAGGAAAGGGTCATTCTTTTTGAAACGGACTAAAAAGGAAAGTAGGTCATTCTTTTTTAAACGGAAGGAGTACTAGATGATTTCTTCCCGTCTATTCAAGTCTAGGTGGACAAAATTAATTAATCTAGGTGTCCACGAGCTAGCCCGGACACTACAGTTATTAGAAATCTACTAGTTTGTATCATCAAACATGGACTATGAGAGCAAACAAGACATTAAAAAAAAAAAAAAAAAACAGTTGAATCAAGAACTCATAGAAAACTTGGTAATTAACTAAAAATAATAATTTAAAAAAGAGATTAGAAAGACAAATTAATTTAGATTTTACCTTCTGGTAAGTCAAAATTGGAACTACTTTAGTATATTCAATCTTCAAAGTCTGCAAAAAAAAAAGTTAAATCTTTTGAAGTCAGCAAAAAAATATAAATTTCTCTTATGGAAGACAATCATCTGGGCCTGGCCTAAATCATTTACTGATCCAGTGGGCTGATGGGCCTAACTTTTTAGTTGTAGAAATCCCATTTTGTTGCCTCCTCAATATAATATACGAATACTTCGTATATAATATGTATATGATCATGTATAACCAATGTATAATCTATGTATACCAGCTAAGAAGATTAAATATTTTCGGCCAACTATTTATGTAAAAGATCAACAATGTTAAAAAGAGGACTACTCAGAAAATATAATATCTATTGCAATAGTTCACAAGTAAAAAATGTGAATTTATGTTATGTCTTATATATGGTATTTTACTTTGCTTAAAATGTCATATTCACGGGCAATCTTGTACACACTCAACCTTTTTAAAGTATGTCTAAGACTCACCACAGTTGCGCATGGCGCACGCATATTTAATTAAAATATGAGGGCGAGCGTAAACTTATAAATATTGTTCTAAATCTTGAATTGCCTCTAGAGAGGGGGGGGGGGGGGGGGGGGAGCAATATTCATGAACATTAAGGTGTTTCTTTGTCCTAAATCTTTTTTCCCAACTACCAAATACGCAATGTTTCGAATAGGATATTATAAAGGATTACCATATAAAACACAAAATTTCTCCACCTATTCCTTTTAGTCAAGCCTTTCAGTCTGTCAAATGTGTAAGAGATTTCTAAAACCTTGTGCCTCATTTTATTTCTATTACTTGATCACTATTTTTTTATTTGATCTACTTTTTTAACGGTTCAAAAAATCACACTCATTCTGAATTCCTTGATTCTAGATCCTGAATTCACTACCAATAACCACTCATTCTAATTATGTCTTCTTTTTGGATAAGAGTAAATCAACTTTTTGGTTGGCTTAATCATTCACTCTATACAAGGACCACATTGAAAAGCCAAATATATCTATTGATAATGAACTTGACAAGCTAAGCTAGTTCAGAGTCAACTTGCTTAATGAAATGGGATGATCACAACACTTTAAATTTTATATATATATATTATATTCTCATTGGTAGTATTTTTATAATATTACTATTTGATCCAACTTTTGAAATCCATATTTATTCAAATTTTCAGATTTTAAACTTAAATGTAAAAAAAAAAAGTTCATGTATCAATTAGGTCAAGTCGAACACTTCTAAAATAAGTATTCAATTGCTCGTGAACCTTTTATTTACTTTAATTTTTCACGTAGACATTAGGTTCGACAACAATAATACATTCCATACATACCAAAACTAACTGTCACTACATCTACTTATTATAGATACGACAATTACTTAAATATGTTCGTATAATCAAAAAATTCAAGGGATTAACATGACATCAAATTTTACTATGTACGTACAATTGTGTTTGATATTTTAAACTCTGTATTCAGTTAAATACCGTGTAAGGACAAAACAGTAGCTTTCATAACATCCTTCGCATTGTCACAATCATAATAATTGATATACGTGTGTAACCCCTATATATACAACTTATAAATATAAATACAATTAAAATTGTTCAAAAATAAGTCAAAATGTTCAACTTCTTTCTACCTAGGGGCCCTTTTTGATATCTTAAAGTAGAGGATAAGCTTTGAAGAAAATGATGTATGATTATATGAGAATAGACTGAGTATAACTTCTAAAATAATATGTATAAGGCCCTAGTCCAATTGTTAAGTTATTGGCTGCTTTGAGCCTAGGGCCACACGGATTTATGCCTTAGGTTTTAACCCAAAAGACGCTTCAACAGTTGATTCTGATCGAACTCATCCGATGTGATCAATTCCAGCTAAAATGTAATGTGCACTCCTTCTTCAAAGGCTTGTCAATATGATAATGTGGTCCAAAATGCAAACATTAGTATAGTATAGTATGGGCATGTATTTAGTTTAATTTAATGGAGATGTGGGCTATCTCTACTATAATGATTGATGTTGATGGAAAATACTTACATTCTTTGCTTCTACATAATTAAAAATTAAAAAAATTAGGAAAATGGCTAGTAGTAGAATTGATAGGTCTGATATACACACATTATATATATAATTACAATATTGGAATTGAATGAGTCTTCTCAATTTTTGTTTGTAGTGCTAGTTCATTTTCAATGTTTCCCTCTTTCCGAGGGAAGGAGGTTAGATTAGTCGAAAGATAATTATTAGTTTCTACTTTTATTAATAGGTCAGAAGAGGTAGAGAAAAATATTTCCAGTCCATGTTCGAATATCAGGTGATATACTCATATACCCATATATAGGTGGAAAAACTCAAACCTTAAATTGAATAGGAATATATAGCTTGGAAACATAAAACAAAATTTTGTTAATTTACAACAAGTTTTTGAGGGGCTCATTCAAGATTTACTCGAACTATTGTTCAACAGAAAGTAAGAGCTTTAGTTTCGGCTCATTTAAACTTTTCATTTGCAAAAGAATGGAAACAAGAAAATAGAAAAGAAAAATGTCTGTCTACTAGGACTTTTTTTTTCCTGTTGGTATGCAATAAAAACAAATATTTGCATACTGATATATATATATATATATATATATATATAATAAAAATGAGAAAAATACACTACATTATGATCCAAGACAAAAATATGTACTATTTTTTTAGTCACTCTATAGGTTAGGAAGTTGTTCCCTTAGCTTAGACCTTATAGGGTCCCTACCAAATATTGACAAAAAGAATTGGAGTATAATAAAACATTGATTTAGGAAAATCTTAAAAAGAATTTATTTTTTGCATTTGTATTGCAGTGATGAAGTTAGACAACACCACAAACATTCTGCAAATAGTTGTTCAAGGAGAATCATATTAGGTTACATTCATTTTATTACCTTCAAACCTCTTTCTAATAGAGTCGTTTATCCGAATATATCTTAGTTGCTATAATAAAATATAACATGAAAAATCACTTTTAAATAAATTTGATCGTTATAATAAAATGTTACTATTATAATTTTGGATGGGTTAATAATCTGTATTTATTGACTCAGTCCATTTTAACTCGTTTATTCAACACTCCTAATTGTAATTCAGTCAAGCAATGGGATTTAAGAATAATAATTCAACATTAGTCATATATATAATACCATTAATTGAATTATCATGTTTGCTTTGAGGGAGGAAATAACTTGAATTGGATAAAACTTGACTTGCTAAGTAGAGAGTTTGTTGCATGCATTTACTTTCAAATTCATTGATTGTTTACTGCTTAATTCAATCCATATATACTATGGTATATACTGTCATTGACTTGTCTTATCCCACTTGTACGTTTTGTATTGACGGAATCGATGAGATCTCTCTATTCTTAACTAAAGATTTTTGAATTCGAGTTTTAATTTCTAGGAAGGTTGATGATTTATACTAGGGTTTTTAGCTCACCGTTAATTGTTTTGTGCAAATTCAGTGTTCGATATCTGCATTGAAGCTTGACTATATTCGAATCGCGCGTTGCAGGACTCATTTTGGGGGCAGCGATCCCAATATAATTTTTTCCACACCCAAAGCTCGAAACAGAGACTTTTGATTAAGAGTGAATGGATGGTTCACAGTCCGACTGCTAATCCAAATTACCTTTCAAACAGAGGAGCTTCTGCATCTACTTATTTGGGGATGAAGACATGTTAGCCTTACCCAATCATCCTACCAGCACCACAACTCATGTCGATAGGCAACTATATATGTTTGTGGTAACGTGTAGGTTTTACTTGTTCTCCTTATATATACCGGGTTGTGCCTAGACTTGTACTCATTTTAGTTTGGGTGAAGGGTTAAATTTATTCTTGAACTATATGAAATAGAATAGATTTTCTCTTCGTAAATAATTTTGGTTAAATATGTCTTCGTTATTACTAGTTGGAGCCAAATTTGCTTCTGAATTATGCGAAACCGATCAATTTTTTTTTTTTGTTAATGTCACTATCTGTCTTGGGAAAATTTTCCACAAATTCCTCTACATCTGTCCAAAAACAATTAATAAAGAAGTTGAATTTATTAATAAAAAAAAAAGCTTAATGGTTTTTATTACTATCCTCTAAACTAATGATTAATGTGACATCTCATCCTTTTCATATCATAGGAGGATTGTGAAATCACAAACTTTTTTTTTTCAAACTCATTATTCATCATTAATAGAAATCTCGTGAATCACTTTTTTTTTCCTTTTTGGTAATATTAATTTCGTGAACGTTAATATTAATCATTTGATATTTGGTATTTACTAATTGAATTGATCGAGAATTGCATCATATATGATCGATTAAAGGGTGAAGCGCTCTTTTATAGATTTCTTCATTCCAACAACCTAGCAAATAACTTTTTATAAATAAAAAAAATCTTGTAACTTATGAATCTTTTAGACTAAAATCTAAAGAACTCTTCTGAGCAAATTGAAAATCTCATGAGAAAACGTTAATTAGACCACGATCTAACATTTAGTAAATTATTGCAATTATTAAATAAAGTCTAATTTTCTGTATATAAGGTAAAGGCATAAAGCAATATATGAACAAACATTAAATCCAAGTCTATATTATAAGATCAGGATTAATTAAGCAAGAAAAATTGGCCATGATTATTATGAGCTAAGACAAATTTTCAGATAGAGATGTGTATTAATTAACAACTAACATCAATCAATTGCCCATCTAAATCAACTTAAATATAATAATAACATTTAGCTAATAGAAATCAAGTAAGAGTGGAATTTCTTATCGGTCTTTTCTTATCATCATGAAAAATTAAGGCATTCATAATTATTTCGATATAATCATCTGATATTCAAAATTTACTAATCTGATTATTTCATATTCGCATCAAACATAATTCATTAAAGAGTAAAACACTTTTCAACATAATTTTTTTTTCATTTTTAAGATTTGAATCTGTAATTTTTATTGAACGATAGAGAAATCGTATTCATCCCACCACGGTTGATGGTAAAACATGCATGGAGGTCTTCAATTGGATTTCACAAAGGATAAGAATCTAGCCTACTGGATTTACACACATATAGCCCTATAGGGATGATATGTGGACACATTTAATTGCATGCATTTGGAGAAAAAAATTAAAATAATTTTGTTCTTTTAATATTTTTGTTTTGTTTGCACTTAAACCGAGAGTTTTTTAAATGTGTAAGACTTGGGTTTACTCTACCCTCTCCAGACCCACTTGCGAGATTTCACTGGCTATGTTGTTGTAATATTTTGTTTTGTTTCATAAGGCTTTCTTTAAACAACCAACAAATTCATTTTTCTTTATTTTTCATCCAATCATTATTTTTCTAATTTAAGAATTAATGATAAATAAATTCGGTAATTAAACTATAAAATTTATTGCTAATCTTATTTATCTTACGAACTATCAAAATATTCAATAAGCTATGAGCTATTTAGCGACATATTAACAACGAACTTGTAGCTAATTTCGATATTTTTATAGCAGGTGACCGTAACTCGTTTTAGGACCGGCTAACCTGTTTTTGCATTGGGAAGTCATGTCACTTCGAGGATATAAAATGATCTCTACCAAAAACGGTTCCATCTCCAATAATTAATTCTGAAACCTTTCATTAAGAATAGAGGTGTACTTACGACCAATAAATTATTATTTTTTCAAAAATAAGAACCAAACAAAAACATAGGAAAATCTAAAACAAGGTTCTACACAAAAGAAACACTCAAAGAATATTTAATTTTTAGGCAAAAATGTGGATGAAGTTTATTGTGCCAATTGGCTAAAACTTGCCCATATTTCAAAAGCTTGATAGTTACTTCAATTTATGGCTATTTTATGCTACGTGTGAGATATTGAACCTATTTCACATAAATCGAGTGAAAATGATTTATAAAAAACATGTGATTTTGATAGTGAGATGAATTTGTACCAATACTTTTTCTACCTTCTCTTATCTTCTCATAAATTTCATCATTAATTTTTTAAAAAAAAATAATTCGGTGCACGAAGTATTCTACGTTAACAATATTCAAAACGTATTTTAAAGAGTATAATGTAGACAATCAATCATAATACAAATATTAATGATTGTTTCACGATCCAAACTTGTGGCGTATAAATCACATGAATACATGTCAAGAATATGAAATAATAACATTAAATAGATGTTGCTTCTTTGTATACAAAAAATGTCAAGAATACGTGTCACATGATTAATTAAGAAATATCTGCTTCACTTTTTTTTTTTAATATCTGGTTCACTTGATTAATGATAAAAAAAAATTATACGAAAAAATAAACAAGCGATATATATAATATATATATATATATATATATATATATATATATATATATATATATATATATATATATATATATATATATAATTAAAAAAATGGTGTATGTTTAGTAGTTTAGGGACATATTTGTTTTATTTAACTTACGATAAAAGGTGTTTTTTTTGTCAAAAAGCAAACGAAGTGTATAATTACTTTATTTTCAATAGTTTTGGAGTACTTTTTTGTCTTTTTCGTTAAAGTTATATTTCATAGAAATCTTGAATTTGAACCCAGAAATAACAATGAACCTCGTCATAGGAGTGTTTCCATTATTATTGAGTACGTATTACATACGTTACGTGATTCAGATTAACCAAGCTAGTAAATTTCAAATACTGAAATATACAAAAACGTACTTCACAAAATATCAATATGAGTCTAATTTGTATATATAATTATTTCTTACGCTATTAAATCACCTAAAAAGATAAGTATATATACCCTATATTCATTGATTTGATGTCCAATATATCAATTGTACTTGGTTAAAAATATAGTTTGGAAGATACCATATAGGACAAAATTCAATGAAGGAAATTATTGCTAATTATTATTTTCAATTCCATATAGTATAAGATTCACCTACAAGTTTAATTTGTGTTATTATTTTCTAAATGATGTCAATGAGCTAGCTAGCTAGCTGTCCTACAACTTCCATTTTACGTTTTTTCATTCAACAAATTAAACTTTTTTCTAATTTATTAAATCAGATCAAAACAAAATCTATTAAATTTCTAAAGTATATATATTCTTCTCAATCAAGTTATGATTAATGTCTCTTAATCAGAGGTTTCAAGTTCGAATTCCTGAAAATGAAGAAGCTTTCAACAATGGATCCTACGATATGCAAGTTTAGATTTTGTCGAGCCTAATATAGATATCGAATATCGAGCACCGAGCTAGAAATAAAAAAAATATTTATGATTGATGTATATATACAAAAAAAAACCTTAGCTATTGAGAGTGGATCATGTATCAATCTTTTTAATTTTTTTTCTCAAAGTATTTTTACATAATTATACATGGCTATGAAATTTAGTGCCAAATTATGTGCATGAACATATTAATTTTAAACTATATGATTGCCATAATTGGGTCCCACTAGCTAATATATCATTAGTCCAGAAAAAGAAATGTGAACAGAAAATGACTGGTACAGAGAAAGAGTCTTTTTAAAAAAAAACTCTCATGCGATGTCTAATATTTATATTGGGGTTCAACTGAATTCGGGTTCATGCATTGCACGGACCATTTTCTAGGGGTCGCTCTGCCAATAGATTTTTTTTCCATTTGTATAAGCTCAAAGTCAAGACTTCTGATTAATGATGAAAAAATCTCAATCATCCACAGCACAATTTACAATATTTAAAATATACAAGAAGAGTTTATATGTTCTAGACCACCTTATGATTTTATTAAAGTTTAATTTCCACTATAACTTACTTTTAATTTTCTTAATACAAAAGGAATCTTTTTTTAAAATAAAAGATATATATAGTCAAAAGACCAAATGTTTGAAAGAAATAATAGCCTTTTTTTCTTGAATTAAGTAATGGAATTTTATTATAATATTTCTGATTAGAAGATGAATACCGATTCTTAATTAATTAGGTGAATTAAATAACAATGGATAATTAAGAAATAAACTAGACCATAGACTGTTCCTTTTACTAATATATAGCCCCATAATATTTCTAAGAAATTAAATTATTTTTTTAAAAGTCAATTAGTGGAGGAAAAAGAGAACAAAAAGAAAAAGGTGGAGCTAAAACAATCACAAACAATTAGAAAAGAAAGAAGAATAAGGAAAAAGGAAATAATTGGGGGGGGGGGGGGGGGAGCTCTTGTGGCTAATATTGTAATCCCAAACTAGAAAATGATTGACCATCAAGTGAAAATATAATTAAGAATTAATGATAAATTTTAATTTGATCTTTGTGATATATGGTTCAATGTAATTAATCTTCAATTAATTAAAATATGTGTTTGGTCCCTTTACGTAGTAAATATATTTTATTTGAATTATTTCTAAAAGTATATTATCTTCAGATATGAAGTAAGAAAAAATATAAATTTTAGATATCACATAAGTAGTTAAACACTGAAAATGCTACTAATCCTACAATTCTATGAATATTCCACTAAAAAAATTAAAATTAGCTGCAGATTTCATTGCTAAATTATCGTTAGTTAATTTGCTTGTAGCTAATAAAAATTTATCATTAAATACAATTAGCGATGATTTTTTGTTGTATAGTTACATAATTTTTCGTCGCTAATTTCTATTTTTTTAGCAGCATTCATACGCAAATCAAAATTGCACATTTCAAGTAATTGATGGCTAAATATACTTAATATGATATCACTAAGGAGTAAAATAAAAGAATTTAAAAAAAAGTGTAAAATAAAAATTCTTAAACAATTAAGGTACCAAAAGTGCTATTAACCATATAATTGAGGAGGAGAAATGTTTTTTCCCCTCTAATATAATAGGAAAAAATATATGGAGAAAATAAATAAATAAAGAAGATAGTGAAAGGAAAGAAAACAATAGCTAGATGACAAGTTGCTTGCCAAACACCAACCAATTAAATTAAAACATGGTTCTTGTGTTTAGAAAATGACATTATTCCATAAAGCTAATTACTCAAATTTCCAATTTTGTCTCCTTAATTGCTAATCACATAAAATTATTTTATCTATTTTTTCTTATTTTATATAGTTCATATTCATCCACTTGTACTTGTTATGGATGCTAAAAATTAACTCATATTTATTTTTTCCATAGAAAATAAGGAATAAGAAAAGGGAAATTCTCTAACAAGAGAATCAAAAGATTTTAATTCTTTTGTTTTAAAGAAAAACTTTTTTTTTCTTTTTAGATACTCAATTCTCCATAGAATTAAACAAAAGGAAAGAAAATAGGAATTCTTGTGACTTTTCTTCCTTCTTTTTAAAAGGAAAACTATTTTATTTTCTTATTTTAGGTTTTTATAGGGTAGTGAAGTGTTATGTCATAGGAAATAGTCTATGATTGTGTAAATAATACTTAACTTAATTTTCCATAGAAACAAAAGATAAAGAAAAATGAAATTCTATAAGAAGAGAACCAGAAGTTTCTAGTAAGCAAAAGGAATTATATTTCAAAATTCATAAATTAAAAATTCTGAATTCATTTTTGAATCTCCAAGATATGAGTTCTAAGTACAAGAGAGAAGTTTCAAAGGTGTTTTCTTCTTTAATGAATTTTACATCACATGACGCATATTCAGCGAATTTCGAATATTGTATTATACAAGAATAACACTCATTGGTGTGAAATAGTGTGGTCAATAAAGTGAGAGGAGAATCATGAGATTTCATAAGTTCAAATTTCAACAAAAATAAAAAATACTAGGTGATTATTTTCTCTATCTGCTTAAACCTTGACGGACAAAGTTATCCAGTACTTATACCAGTAAAAAGTACCATGTACACGCTAATATAGTCGAGATGCAAAAAATTGATTCGAACACCACCTTCATGAAAAAATAATAATAGTAATAAATAGTATATACAAGGAAAACAAAAATAGTAGTGGCTCAACTACAATTTAGTATACTCCACAAGTAGGTAAATGTGATCATTGCAAACAACTTTTTTTTTTTTTTTAATTTAACTCAAATAGTGTTATCTTCAAAGCCGCGTTTGCCTCTCCCTTTCCTTTTCCTCCTTTTTTTTTCCTCCCTACAAAAAAACCATATAAATAGCCAAACACCCCCACTCCACTCTCAACTCCCAAATCCAATTACCCCCGCACCCCCACCCCCCACCAAAATCTTGAACTTCCTCTTCTCCCATGGAAACTTACAAAGTTTTCTTGTTTCTCTTCCTCAATTTTCTTCATCTATCAATAGCCAAAAAAAACCAAGAAAACACACCCCTTTCACTTTCTTTCCCAATTAAAACAACCCCTTTATCTCAAAATTTGAAAACAAATTTTCTATCTTCTTCTAATGCCATGACAAAAATACCCTCTTTGAGCTACAAATCAAATTTCAAATATTCAATGGCTTTGATTGTTACACTTCCTATAGGTACACCCCCACAAGATCAACAAATGGTTTTGGATACTGGTAGTCAACTTTCTTGGATTCAATGTAACAAAAAATTACCAAAAACACCTCCAACTACAACGTTTGATCCTTCTTTATCATCTTCTTTTTCTGTTTTACCATGCAACCACCCTTTATGTAAACCAAGAATACCCGATTTTACCCTCCCAACTTCATGTGACCAAAATCGTCTTTGTCACTACTCTTACTTCTATGCTGATGGTACTTTAGCTGAGGGTAATCTCGTCCGTGAAAAAATTATGTTCTCGAATTCCCAAACTACCCCTCCTTTGATACTTGGTTGCGCGACGGAGTCGCGCGACGCGGAGGGTATTTTGGGAATGAATCTTGGTAGGTTTTCATTTGCTTCACAAGCTAAGGTGCAAAAATTCTCTTATTGTGTGCCAAGTAAGCAAGGGAAAATAATGCCAAGTGGCACATTTTACCTAGGTCAAAATCCAAATTCACATATGTTCCAATACATAAATCTTTTGACTTTTCCACAAAGTCAACGCATGCCAAATTTGGACCCCCTAGCATACACTATTGGCATGGTGGGGATAAAAATTGGAGGGAAGAAATTGAACATCTCCGAGAAGGTTTTCCGGCCGAACGCCGGTGGTTCCGGTCAGACGATGATCGATTCGGGCACCCAATACACTTTCCTAGTAGAAGAGGCATACGATAAAGTCCGTGACGAAGTCGTTAGGTTAGTAGGTCCAAAATTGAAAAAAGGGTACGTTTATGGCGAATCGCTCGATATGTGCTTCGATGCTATAAATTTAATACAAATCGAACGATCGATAGGCGATATGATGTTGGAATTCGAAAATGGAGTTGAAATCTTGATCAATAAAGAGAATATGTTGGATGATGTAGGTGGAGGAGTTCATTGTGTGGGGATTGGAAAATCAGAATCACTTGGAATAGCAAGTAATATCATTGGTAATTTTCATCAACAAAACTTATGGGTTGAATTTGATTTGAGTAATAGAAGAGTTGGTTTTGGGAAAGTTGAGTGTAAGTAGGGTACTAGACTATAGTGTTAGTGACTAGCTAGTTGTTGTCACATATTGTCATGCTTGTTTTGAGTACATATTTTTATTGAAACTTTATGATAAAAAAAAAAAGGTGTATATGTTAATCTAGAGGAGTTGGTGGTGGCTTGTGTTTTGTGTAAATAAAATATTTTCTTTGATATAATAGAAAATTACATAAAATATGGTGCACACTATGTATATGTAATGAGTTGGTTTTGGTTTATGTCATCATATCATATTTTGTTATTTTATTTTTATGGGTAGTGTTTGAATTAGCTTGTGCGGGTTTCAATTATCTTTCACTCACACAAATCATAGAAAAATCTTGTCTATTAAAGCCTAAGTGTAAGGTCGAAAATTAGTTGCCTCTCTCTAGTATAGTTATTAAATTAGTATATTTATCAAGATTTAGAAAAATGAGAAGAAATTACATGTTATCCTTCTATATTGATCACTAGGCTATACCCTCGAGTGCAAATCATCCTTTCTATTTTATTATTCTCCCATACCACCAATTGGTAGGACCCAACTCTCTTGTTTTTATTAATCAAAAAATTGTTTTGAATTAACATTATGAATACAAATAAAACAATTAAACTATGGAGCTGTGGTCCAAATTATGCTAGTCATTTTTTGTGATTGTGACAAGACAAGAACATTAAAATTCGTTAGTTCAAATGTTTGAAATAGTCTATACTCTCCCCTTTTGTTTGACCTTCGGTGTTAATTAGTATTTACACTAAAGTCTGACTAAACATGAATTTACATCGAAAAGTCTCATATTTAAGGGCATATCGCTCCATAATAAAGAGACGACTCTATACTCAAGTAAACTCAAATTCAAGACTTTTGATAAAAGATTAAATAGTATTTATCACTCTACCACGATCCTCGATTAGTCTATACTCTATGCTCTCCTTATTTGTACCATTTGCTGTATAGATAAGTATGAAATATCACACCTAAAAGGACAAGAAAATATAATTACACACTGAGGGAATTTTTTTGTACATGTGTCCTAGTTCATTAATTAATTTGCCGTGGTCGGTCACGTAAAAATTTAATTGTTGAAAAGACTTTAGTGGATTATATTATTATTCGTACTAACCACTAACTACTCAAAAATAATTTACTAGAGTTTATGGCTAGTAAAGAAATTAAGCCAATTGGTCAAAGTTGCAAAATACAAGGATTACATGATTGTAATGGTAAAGGTACCGATATGGGTTGTGGTGTAGTGGTGCGATTGTTCCACCCTTACTCAGAGGTCTTAAGTTCGAGTTTTAGAAATAGAGAAAATTATATTGGGAGCGTCACTCCTAGAATGGGCCCTACAATGAGCGATCCAAATTAATTAGGGCTCCAATACAAACGCCAAACACCGAATGAAAAATTTAAAAAAATAGAATTGTCAAGGTACTAAAGATGGGTATTAATATGTGACTTACCTTTAAATTATAGGGACACTTTTTCTTTTATAATATAATGGTGTTCAAGTAATCTTGGGTGTATCTACCGCACTAGCAATTAGGGAGTTAGAATTTTCACTAAAATAATTCAAAATGTAAAAAATTAAACATGCGAAAAAACTAATTTAGGAGAGTTCGATAAAGGGTGTTGCGATGAACCCCTTGCGCGCCCCTAGCTCCGCCCTTATCCATCAACACAAGTATCGAGTAACTCTGTTCACCGAGACTTAGCCGGAATATAATGGTGGGGCCTAACATATCGACAATTTGCATGCAACTTAGAAGACAAGCACTTCGAATCTTCTACCGGCCTTTGTTTAAAGTGGATACACGTAATCCCAACACTAATTACATGATTAAGAAAGATTTAGATGTTAATTATAGTCATTTGAATTAATCCCCCTTTCTTTTTTTATATAAAAGAACATTTGGACAAGTCTAATTGTACTCGAGTCATTATGTCTTGATTTGTTCATTTGCGTCTAATTGCATTTAACCACGTTTAGAGAATGTTCTTGATCTTTTGGGTTTAAAAAGGTTAAAACTTTAACTTATGTATAATTATTAATTTAGAACTCCATAACTTAAACCTAATAGAAATTAGAACTCATAAGCCTCAAATCTTGTCTCGATCTTTGCTTATGCAAATGGTATGACATGTTCACAAGTTTCAGTCTTATAGCCACATAAATTTTATGGTATAGTATTTAAGAGCATAATTTTTTTAAAAGAAATCGTTTCCTTTTTAACTTTGTGTCTGATTAAACTACATTATATAAATGAAACATACGGAATAATATATTCATAGAAAAAAAAAAGTTATCCGTAAAGATGACCGAGTTGGTTGAGCATGTGATCTCCTAAATATAATGGATCGGGTCACAACCCACAAGTTCGAAACCCCCAGTATGCTTTCTTGGTCGATTTCGTAGCAATTTTTTTTCGATGATCGTGGCGTCCGGACCATCTTTCACCCACCTCGACTAAATTCATGGGATACTTGTCACCGCTCACCAGTAACAGGTACCAGATAATTCTATCCACCAAGGATAGAACAGATCAGATGAGAAGAATCATCTAGTATTTTTTGTCTCCATTGGGATTTGAATCTGAGACCTCAGACCTCATGATTCGCTTTATCCCATTTCATTGAGCATTAAGCCACACTCTTGGGTGCTCTCTCAGCAATTTACCTCTTAAATATAATTTGTTGACTATTATACTAAAACGAAATTTACTCTATGTGCAACTAAAAATAGCGACTACGAATTCCCTTCAACCAAAAATAAAGTTACCTTGGGTGGAACCGTGGAAGGGAGACACTTTATATATTTGCCAACCTAGAAAAGTTGTTGAGGCAATCAGTAAGTTGTAGACTTAAGAAGAAACTTCTTAGCTGTAAAAACATATGCTTCTAAGTAACAACAAAAATATATCAGTCTCAAATATAACTTCACATAAACTCCTTACCTGTAAAAACACACACTGGTAATTAGTAAGAACAATAAAATATATTTTTTGATTTTTATACGGCATTCGATATTTATACTGAAGCCCCAATTGACTAATTTGAATTTAATTGCGTAAGGCTTATTAAAAAGGAAAGTTTGTTCCTTATCACAAAACAATTCATACTTAATATTTAATTCCGAGATCTTTAAGAGTTAGGGATAATAATGGAGCGGAGTAGATTGTGGTGTGACAAGTTAATATTAAGTATCCACTTTATAGATTAATGACAAGTTAAACTTAATACTTAGCTAAATAACAAGGTAAAAAATAAAGAAAAAAAAGTAATATTTAAGCGGGACGGGGGCATAATGTGGATTTATCTGAGGCATGCGGGGCGGATTAAAAACAGACAAAATTACTGTGTGGTGCAAGGCGAAGCGAGTTGAAACTTTTGCGGATTAAGTCTCACCCGGCTTGGCCTGCTCCACCCCATCGCCGTCCCCACAATAAGGATGGAGAGATTCTATCCGTCCGGTAACTTGATGGTAAGCAAAAAGATATTACTGTCATAGAGTATATACTTGAGAGAAACTTCTTAGATGTAAGAAGCATATAATAATACTTGTAAGTAAAAAACAAAAATATATTACTTGTCACATCATTAAATATCTTTGTTATTGATTCTTTATCAACCATGACTTTTCAGTTCTACTATTTCTTATTTTCCTCACTAAATTAAATTTAAGCCAGCTAAAAGAGGACCTAATTCTTTTCTTCTTGTTATAAATTGACCAAACACTAGAAAAGAAATTCTTTCCTTATTCTAGGTTGAAATTGTATGTTTTTTCAATTCATAGATCCTTCAATTTTTTGGGTTTCCCACTTGATATTGGGTATTTCGTTTTGAATTTCGATTAATTCAAATTCACGACGAAAAATTCCTCTTCGAAAATAAAAAATTGAAATAAAAGTTTATAAGGAAATTAAACGTTATGATAATTATAAAGAAAATGGCGTGTCAAAAGTCATTTTTCTCATTTTTTATAGAAAACATTTTCCTTACGCTTCTTCAGTATATTGAAAATGAATGATAGTAACAGGTAAATTATGTAATTGTTGATATAATGGACCCTTAATCAGAAGTCTCGGGTTCGAGTCTTGAGTATGGAGAAACTCCTATTGGAAGCGCTACCTCCAGAATGAACTCCTGCAATTTAATACATGCACTGAATACTGGGTGAAAAACCAAAAGAAGTACTCAAAGAAATAATAGATGCCTCCAGCTAGCATAAAATAGAGTTTAAATTTTTTTAAAAAAATACTTTATTTAAACTTAAAAATCTTTTGGTATACTTTATTTTGAAAATGTTCTAGATGAAAAAATGAAATAAATTTAAGAAAGCATCACAAGACTTATTAATTTTTAATTAATAAGGAAGAGCAAAGACATTAGCTGGTGCCAAACCTAAAGGATAAATGCTTACCAAATACAACTAACAAAGGGCTCGTTTGGGATGAGAGATAAATGATGACTAATTTCAGGATTAATTTTTGAATGAATTTATTTCATGTTTATTTGGAATAAAATCACAGGATTAGTTATCACGGAGTTGTAGTGTTATTGTTATCCCATTTTAAAGGTGAAATAACAATCCTAAAATAACTAATCTCAAAATAAGTAATTCTAAAATGACTTATTCGCCAACCAAACGAGCCCTAAATGTGAACATAAAGAAGCCAAAAAGGAGATAAAAGAGAAATTAAATATAAATTAAAAGGACACAGCTGGCTTATATATAACTAAAACTAACTACTATAAAAATCTAAAAAGAATTAATTTAAAGTATTGCTTTTTTGTGTTCCTCGAGAAGTTCATGGTATAGAGTTTGGACCACCTATAGAGATGTGATGGGACATGGACACAATCCGTAGCAAAGTCAGAATTTTTACTAACGAGATTCAAAATATAAAAAAATAATAGACACGTGCATCCCCCAAACAGACAAAAAAACTAAAAGGATTCGATATCTACTATATATTTGACTTTATATATACACCATAATTTTTCACGAAGGAAGTTCGGATGAATCGGCCCCCTTGCAACCCTAACACCACTTCTGAATAGAATCCCCCGACCAATCAAAAGTCTCGAGTTTGAGTCATGTGAGCACTTTTCCTTTTAATATGTCTTATATAATGTGAATATGAATTAGTCGAGGCAGTTATTTTCGAATATTAAATGTTATATATATATATATATATGCCAACTGTAGTTTATATGCACGCTTGGAGAATCTTATCTTTAAAGAAAGGAAATAGTAGATGAGCAAAGCACATCAATATGACAAAATTGTTTGGTCTACTATTTTTGACTCTTATGTTTTCCACCAAATTTTGGTCCCCACCCCCCACCCTACCTCACCACCCCATATATAGGTATGTTCACGTATATGTGGATTCAGAATTTAAAGTCAGTAACGTGTATATATATACATATATGTATATATGAAACAAACATGTACGAATGATGCAAGAAATTTTTTATTTTATATGTTGTTTGTGATTCGAAAGTAATGTTTTCCTTTCCTTGAGCATTACATCTCGACCACTTTGATTTGTCTTTTTTATAAGACGGAGAGATATGAAAGTGAGAATCGAACACAAACAATAGAATGGAAGACTTACGTCATAATGTTAGATTGTACGTTTGTACGTCTTAATTGTCAGTATCAATGAATCTTGATACTATGACCATCTTTTATTGATTTCGATGATTAAATCTCTATATAAATTTAAAAAAATCGAAGCAAGCACTAGCATTAGGGGAAAGTTGCACCCGTGACCTATTTTTCGTGCTGAAAATAAGACCTAACTTTATTTTAATCGATTATAGTTGCGTTCATTATTTTCAAAAAATTAAATTTAGTTAAAATTGATTTTTAAATAACCAAAGATTGTAAAATCTTTCATATTATCAAAGAATAATTATTAGACACAAAATATGTTAGAATTCTCTTTGGATTTTTAGTTAATTTTTGTCCAATAAAATCTTTAAATTTGAATTTTTATCAAGCTTAAATTGTTAGTCATAAAAGTAGTGATTTTGTATCCAATCAAAATTTTGGCTAATTGATCTAACTGAATAGCTCCCCTATACTCATAGATCATGGAACAAATAGGATAGGTAGCCCTAAGCACCACACTACACTTATAGACGCGAACCCCTTTGTTACTGTACGTGCGACTCTCACCGCATACGGCTTGCACAAAGACTCCTAAATCTATCCCGAACCCTTTCTTCCACCTCTCCTCTCCGATTCTCAACAAACTTGCGCTACCCAAATGCTATGAAATGATGAGGGTCTTTCCTTCGCGTATCGTGTATATTGGCTTGGCTTCGTCCCGAACCAAAGGTGGCATTCTGTATCATGAATTTGTATCTTTCCAATCATTGGAAAATAGACTTGTTCAAATATGATTGGAAAATTGAGGCTTTCTATGTGTGCTTTATATGCTGGATTCAAATAAAAAATTTCTGGCCTCCAAATTTTTTCAAAATTAACGGCAAAATTTGTTTTTATTTTGTACTGTTCTCATTGGTCCAATGAGTAAATCCCTATGCACTTTTGTCCCTAATTTCAATAGTACCTTTTTCCCTTTATTGGCATAATTCCAGTGTATTACTTTCTGATATATAAAATTTCTTTAAATTTCAATGAGAATATATATAATATAGTGGATTCTTTGGCTTATTATTAGTCTATCCATATGGGACAAATATCACTAGACCTTGGCAGTTGCCATCCATTTTAGAGTTAAAAATAGTGACATTTTGATAAAAGAGTTGAAGGAACCTGGTCCCTTTACTTTGATTTGCTTCACTTAGCTAAGGTCTTTCGGAAACAACATCTCTACCTTCAAAATGTAGTGATAATGTCTGCGTATACTATACCTTTTTCTGGCACCACCTTGTGGGATTTCACGGGGTATATTGTTGTTATTGTTATAACCGCAGTGTCGGTGTCAATTTGTGTGTACCTCAACTAATTTCACGAGATACTTTGCAACTTTTCGCCAACATAGATACTATCAAATAACTCCGTCCACTAAATGCTTGAACAGATGGAGAGGAACCACCTAGTATCACTTCCGTTGAGATTTAAGCCGGAGGCATCATGAATCTCGTAAATGAAGCTTAACCACTTCATTATTTTCACGTCATGTACTCCCTCTATTTCAATTTATTTGTTACTTTCCTTTTTAGTCCGTTTCAAAATGAATGTCTCTTTTCTTTTTTGACAACTTTTTAATTTTAACTTTCCACATGACATATTTAAGACCACAAGATTAAAAGACATTTTGATACATTTGACATATCTTTAGTTTAAGACCGCAAGATTCAAGTGTTCTTTACTTTCTTAAACTCCGTGACAGGTTAAAATCAGTCAAACAAATTGAAACAGAGAGAGTATATTATATGTTATTTGTAACAACATTTCTCTATGGCAGGCAAAAAATATTCAGACAAATGACGTCGTTACAGAGGTTTGATTGTAGTATCATTGACATAACTCTACAGATAAGTGCACAGTAGTTAAATAAAGAAAGTAAATTAGAGGTTGAAATGATTCAGATTAGTCATTTAGTATCCTCAACAGAGCTATAATTTGTAAAATTCTAATACACTGGCCTCATAGGTAGAAAGGAAAATCTCATTTTCAAAACAACAACTTCATAATATCTAAATGAACAACTACATCAACATCATCTATGTCAAAAGATAGAAGTTTCCTGTCATCTTTTTTCTCATCTTGATCAATTTATTGTGTTACCACAGTGAGTAATCACCTTCTCTAATGCTTGAGCAGAAATGAAACGATGTTGCGAGATTGTTGCATGGTATTTCGTGGTTTTGAATCCTCACAATATGGTGCATCGGTTCAGGCCAATAGATGCGAAAAGCTTTCTCAATTGGGACAAAATACCTGGCGGAGGTGGAGGCGCTGTGGTCTGACGAGTTCTCTCTTCATGGTCATCTAAATTGTCAAGATCATCCTTTTCAAGATTTTCACCTGTAGCCTCATCCGCTCCGTCATTAGTTCCGACTTCTGCGATTTCACCAGGTCTTTTGTCAAACAGTCCCTTAAATTGCCTACGGACCTTCCTCTCGACTTCCTGCTCGTCCAAATGATTCGAAATTAGAGTCGAAAAGCTTAAATGGATAAAAAATTTATGCATAATACAACTACTAACCTGTTCCTCCTTTTTCAGTTTCAAAAGAGCTGCCTTAGCACTCGCCTCAGATGACTTGTCGATGCTCATCATCTACAAGCGTTGCACGTGTAACTTAGAACAATGTCACAGCATCTAACATCCGTATAAAACTTAACTCTATCGTAAAATAAGCCAGGAGCGCTTAACTACTCTAAAATAAGCCAGGCACTGAACTCCCTTCGTCTTTGATCTAGTCAGCCTCTAAACTTCGAAAATTGCCCTCATTAAAAATTCTTATAATAACATTCAAAAGTGAGACATATCACTCGGTATTTGCTAGTCATTGCAGCCGACCTTGACGATAAAGACTGAGGCAATGATGTTCATGTCACTCAATATTTGCTAGTATTGCAGCCAACATTGATGATAAAGACTTGCGGGGATAGTGTTCCGTGTTTAGTTATTTCAAAACCTGGGAAAGACTTTTTAAATCATTACTTTAAGATCTTTAATTAACATTGGCCACTGTTTATGGCGTTTCTCACAAATTGATAGTGGAAGCATGGAAGGACCTTGACCGTTTGAAAGTTGAGGTACTATCCAATTCACAGTACAGTCAACAGGGCGAGTTCGTGTTTGTGAAATTCCAAATACCCCAGTACCTTTTGCACTAATACTCTAATAGCCTAAATAAAAGAAGAAGAAACTACCTTATTGAAATCAGCTCTTGCTTCTTCAAAATCTCCGGAAGCCATGTAAGCCATCCCACGTCGATAGAGAGCTTTCACATGAACAGGATTTGCATCTAACACCTACACAATACCATCAGAAACAAGTCTAATTGGATTCGGAAGAGAGAGGCCTGCATATATGTCTGCCAGCACAAAGTTCGAGGGTCACCTTATTGCACGTCTCAATTGACTTCTTATGCTCTCCCAATTTCAGTAAGCAGGCAGCAACATTGAGATGCAACAAATTCTTTGTACATTCACAAGGGAAGGAAAAAAAAAGCCTTTAGGAAGTCGAAAAATGACGGAAAAGAAATATAACTAATCATTTCAATTGTAATGGAAGCAAAATTTTCCGCTTTTTTGGAAAAAAAAACAAAATAATTTGTTTCTGCAAATAAAATTACCCTGGTGTTTGCAAATTCCTTTCCTTCCTCGTCATCCTGAGGATGAACATGATTAAACTCACGAAGCACCTGCAAGAAAAATACAAGTTTAAAATCCACACCTAAAGTTTAGAATTCCTCATCGATCCAAATAGAATGCCGCATAAAATGGAAAATCTAACTTTATGGGACCCTGGTTTCTCATAAATGTGTAGTTTGAAGAATCAATTGTTGGCAACATCATTAACTTTGAATGGTAAACAGCCTCTCTACCTCCACGAGGTAGGGGTAAGGTCTGCGTACACTCTACCCTCCCTAGACCCCACTTAGTGGGATTTCACTGGACATGTTGTTGTTGTATCTTTAACTTTAAATGGATATTTCTAGAAAGCAAATTCCAAAGTTCTTGATTTTCTTTGAAATAGAGATCAGAAAGTAATGTAATGGAGAAGCAATCAATCAGAAGTCTTAAACAGGTAGTCCTTGAGTATCAAAACTCTGACGATTATAATTAATAAAAAAACAAAAAACTTAAGATGCTTATTTAGTAGCAACAAACAGTTCATTAGAGGTCTTTTGCTTGCCCAAGGAATACCTTCTTGCTAAATTAGATCATGATGATAACAGTACAAAAAACAAACATAAGTCGTGTTATTAGGTCCTCCTTGAATGACAACAGAATATAATAGAGCTCCAATCTCAACTAGTGAAAGGGACAATCAATTTGAACAGAGATCCAGAGAGAGAGAGAGAGAGAGAAGAGAAGAGAAGACCGCACTTACCTTCTCATACTTTGCTTTGGCAAGTTCATATTTCTCTTCCTTGAAAAGCCTGTTACCCTGAAAAAGAAATACGTTGCAGCAAATGACTTCCCTTAAAATGAATACTAGCTCTGTGGTAACCATTTCTATCCAGGTATGACAGACTAAACTGGGAACGAGACTACCGCATTTCCAACTAAAAAGCAAACTTTCTTAAAGGATCAATATCCAGATTACAAGTTAACAGTTGCGGCACTAAACCTAGTTCAAGCATCAAGATTAATGTCAGGACAAAGCACCCGATTGTTATACAGACGTGTATACCAATCATACTCCAAGCTATAGACATGTATTTACCGTAGTAACTCAATAATCATTTAAAAAGTAGCAGATTATCTGTATTACTCAAGATTTCTGCACATATTCGTTTGATACATACCGTGCCTTTGATCTTCTCTACATCGTCCATTATTTCTCTGAAACTGAAACCAGTCCAGTCCTGCAATTGGCATGGAGAGCACACGGATTCAGTCTTATGAACTAGAGAAATCGAGAACATGACATTCTTCACCAGTGCATGCAAAAAAAATTCCCCTTTTACATTGTAATATTGTAATATCTTTTACATTCTCACTATTGGTAACTTTACCTTCGGTGTGTTGAAGTCAAGAAGCTCAATCTCCCATTGCACATAAGCACCTTCAGGAACATTAGCTGGCCTGATCCAATGAAAAATGAATTGTAAAATGCTACTATTAGTGGAAAGTTCTCATCAGAAAAGACGTGCTTATGATGAACAGATTTCATCAGGGAGCACCTAGAAAAGGCAAAAGGACAAGCCCAAGGTTTCTACCTCCTAACCTTTCAAATTTGTCATAGGCATAATCAGGCGGGCATGTTACAAGAGATACCTCTCCAGGCAACATCAGACGAACGGACATTTCAAACCCTTGAGGAACCTGATGTAGAAAATGGAGAACTCAATCATATAAACTGAAAGAATTAAAAGCAAAAGAAAGTTTACCTCCTACATACAGTATGCTTATAGGCAATCTATATTTACAATGGTGAAATAAAAAGTTAAACAAAAACCAAGGAATAGATCACGTAATAGGTCAAAGGACTTACAAGTCCTTCTCCAGAGCTGAACTCTAAAGGCTGGCCATTGTTGTCAATTCTTGTATCATAAAATACTGTCTTTTCTTCATTAAGAAGCAAGCCTTTGTAGTGTACACGCAGTAAACTGTCTTGCAGAGGACAATCCATAGGAAATTCACCTAATCATTTCATAGAAGTGAGAAAACTTGTCAGTTAATATTAACCTTATCGTAAATAAGCTTCAACTCATGTTGACTAAAAAAACAAAAAGAACAAACAACATAAAGATGTACATGGCATTGAAATGACAAGAACGTATAACACCTCCATCAAATAGGTAACATTTTAAATACAAGCGTGAAGAAATCTTATCAAGCAGGTCCAATAGAAAATACAAAACTGTTGACTTCATACAGAAACCAAGCACAATTATCATTTCTTGCCATGAATGCAGTTAATATCCTATAACAAAGTCCAATATAAAATGACGTTGGTGCCAAATTAAGAACGTTTAAACCTATACTAGTTAAGGCCCTACTGTCCGTCAATAAGTGTTGGCCGCAAATTAAGGAGTCATAGGATAGATCAGCGGGAATCAGACACTAGTCGATAAGATAAAATGAGTGTCGTGACTCGGGCAATATAATTTGAAATGGCTCTGGATTTTGTAATTCAGCATCCAAGTCTTTTCACCTCACTGCTGGACATCACTCCTCCCATCTCTATGATAATGACAATCAGAAGATGCTAAATCCAGTAAAAAAGTCATTTTCAATCGACAAAGTGCAGAAGGTGAGAACGACCGTTAAGCGGTCTACAGAACTAGGATAGGTTATTATAGCATAATTGTTGTCTAAGAGATTCAACAAATTTGAGGTTATGTCAAATTCAATTGTATTTACCCCAAAGGGAGCAAATAAGCAAACCAGGTTAAGTTAAATAAATGAGTGTAGCTTCTCAAAATAGTGTAGGATGATAATAGTCATGTCAATCATAAATACTGCAGTTTAAATGAGAATGATAACCAAGAATTCATGAAAAAGGACGTTAACCTAGCGAAGTAAATGCTGTGTGAAACAAGGGAACGTGATGAATCACCATATGGAAAACAAATAGAGTTCATTGTAGGACCCCAGATAAACTATATGATTCTGATAAAAGTAGTATTAGAAAATCAAAATCAGAACTCAATTGTCTTTTTTCCATTAAGATATATTCAGCAGAACTTGACGGATCATAGTAATGAGAGGTGCTTAAGAGGTATATAAGTGCAAAGTTATGCTTGGAACTTAAGTCTCAACAGTACCTCTTCCATCACGTATTCGGCGCTTTATGAGGCGTCCATCTCCAAGCACATCCCGCACCTGAGTCAACAATATCCGCATTTAGATTCTTCATAGCAAAAAAAAAAACAGTAAAAGATAAATTGAGCAGACAACTTCTTGGGTTTTCCACAAATTGTAAATCATACTGAACTTAAAAGTCAGGCCCTTTGGGCAGACGAAGGAGGGGTCACAAGCATCGGAGGATCGTTTGATGGCAACTTACACGTGATGAAGCATCTCTTAGCATTGAAATGCGTGATAAAAATATAAAAAGCAGGCAGATGAAATTTAAGAGAATACCACCTTTACTTTCCAAAATAATAAGCAAATGCATAAAAAGTGCCCTTGATTTACCTTCCGACATTGTCATATCTCAATATGACAATCATTCAATCTATCATGCTTCAATCCAATTAGTTTGGGTCGGCCATATGAATCTATACATTCATTCCACTTTATCTTGACCAATTTCATTCCATTACTAAACAATCTGTGTTATACGGAAAATTAGGAGTTCTCTAATACTATAGGTCCCCTAAACCCCACATTTATCTCCTAGTGACAAACAAGTTCATAACTAGACTAAAATGACTCCTGACGAACATCGACCTAACGTAAGTGTAACAATAGCAACCAAGTCTAAAGCCTGACTAGCCGATATAACCCATAATGGATCCTTTGCTTCTATTTTGTTCTGTTCTTAGCTATGTCAGCATTGATCCACCTATATATTAAGTCTTTGAAACAACTTCCTTCCATATGATTCTAGGTCTACTTTATCCTCTTTTAGCATCTTCAGATCATTATTGCTCAAAGAGGCCAAAAATCTGAAACAAATATGAGAAACCAAAATCACACCTAGGATATAGAATAAACTATAACTTGTGCTTTGAAGAAGCATGTTCCTTTTTCTTGGCCTCAAGCATATTAGTCAAGAACAGAGACACATAAAGGTCATTGAATATATATGTTAACGTTTGTAGGTACCTTTTGCACGTTATCCTTATGAAAGTGGAATGCTAGCATTAAAAATCAAAGATAATAGTAAGGTGGCCATAATAATAATGAAATATGTCCTACCAATGGAGAAAATATGATCAAGGAAAAGTCAGAACATAATGATTACATTCAGGAAATGCACCAAATTATAGCGACAGGGCTGAGGAAACACCAAATTTTAAGCATCTTCTCAAAGTATCCAATTCATGTGATATCTGCTCAGCACAGGTATGTCAGGTCAAATGAAGAGTCCATGTAATATCGCAAAGACATTGTTTCGTTAACGATATTGTGACTGAAAGTTGAAGATTAAGAATAAAAAAAAGATACATAATAGAATATGTCCTGCAATAGAAAGAAGGACTCTCCGAATGGTCAATATATACAGCATCTACCTGAATAAAATTGACAAGTTCCACCTCAAAATGGACTTCGTCAACACCTTCTACCACAGGCATTAAAGTAGATTCAGTATAATATTGGCTTTTAACATAAATGACTACTTTCTCTCCACGTGGCATGGTCGATATTCCCAGTTCGAGACCTTTGGGTACCTAGAGTAAGTGGAAATAGAACCCATGATTAGATACGTTGCAGTCAAGATAAAAGGAAATTCAAACCCTGAAGTCCTGGATAGCAAGACTAAGGAGCTTGGCATCCCAACCCAATTGAAAATGAAACTCCAAAGCTAATATTACATAAAAATTTCATTCAAGAGTAAAAAAATAAAGGGAATCGCAAGGGGATAAGCTTAGTATATTAAATATTGGAGCAAACAACTGCGATCAAAAAGGTATAGAATTTTTTTGACAAGTTACGGAAATCATTACCGAACCTCAGATTTTCCAAATGTGAAGAAATATGGTTCATCTTGAGTCCGCGACAGAATCACTTTCCCATCCCCAGACTTCGCGGAAATCCTAGAATAAATTATAATTCAGATTAGACTTCAGAATCACATATTTAGAACTATCAATGCAGCATCCATAGGAAATAGGAGCCTCAGGAGAAAGAAGGGTTTCTACCAAGCTTTTACTTCATAAGGTTCCCGAGGTGTTTCCCAGCTTTGTCCTTCTTCTATAACCTGTTTAGTAATGAAAAGAGAAAACTTACATTCCAAGATAATCATTTCACTTATTCCATCTAATACACAGTTCAATATGCCATTTTGAAACCATTCTGTTGTTGCACTATATGCTTGAAAATTGCAGCTTATTACACTGATTACCAGCATTGAATGAAAACACCAGATAGTGATAAGACACAGATGCACATAAACACATCTTACACAAGTGTTCAAATAGGTTACTGAGGGTGTGGGTGTGGATGAAGGAAATATAACTGTTAAGCAGCAAGCTATGTACCTTCTTTAGGACTCCCAAATCATCAGTAATCACCTGAGAATGAAAAAGAAAAAGATAAATTTTTGAGATACATCCTACCATAAATGAAACTACCAAAATTTCAAGGGGGGGGCAGTAAAAATTCAACTGAAAGAAAAGCTTCCGCACAATCTTGGGGAAATCTAGCACTGATCAGAAAAGGAAAAAAACTAACAAGACCAAACTACAAAGAACTAGAGAAAAGGAAAGAAACCAAAATGATAGAAACTTCCTTAAATGATTGCGATCGATTTCTTCTAAGTAGAGCATTTCTTTTTGTAGTACTACCACTCTTCCAGTAGCAATTTGCAACGATCAGATGCAGTAAAAAAGATAGGAGTACCATACTACAACAACAACGACTACGCCTTAAACCAAATCAAGTTGCGATCGGCTATATGAATCCCCACTTCTTCATTTAAGCTCATTTCATATAACCATCGTACTAAACAAGGGACAACATAAGTGATACCAATAGGTACCAACAACAACAAGATACCCAATGTAAACCCACAAGTGGGGTCTGGGGAGGGTGGTGTACGCAGCCTTATCCCTACCTTGTGAAGGTAGAGAGGTTGTTTCCGATAGACAGGAATAAATAGCAGCACATACAGCTCCAACAAGGCTATGTGGGCACTAATTCATATGAGTACACAACAGAAAGCACCAAGGAACTAGAGGGAGCAGATTGATCTGGATTTCAAACTTTCATTTCATTGTCGTTAAAAAGGATGTAGGAGCATTCTTGCCTTCACTTTGGAGAATTCAATCAGCTCAATCTCAAAATGAAGCTCAGAATCCTTGGGAAAGTTATCTGGAGCTGCAACAGGACAATCCTTCTCTCCATAGTGCATTTCAGGTTTCATTTTGAACTGAGACATCATTAGCCAACAAACAGTGAGCTATGAATATGATTAATCATACCATCCATATAAAGATGTAAGAAGTAAGAACAAAGAGAAAATGACTTCACAAGCTCATATCATATCAAAGGGCATATATAGGGAAGGTTGAATTGGCAATTGTATTTAACAAATGTAAATGATCAGAGAGTCTTTTATCTATTTCATCCCCTTTAACAGTATCGGAAATATTAGCCGCTGGAGACTATGCGCTTGTCATGAAACTAATTGAGCTAATTTAGCAGAGAAATATAACATGTTATGAATTGTTTACTTTTGACGGACTTTAAATATACAGATTTGCATCGCAATAACTAAATGTCAAGTTCAAAATGAACTACCATTGCAACTTCACCCTTCAACATTGTCGGAATACCCTCCAGCAATCCTAAAATAATCTTGCTTTTCCCCAGAACATGTCTTATTGGGGTACCCTTGCCTGAGTGATAAAAAGGTAAAAGAGATGAGATTTCAATGCAATAAGGCAAGATTGGCATACTCCAAATTACAGAGTTCATGTTCAGTAGATTTAACTTTTAAGAGAGAGTAAAACTAAAAAGTAGTGCAATAATTCCAAGAAACAGAGTTAAAAAGTTAATGAAATGATGGCAACCGAATGCGCAGTCCTAATGCAACGATGGAAATACAACTGAGTAAATCTATAAGACAAAACCAAAATGTAGAAGTGGGGACTTTTAGTTGTAAATCCTATCATCATATATTTATTCGTGGTACTAATCTATAACTCGGCACATATCAATCCTACCTCCAAATTCTGACCGTGTCGATTCAACTGTAACTCCGTCAAGTGTTCTAACTGTACAATGATATATTACCTGTTCAAATTCATCGAAAACATAATAAGTAACCAATATTTTTTCCTACCTAAAACTCACAGGAACTGATATTTGCATCAATATGAATCTTCATCACAAACACATAGTTCAGAAAATAAAATGTACGAATATACCTGATTACCCTCAGCAGGTTTCGATTCACCACCACCAGGCCTCACCACAGCTTTCATCAAACTTCCAGGAACAATCTTTTTTCTTCTGCACACAAGTCATCATTGAACAAAATGTGAATAGCAGCTAAAACCTTCACTAAAACACTTTTTTTCCTCAGTAGTTCATGAATAAAGTGAATGGAGTCAATTCTTAACAGAATAAAGATTTGACCTTTTGTCATCCTCAGTCTCTTGTTTCTTGAAAGAAAATTATTAACAGCTAAAAACACTTTTATTTGCATAAATTCATGAATAAAGTGAGCTGGGTCAGTTCTTAACAGAATAAAGATTTGACCTTTTATCATCCTCAGTCTCTTGTTACATGAAAGAAAATTATTACTCCCTCCGTTTCAATTTGTTTGTCTTACTTTCCTTTTTAGTCCGTTTCAAAAAAAATGTCTCCTCCCTTTTTTGGCAACTCTTTAATTCCAACTTTCCACATGGCATGTTTAAGACCACGAGATTAAAAGGCATTTTGGTACATTCTACATATCTTTGGTTTAAGACCACAAGATTCAAAAGTATTCTTTACTTTCTTAAGATTCAAAAGTATTCTTTACTTTCTTAAACTCCGGATAGTAATAGCTTAAAAACACTTTTATTTTCATAAATTCATGAATAAAGTGAACTGGGTCAGTTCTTAACAAAATAAAGATTTGACCTTTTGTCATCCTCAGTCTCTTGTTTGTTGAAAGAAAGTGATTAGCAGCTTTAAAAACACTTTCATTTTCATAAATTCAAGAAAAAAGTGAAGTGGGTCAATTCTTAATAGAATAAAAATTTGACCTTTTTTCATCCTCAGTCTCTGGTTTCTTCTTTTCTGGTTGCTTAACTTGCTGCTCATGATCGTCATCAGCTACTACTGCCATTTTCCTCTAGCTAATGCAAAGTGTAACAATACATTCCAAGAACAAATTTTTACAATAAGAACTACAATTAGGATCAAATAATGAACAACAACACACAGCTCCACTTAATAAAAACTGACAAAAATCAAGAATTCGAACAGTTACCTAAAAGGGTATGTAAAATTGGAGGAAAAGATTGAAGAAATTTATCAGAAATGGCTAGATATCAAGTGGGTACTTGTTCTGCTGATGAGTGTTGCTGTTTGATATTCTTGTTCACCAACTAATCACTGAGGAAAGTATCAAAATTCCAACTTTTGGAAAAATTTAGCTGTAATAATACATTCCAAGAACAAACTTTTATAATCAGAACTACAATTAGGAACAAATAATGAACAAAAACACATAACCCCACTTAATAAAAACAAACAAAAATCAAGAATTTGAAGAATTACCTAGAAGGGTATGTAAAATTGGAGTAAGAGATTGAAGAAATTCATCAAGAATGACTAGAAATCAAATGTGGTGTTGCTGTTTGATATTCTTGTTCACCAACTAATCACTAAGAGACTATAAAAATTCCAACTTTTTGGCTCTGACAATACATTCCAAGAACAAATTTTTATACTCAGAACTACAATTAGGATCAAAAAATGAACAAAAACACATAACCCCACTTAATAAAAACAGACAAAAATCAAGAATTTGAAGCATTACCTAAAAGGGTATGTAAAATTGGAGTAAAAGATTGAAGAAATTTATCAAGAACGGATACAAATCAAGTGTGGTGGTGCTGTTTGATATTCTTGGTCACCAACTAATCACTGAAAGACAGTCAAAATTCCAACTTTTGGCCCTGATTCTGTGAATAGTGACAAAATTTAGCTGAAAATTTCGATTCATTAGAACAACATTGGGCTACAGCCAGCAATTTAGTGGGCTGCTACAGTTTTGACCATAACCTGCTGGACCATAATTACAAGTTTTCATTTAATTGCATTGTCTGCCCACCAGGTCTTTAATTTTTACCCGTCAAATGAATTGGTTTTAAATTTTGCTTAGCAATTCAACTTATATCTAGCACGCTTGAGTTCTTTAAGGGCACAAAACATAATTATGAAATACTATGATGCTGAGAGGCAAAAATTAAAGGCCAACACAAAATAAAAGAAAATGTTCAAATGACCTTCTAGATTCTCCTAGCTTAATTTTAGGAGAAAAATAATTCTCAAACATTGAGTTAATGTTTAATAAGTATGAAAAAAATACTTTGAATTCTAGTATTTTATTTTATTTTACGATATTTAGAAGTCGTATGGAAGTAAGTGGGTAGTTAATAAGAAAAAATTTGAAACTTTTCATATAATAAGAATCTTACAAATTTACATGTAGTGTATATTTTTTTATTTTTCGATGTGTACTATTATCTGTTATTTTATTTGCCTTATACCTTGCTATCTTGTTATGTTCTTGCATCCGTACTTCGATAACTTCTCTTCTAAGTAGAGGGTTTATCGGAAACAACCTCCCTACCCTACAAAGGCGGGAGTAAAGCATGCATACATACATTATTCTACTCTCCCTAAACCTCACTTATGAGATTATAGAATGCTCTAAGTTGATATTGCAAAATGACAAACTAGCACAAGTGAACAAGTAAAAGATAGCAAATAAACCAACAATAACTCCCATTTATCCTCTAAAAAATTGTTTTCATCACACAATATTTTAGAGCCTCCATGTCTGTATAGTAGCATGAATTTCCTTGGTGTGTGCATAGATAAGATCACCCGATGCATCGCGTATACGAAAGCCATAAGAACTCTTCCCAGGATTTCATGGACATGCACCATTCGTGTTGCACTTCAACCAATTCATTGGAGGAATAGCCCGGAAAAACGTTCTTGCAAATGGAAAAACTGCTCGGATCACATCTTTGTATGAGCCAAGGGTCTATCGGAAACAGCCTCTCTACCTTGTAGGGCAGGGTCTGTGTACACATTAACCTCCCCCGACCCCACTTGTGAGATTACACTGGGTATGTTGTTGTTGTTGTATCACGTCTCTGCATGCTTATCCTGTTTATTAAGAGAGACAAGGATACTTGAAATATATTTCTTAGCTTGAACTTGGCACAGGTCATCTTGGAATGTCACAGCTTCAGCTTACTCGTGTTCGATATGTAGTCTCCATAACTCATGCCAGATCGCCGATGCTGGCTAAAGATGTACTTCCTTCCTCTAGTAGACTTTTTAGGCCTTTTATCAACAATCAGAGAAAAAAGATTGCCTTTCTGGTGTATAAAGACTGCAATCTTGATGGACTGGTTCGACAATAGCTATCTGTGAAACACCTTTTACATGTCCCGAGGGAAGCGTATTGACATGTTGAGATTGCAATTCTAATTCTTTGATGAATGAAAGGTAATACACTGCAAAACGCCAGAAAAGGAAATAAGATAATATAGATAATGGAAGACAGCGAAACAAGAAAGGACCAAGGCACAGGATCCCTTGCTTTAAAGAATCCAAACAATGAAAAGAAGTTAATGGGAGGGAGAGAGACAGAGACATGAAAGCGCAAAATAGCAATAGATTGTAGCAATTAGGCCTATACACGCGCATCATACGGTTGATACTTGAGTTGAATAGGCCCAAATATGAAAAGCTTAATTAATTTAGCTATGTACATGATATGCCTAAACACTGAACCCAACTTGGTTACGCAAAATCAGACATAATGAATAGTACTAGCAAAACAAACCAAAATATGTTGCCAAAAGTTCAAACCACTAACTACTGGCATTTGACTTTGGATAGGTTCCATTAAAGTGTCAATATATTATAAGTACATCATCGAATCAACAATCAAACAAGAAAAGAGCACTACGATCAACATCTATCAAATAAGAAGTAAAGAATTATCATGAATAGGAGCAGAAATATCGGTGGAAGTGGTAGACCCGCACATCCACTTTAGGGAGTTGCTGAATTAGACACATTTGTCACATAAGAGATAGTTCATGCTCTAAATTCCAAAACCCTCTCTTTCATTTTTATTTTCTTTTACTTTGTTGTGCTAAAAACAATATTCCTCTATGAATCAATTGGCTCGTTAGTGCGTTTTGGTATACATCTTGCATGCAGGCGTATTTTTGCGCTCAAACATTTTAGTAACTTTTTTCCTTGATCAGAAAAAGTGTCTCGTTTTTATAAGATAATAGAACGAAATATTACGCATCCTTGTATACAGATACTTATATGCACATAAGGGTCTATATAGACTATTAGCTTTTTCTCTTTTGGTATTATAAACTAAGAAAGGATATAACGACAAGAAGAAGATGAACAAGAACAAATAAAGAAACTTTACTCTTTCTCAAGCAATTTTGTGAGGTAACGAAAGATCACCTGGCAACAACGCAGCATCAGAAGCCATCAAAACCTAGCATTATCTTCATCAATTTATCCAAAATTGCATTTGTTCGCATCCATCTTACAGCACCATTCACAAGCCAGGAGAAATTTCTGCTGATCCGTTCTCAATGCTATTTGGTATCATCTAGAAGTTCCATGGATCACCATGAGACTCATTTCCCAAGGAGAGCAAGGGGAGCCTGCACAGTTTCATTGATTTGAGGTCTCTGATTACACGAATGACTTCTTTGGCTGACGTTTTGAGCTCCTACTTGAGCTACCAACTAGTGAAGTATAGGTAGCATAGTCGTGAACAAGCCCCATTTCACCACGTAGCTTATCATAATCATCAGGATTCCCGTACTTGCAATGCCCTTCCAAAAGTATGTTATAGGTAATATCATCTGGATTCAAACCTAGATTAAGCATTGCTTGCAATAGCATTTCAGCATTTCTCATTTGTCCTTGTCTGCATAGACCATTCAAAAGCACGTTGTAAGTTATAACATTAGGTGCATGTCCATTACTTTGCATCTGCCTTAGCAACTTAAAACCCATCTTAATATCTCCCTTCTTACAGAAACCATCGATAACCACAGTATAAATGGGGTCATCGGGCTTTAAACCAGCATCCAACATTTCGGTTAAAATCCTTTCTGCATCAACTATTCGCCCTTGCCGACACAAACCTGTAATGAGGGCTGTATATGCTACATCATCAAGTTCAATATCGTTATCAACCATCATTTTCTTGATCTCAAATGCTCCATCTAAATCTCCTTCCTTACAACATCCATCGATAACTGTCGTGTATGTGATCTTATCAGGCTTCAAACCCTTTTCAATCATCACATGAATGAGCTTCCTCGCTTCCCCTAAATCCCCACTCTTACATAGTCCATTGACAAGTGTGTTATATGTGATTAAATCTGGTTCCACCCCTTGCTTCAGCATTTGTTGATAAGCGTCCATGGCCAAAGCAACTTGACCATCCTTGCAATGACCATTAATCAAAGTTGTGAAGATAACAACATTAGGAACCAAACCTTTTACACACATCTCATTAAACAACTCATTTGCATCGCTCATCCAAAAGTTCCTGCAAAGCCCGTTGATTAGAGCACTATACGTATAAACATCAGGCAAAATTCCTCTTTCCTCCATTTCTCTTTTCAACCTATACCCTGCATCCATATCACCTAATCTACAATACCCATTAATCAAAGTATTGAAACTAACAACACTAGGTCTCAAATTCCTCTTCCACATCTCAGTAAACACCGACCGGGCTTCCATCATTTTACCTTCCTTACACAACTTACTCATCAAAACATTAAAGAAATACACATTGGGAGGATAACCATATTCCAAAAGCTCCTTATAAAAATCAAAAGCTACCATTGGTGAATTAAGCTTCATCAAATATTCAAGAACCTTAGTACAACCTTGAAAAGGGAACCTAATTCTATTCTTTTGAATAAGCCTAAAACACTGTATAGCATCAGAAACAAACCCCAATTCCAAATAAGCATCAATAAGTCCATTTAAAACATTCACAAAAGATGTAAAGTTTGTACCTTTAGCTTTCAAGAATGCTTGAAAAACAGTAAAGGCTGAGTCTTTACCTTTTCTTGAAACAATAGTGTTGATAAAAGACTGAGCTTGTGGGTACATTTTGTGAGTGTGAAGAAAAAGGGTCATAGTGGAATAAGTATGAAGTGTGTGGCAAAATCTTGAAGGGTTAGAAGTTGAAAGCCATGTGAAGAAAGAGAGGAGTGAAGAAGGGGTTAAAGAATGAGGATTAAGGTTAATTAGATTGATTATGTGTTGGGGTTTAAGAGATGGGAGGAGGGTTTTGAGGGAAAGTTGAAGGGGTTTAGAGGGGGAGTTTTTTATGGCTTCTGAAAGGGTTTTGAGTATTGGGTCTGATGATGAATCTTGATGGTGGTGGGGTGGGGTGAACCATGGTGGGGTGGTGGGGGTGGGGGTGGGGGTGGTGGTGGAGAGGTGGTGTAAGGGAGGAGAAAGGGTGTTTTTTAGTGTTCTTCTTGAGATGGTCATTGACATTGTGAATATCTCTGAATTGTTTGTTTGAGGTTCATCAATGGGGGTAACAATAGTAAACAACTAAACTAGAGTAATTTGGGTACAAAAATATATATATTTAATGACATGTTTTGTTCTTCGAATGAGCTAATCTTTAATTTTTATCTTTTAAATGAGATAACTTTTATTTGAGAAAATGATCAAAATAGTTCTTATAGCCTATTTGAATTGGCTTTTTTTTTTTTTTGCTCTTGTAAGTCAAACGCCAAAAACTACAATTTTTAGCTTAACCACTTAAAATAATTCAATTCAAATAGACTTTTAATATATGGACTTAGATTGATTTGGTCGCAGATATACAATAACTTATGAAAATGGTTTTTTATCTATGCTAAACATTTATCACTATAGTCCTTGGCCCTACAAACCTAACAACGCCGAAAAAAATCTGTCAAATATAAATGGTGGTTTCAACAGTAACTTTATCTGTAGGTGTTAACCCTTAACTCTATTACTTATCTCTGCTTCCGCTTCTCTTCATGTCTCTATTTTTCTTATCTTTTCGATCATTTTCATTTTTCACAGTTTCATTAAACTAAATATTATGTAATTCGAGAAAATATTTAAAAAGATTAATAAATTTTTATTGTTGTATGAACAGTATTGTACATGTAAGAGTTATTGAATAGATAAAATTTAAAAAAAAAATAGAGGAATAAAAATTTATAAATTTGAATTATACAAAATTTGAATTAATGGAAATTGAGAAAAATGAAGTGATCCGAAAAGTAATGAAAGCAGACACTTTAAGAAGAATCAAAAGCGGAGAAAAGTAATAGTGTTAAAGGCTAATAGTTATAGAGAAAGTCATTGTTGAAGCCAACGTATATATTTGACAAATATTTTTGAATGTTGTTAAATTTGTAGAGCCAAGAAACTAAAGTGATAAGCATTTAACATAGATAAAAAAATATTTTCATAAATTATTATATATCAAAGATCAAATCAATCTAAGTCCATACATTAAGTACTATTTCGATCATTTTCTTGAATAAAAATCATCCTATTTGAACCGTTAAAAGTATTTTCTCAAAAGAATAAATACAAAATGTTCATGTTTGAGATTTTTTATTATTATTTACCTCTCCCTAGGAGCTTTCACTCCTTTTGATCTCTTGATGACTCAAATTCACTTTTTTTAAATTGAAAATGAGGGATGCTTACCATCCGAGCAACTCCCTCTTATCATGTTTGAGAATGAATTTGCATTAACAAATATTTTGTCAATTTGAGCTAAATAATGAATCATGTCCATCAATTGATATAAATGATGTCGTAAATATGCTAAGGAAGAATTCTTCAATGTTGAGGCCTCAATAAGTTTGAATTCGTGTCGCGTAAAGTCTATTAATAAAAAAACGCTCTCTATTAAGATTATTTTTGTATTCAAAATTCGAATTTGAAAGCTTTGACTAAGGGTAAAAAGATCTTGTACCGCTTATCGCAACCCTCGATAGTTGTGTATAGTCTATTTATGAGCACTTTGACTCCATTGTTTTAAACCATTGACAGATCAAACCCCACATAAAGCATTTATTATGGTTAGATGCAGAAGATATTTTTTGAGAATGAATATCAAGCAACCTGTCACCACATGTTATATACTCCTTCCGTTCATTTTTACTTATTATATTTAAATTTGGCACGCCCATTAAACATTATAATGTTAACCAGGTTCAAACTCTGAACATGAAATTGACTTTGTTAGAAAATAATTTATCTCAAAATAAGATTTTTCGACAAAAATTCAAATTTAATCCATACAATGCAAATATCAAACATCTATGACCAAAAACATTCTACCACTCAATGTAGTCAAAAAATTTAATTTCAGAATGACATTCAAAATTTATGTCTATACGAAACTAACACACTAACACCAACCAAGAATCTGATGAGATGGATGGATGAGATTACTCCACTTTTAATATATTTCGAATTTAAGATATGAAAATGAAATACATTTTTGTTCAAGTATGTTTTTTCCTCTAGTAGATCTTATGCGGCGCAAATCAAGATTAGCATATAATAACGAAGGTGTGCAAAGATAGGCTCAAGCTAAAATTCAATCAGTCCTGAACGTAATGGCATAAGCTTGTCTAACTATGAGACTGACTGGTCGAACATAGACGAAAGTCTATCATAGTGATTCGAGAGCCCCATGTGAAAGGGCTCTCGCTTGATGGATCAAAGATACGCCGGAGTAATGACTCTCAAGAGCTCTTATCAATCGAAGTCGTTTGGCACCTCGATGTCAACGCATCACATCTTGGGGTTGAAGAAGATCCCAAAGGTTCGGTGTTAAACCAACAAAATTTAAAGACCAATATCAAGGCGAAATCTAACTTTTCGTCAACGGATTCATTCAAACCCAACATTTTCGACGTGAAACGTAATATATATATATATATATATATATATATATATATATATATATATATATATATATATAATATATATACAAGAAAACACATTAAAAGTTCAAACAACTATCATATCCGAACTCACAATTATAAAGATACAATGAATTCAGTCATGACAACTTTAACTCGTCAAATTAAAATCTTGAATCCGTCTCTCTGACCGGCTAGACGACATGCTTTCTCCATGGCCGGCAAGTGGCAAATTTCACCACCGGTGACTTTTCCGGTGACTTTTCCGGCGAATGACGTGGATTGCTGAAAACTCTTTTCTCCACCACCACCACATCATCATATGAACTTGTAACACACATATTCATCATCATCATCTTATAATATCTAAACAATAAAAAACCTTTAAATATCTTCAACTTTTTATTCTCACTATTCTTAACTTTCTCTCTAGTACTTTCTATGTATTGATCTAGTTGACTTGATATTCTTTCAATCTCATACTTATCAAGAAGTGAAATATTATTATTATCATTACTACTACTATTATTATTACAACTTAATTTTATTGGAATAAAAACATTAGGTGAAGATGATGATGAATATTGTGACAATTCTTGAACTTGTAACTTGTACCTTGATGATGGTTCTTGAGACTTTTTATAAGTTCTTGAAAGTACTTCAAATTCTTCATACCAATTAGCCAATGCTGCTGCTTTCACTAGAGATAAATCATCAATATTAGTAATAGATTTTGATGTTTTTTTCATGTGGAAATTAGATAAAGGAGATGAAGATGACATGATGTTTTCTTGAAAGAAGAAGAAGAAAGAGTGTTTTTTTTTTTTGGATTTGGAAATAATGAGAATAGTTTGACACTTTTTGTATCATGTATGTATGACACTTTAGTACTATTGGGGATGTTTGGTTCATTGATTAAATGATTTTGGGATTAGAATTCTTGGACTAATTTATCTTATTTATGAGATGAGATAAAATAATCTCAAATTTGATGAGATAAGTTGAGATATCGAGGATTAAACTTGGGATAAAATTTATATTGTCAATCAAATACAATATATTTTTTATACTAAACTTAATCTTGAGATATTCTAACTTATCTCGCGTACGCTTGTATAATTAGAGTTTAAGTGTAGAATAAAACTAAATATAATCTACCTAAAAGTGCACTTGTCCAACGTCTACTTTGATTTTTGAAAGTGATGAAATTACTTTAAGCAATACATGGAGATTTTATACTCCATATAATGACATATTTCAATGTATCTGATCTTTCATTTAGCTGATCATAAAAATTTCTAAATATTTGCGTGTTATATAATGAGATATCTCGGATTTGAATTCTGAAAATAAAATTACCTTTGATAAATAACGTTTTAGTTTCACTTTTTGATACAAATCTGAATTATTGGAGCTCTAATCAAATATCGAATATCGGACCAGAAAAAACCAAAAAAAAAATCATTATTTCCGTTACTCAAGAGAAGCTAGAGCCTTATTAGAGGTCATCATTGTTATGATTTCACAGTAATATGTGTATATATTATATTTGAATGTACCAAAAAAATTATATTGTATTAAATTAGAGTGGATCATTTTGGGGCCCTAGAATGACTTTTTTAGGTGAGAAATAATGATAGGTTATATATTTTTCAGTGGCTACTCTCTTTCATAAAAATTCTGAGGATCTATTTCTGAAAGTTATTAAATTCTCAATGATGACACATTTTTGGTTTACATTGACTCACTCTTTATTGAGATCACGATTAGTTTAGATTTGCATCGCATAAGGCTCGTTAAAGTATAAAGCGCTTCTCTCATAATTTTCTTCACACACAAGGTCGAATTCGAAATCTTTAATTGACTAAGGTGAAAATGATTCTATTCGTCCTACTACAATTTATGATGAACTTCTTTTTATTTCTTGAACATCCCATTTTTTAATCTCTTTTAGAATAATACATACATGTTGTTAATATGAGATGAATTATCAGTACACAAGTTCCTTAAAAATAAATGTTCAACAAATATCTGTAAAAAGATCAATTCGATATACTATGCTCTTGAGATGTGCAAAATTCGAGAAAGAATCGGACCACATTCCATCTAAGAATTATTTCATTTTAAAATTAAATGGAAAATTGATATTTTTGTCGTCAAGTCAATGGTATATATTTGTAGTCAGAATAATGAACTTAGCAAATATTTTCAAACAATTTGAATATTAAAATGCAATGAAGTTTTGTAATATTATGTAGACTTCTAATTACGTATCAAATTATTTATTTAAATGATTGAAATGGAAATGCAACTTGTCCATTAAAATAATAATAATGTGAAAATGAAAAAAAATATTTTTGGGTACGACACGTAACGTTATTTTCTTTTGGAATAACAAGGTCTTTATAAATTGCAATTATTGGAGTATAATCTTAGGGGTCTTTTGCTCTTGGTTAGAGTTATGCAAATATTAGTAATGTATGAATGTAATTATGCAAGATTTAGTTATTTCTTCTATCCTGCACAAAAATAATAAATAGATTTTTGCATAATTTATTCATTTATTAGTTATGCAAAATTTTAAACTGATAACCAATATCGTACTTGATGTGCTGAATTATATAGCAACTAAAATGCTATCAAACATGGTAAGTACTAATTATTTTGATTTTAATACATGAGTAATTCTACTCCTAACCAACAATCAAACGACCCCGAGCTATGTATACCGACTACTCTTCTTAGGCAAACGAAATGAAAAACTAACAGGATGTGCCAAGGAGGTTGTTTCCGATAGCAAACAAAAAGAGGAGAAAAAAAGAAAAGGACAAAAAAGAGGAGAACAAAAGAAAGGAAAAAGCACGGATAGCGATAGCAGAAACCTGGGATAACATTCTTTTTGCGCAAATAATAAGGTTTGGTTGCTTGCCCGAAGGAAGGGATACGTGCTAAAGAAAACATGACAAAGTATTCTGAAAAAAGGAACAATAACTACAACAAAATAACATGACAATCGAAATACAAGAGATAATATATAGTAACAAAAATCGAATACAGGAGAAATACAACAACTACTGGTAAGGAAGGATAAGCAAGACAATGGTCTACTACCTACTAACCTTCTACCCTAATCTGTGCCTTTCATAACCTCCTATCTAAGGTCATGCCCTCGATAAGCTACAACTGTGTCATGTTCTATCTAATCACTTCTCCGAAAAGGTAATGTTTTGAGAATAATGCAAAGAAAGCTTGAAGATGTTCTTTAGATAATAATTAAAGTAGTAACTCTGTTTGCTTGTATAATTTTATTCAAATGTATAGCATTTTACAGTAAAATCACAACACCCAAACTTCTCTTTTTCCCTTTGCTGTTTTATTTTTCTTTTCCCTACAAATAAAATAAGTGTACATCCATGTGTGCTACTGGTTTAATCAATCTTTACATTTCATCTCTGGACTGGTTCTCCACTTATCTGAAAAGAGTATTTCTTGATCTTAACTGCACCATGCTATGGACTTATCCATCCCGTTGTCAATTCTCCGCCCTCCTTTCATCGAGAGTTCAGCTTCTACGCCCTCCTTTCTTCGAGAGTTCAACTTCTACGCGCTTAATTTCATCTTTCAACTCTTGTAAAGCAGCATTGCTAGATCGATCTTTGCTCGAGGTTCTGTTATCACTTAACAGATCAACTAGATGCTTCAAACATAAGAGGTATTCAGCTTTTACTCCAGGAGCTTCAGACAGTGACTTCTCAGTAACAAACTGCACAAGCAACAAAGAATGCGACTATAAGAGAGAATATACATCATATATATACGTTTCATCCACTAGAAGTAAACTTACTTGATGAGATTCCAAAGTAGTTGTACCACTAGTAAACCAGAAAAGGCAACGTTGTCTTACATAGATGTAGAGTAACTTAGAATAGTATTCTTTCAGTGAGTTCACACAGACAGTGCCTTTACTTCGAGTAATCAAAAATCTTAGACTACTTTCTTGTGGGAACCGTCTTGACCAGAGTATTACAAATTTCTATACATGTTCTGTTTCGTTTTTTTGGATGAAAAAAAAAATAGAACATTGTACCCTTTGGGGTGGCTCAGATGGTTTGGCTAGGACTTCCATAATGGAGGTCTCAAATTCGAAACTCCTTGCCTGCGACAACAGGGATTGGCCTTCTGCGTCGAGCTCGTCGCACGGGGCTTGTCTAGTGCGATTTATCTCTCTTGTATGGTTTGTGGGACATTATACAGAGTGGGGTTTACCCTGTGGCGCACCCAAAGAGTAGCAGCTGCGGGTTCCCTTGTCAACCAAAAAAAACATAGAACATTGTATGCCCAAAATCAACCAATGTCATGGTTTGCTTTCAGTGAAATATATGCTACCACAATCATGGGATATGCTTATTGTGACATCTAATTTTCAACTGGAGAGCCGGACGGGTCTGAATTGTCCCTTGTACTTTGCTTTTTCTGTTCTTGTACATTAATAAAATATTTTAGTAGCCTCCAAAACTCGTAATTTATCCATTAATAGCACACCAGCTATTACCTTAACAATATCCGGAAAGGACATAGTTTTCTCCTAATCACTTTTTTGATTTCCCACTCAGTGTCTGGTACCCACTTTGGGGCCCAACTAGTCCAGATTACCGCCAGGCAACCTCATATTTGGTGTATTCTATGCTCTCATGTGGTGCAACATGCAAGAACCAAGAAGAAAAGGTAATAACCAGTTGAGCCACAAGATCATGATAACAAAGTCAAATGCGATCATTCAACTAATTGGAAACCTGACAAAAGCACCCGTAATTCTATATAACAATTGCAGACTTACTGAACAATATAAAACTAAACTTGTCATACCTCCTTGTATGCAGAAATGCATCCACGAAGAGCACTCTCAGCAGCCTCAGAGTTATAGGGGTCCTGTTTCAGCAGAAGGTGCAGTCAAAAAAATCAGTTTCATCATGTTTGAACTTTGAAAAATCCCAGAGAATCAGATAGGATCGTCAATGAAAGAAAACACGATATAACCTAACCTTTGAATCTTCAAGCTCTAGTTTTTTCATCTCCAACAATGAAAGAGCATCAAGCGATTGCAACTGCAGGCAAATCCACAACAAAGCTAATTTAAACAGTAGAAGTTTAAGAAAAATATTTTTAAAAAAAGGGCGCTAGTAATCAGTCAGTTAAGCTACAGTATAAAGGCAGAAAAGATGAACACATTCTCCCACTTTAGGAATTCTATATATGCCTGGACATTAACTTGCTCAAAAAAAGAAAAACACAAAACATCAGTTCTCTGTTACGATTCCATGGTAGACTAATGTCGTCTAAAAGGTCGGCAGGATCTCATGAGTGAGAATATTTAATTGAAATCCCCTATATATAGCAGGAAAACCCAAGTAAAACTATCCAGTCGTCCCCTCTAGAAATTCAGAAGTCAATTAGATAACGCTTCTAAAGCTTCTTAATTTAAAGATTATACTTGGGCATAATTGATTACTCTTTTTGCCCTTACTTTTTTTCCTGATATGGTGAAATCCAAACGTCAAATCCCCTACCCAGGAGCACAGCAATGGCCCTTTCCACTTTTGTCCTTTCATGACTTGAACCTCAACCTAATGATTGGAGGTGAAAAGTCTTCACCACTAGGCTATCCCTCCCTTGTTGCTCTTCTCGGAAATAGTGGGGGCATGTTACCATTGAAACCAACACCAGTAAATGAAGGAAAATAGCAGACGATGTAGAAAAGCTACATCATGTTAATATCATATAGAATAATACCAAACAAGTTTAAAAGGATGTCTTCCATATCCTCTTTTAGAGAGGGTGACAAGCTTGAAATGAAATATGAAATTTAATTTACATGTGAAAGAAAGGAAGGTAAACGGAATATTCCAAACCAAACCCAATAACTAAAAGTTTCTAGCAGAACACCGGGGAACTAACACAAAAGAAGGCAAAATGTGAATAAATTCCAGAGCAACCTTTATTTGCGCATCCGAAAAGGGGGTGGAGCACCTTACTTCAGAGGTTCCCAAGTGCCTTTCCCCTTTTTTATCGAATTGTTATTATTTTTTTAATGCTTCAGTCAGTTAATGTCCGAAGTTCTTTCTCGCAATGCACAATCCTGTAAACAAAGAATGCTGTCAAGCAGTCAAAGAGGTTTTCTTATGTCCTTGAGGTTTAGGATTTGAAACGCTACTGACACGTGCTGTTTGCGTTGGAGACTTAGAAAACCTAAATAATTGAATATTAGATTGAGACGGGTCTAGTGGAGCGACATGGATACTGAGGATTCATATAGCCGACCAAACAAGCTTGAGTTAAGGTGTACTTGTTGTATTGGATTAAACGAATATGTCAATCTAATGTTTGACCATGAATAGAACACCGATGGGTCTTCTTCCCATATATGGAAAAGAAACTCTAAACAATTATTATGCATATTTATCCAGCATTCAAATCCTAAATCTCTGTGCTCCCTTGGTGCAAAAGAAAGAATATATCAATCCATCGGCAATTCACTTAATTTTACCTACGGTCATGAAGCATCATCATGACTTTAATTACCTTTCCCCTCGTGGACCATTACAATTATAAACCATATACTTTGTTGTCTCCTTTTCTTTCTTACTTTCCTGCGTCGGTTACATTTCTTTTGAGCTGAGGGTCTATCCGAAACAGCCCCTTTACCCCGCAAAGGTAGAGGTGAGGTCTGCATACATACTACTCTCCCAGACCCCACTTGCGGGATTACACTGGGTATGATGTTGTTGTATAAACCATATACTTTCAAGGTAGTAGAAAATGTAAGAAATTAGAAGAATTTTGAGAGGATTGAAGACATAATTTGCTAAAATCTGCTTACTACAAGACAGGGACCCAACAAGATGATGGTGTCTTTGGCCGCTAGTTTCAAACTATAGCTGTATGTTATTGTATCCAACTACAGGAGTACCATATATTTACATGCCTCTACATCACAAAAAGAAAAAACAATAAAGGATCTAATAGTTTTAACATCTTAAACAAATATTGGTTGGATTGCTAAAATAACAGAAGTTAGTAGAGGATAACATTTAACTGGCCGCTTCGCTTCATACACAATAAATAATGGGAACTGACCAGGATAATCAGTGCTGATTGCCTGCTCCTTGCTGTTGTCATAGATTCTCCATAAGATTGTTTATTTCCTTTCTCTTTCACGGAAGGCACCAGGTTTCTCCGAGCCACACTACAATCAACAATTAAGAAAAACAATTGACTCAGGAAAGTTGTCATGATGTCACCAATATAGATAATGCACAAGCTTGTGGGACCAGCTTACAAAGGGAAGCTTATAGTGTCTCCGAGATAGGGCGAGGGTATAACTTATGAAATAGCATAAATATCACACTCATCAGACAGATATATGAGATTCTGAGTAAACAGAAAGACTCCTCGCGAAAGGAATCTCAATTACTTGTTCACTTGTAAACTGCATAGAGCAAAGCAATTCCTTTGACACAGAAAGACACTTTAAACTCCTTGCTACCAATTACACATTAAATAAGATCGGTGACTTATAGTTTGGGCATTGCAACTAAGTTCAGAGAGTCAAAAGTACCATAACTGATTAACCTACACAAATTAAACAGTCCCAAAAGAAAGTGAGAAACAATATAAGAGTTCATTCACTACTGATACACGGAACTCTTTTTAGACTTGAGGTTCAAAGAGAAACCTTGCAAATACTGGATAACGGACAAATTCCAAAACCTCACCTTGTGATCGTACAAACAGATGAACCAGGACACATGGAGAAGGAGCAGAAAGTGTATTGGAAGAAGATGTAGAACATATACTTTCGCATAGCACGGAAGCATGCCATCTATGATTGTCGGTGTTGAATTGAATCAGCATACAGTGGCCAACTCCAGCCAATGTTAAAGACGTGACATTCAGCTAAGCTTCAAAAGGGAACAAAGAAGATGCGGTGCATGGGATATAGCCCTCTTGACACTTATGTGTGTAGTACAGAGAGAAAACGACAAGATAGCCTTTGAAAGAGTAGAACATTCTTTTGCTAGTAGAAACTAGTTTTAGTGCCTTGTAAATGTTGAGATAATTGTGCCTCTTTGCAAAGAACCATATTTTAGTGCAGATTCTCTACTTTTTATATATAACTAGTATACCTACATATCTACAATTATTATCTTATCAAAAATATATATAGTGGTCATGCAACTTTGCTTGTGTAGGTTGCTCACATTTTCGGTTCCAAAATTTAGATAAAGAAGGATTGCAGTATATTGACGGTCAACGTAAAGCTAGTCAATTCCGCTTGGGATTTAAGTGTGGTGTGATCGTATGATGCCACGCAATGGAACAGGTATTCCTCCACTTTTATTTAATTTAAGCACAAAATGTGATGAATCTGAAAAAAAAAGAAATCTCAAGGGATACTAACAAATCAAGAGATACTTCAAAACTGAACTTTGACAAAAACAAATATACCTTTAACTATTAAGAGATGATATTAGCGGACAAATGTAAGATGAGAACATAAAAGAAAACCTAAGCTAAGACTAATAAATACCTTATTGACTTGCTTAAAAGTTCTTTTGCCATATCAAGCTCAGCCCTTACTTGGTAAGCATTACTCTTCTTGAGCTTATTGGAGTCGAGCATTTTAACTCTAGCAAGATGTAGCAAATTTGCAGCAATCTATTAATGAAGAAGGAAATAAGGGAAATTACATAGAATTCATAGTAGTGAAATCAACAGATAATATAATCATCTTGAATTGCTTGTATGATGTTGAGGATTTAGAGGGGAAAACCTGAATGTGGTCTTCAGGGAGTAAGGCTCTTCGGGCATCAAGACACCTGCTCCAAAAATTATATCATGTCATGCTTGATCAGAATCTTAAAAGCATCCACCATACTCACTAATTAATTGGGGTACGTGATTCACCTCTCTAAAAGCTCTTGTGCTTCTTTCAAGTTCCCTAGCGACTGAAGGGTCAAGGCCAGGCGTTCAGCTGAAATTACAGTCTCTAAAGAATTCCAACCCTGTAAGATATGAGTAACAACATATGAGAAAAATATGGATATAGAGCAACAAGGTCTAGGAATACAGAATAATTTCAGAAGAAAAAAAGGGCAAAAATTATGCATTAGAGTTCCATGATTTCGGTCCAAATTTGAATTCTAGAGGCTTTAAAGGGAAAGAAACGCAAACATAACCAGAATACTTGCTAGAGATCCTGTCATTTCAATTTTGTCTGATCAGCATAAGCATCTTTAGACAGGAAAACTTGGAGGGAAGGTTTGGCATGAGTAAAGTTTGAAGTCACAGTTTTACCCTTATCAGTAATTAATCTGAATATCTTTCTCTGTCCTTTGGCTAGATCACGAGTAAAAAAATCTGAAAGCATTAGGATATGTTTGCATTGTGATCATGATATTTTACCAAGCAAAAGGAATTTGTTAGCTTAAACAGCTTTGAGCTGAAAACTGAAAACTAGTGCTCCACTTGTGCAATTATGCTTTTCTATGGAGACTAGCAAAAGATATTGCAACAAGACCAAGCACCATACTACTGACATCCTCATAACAAAGATTAAACCCCCACCCCCCCATCCCCCACACACCCCACCCCTCTACCTGCATTAGCTAAGTTCTTGATTTTCAAAGATTTAGATTATTTATGTTTCATCCAGTTATCATAAATTGAATTGAATTTCGGAAACCCAACAGGAATCTCCTCGCTTTGCCTGTTAGTTTAGTCACAAAGTTAAGTTTAGACTGCTACACAATCATACTGAAGTGTAACTTTAGTCAGACGCTGCAGAAAGCAACAAAACAGAAAACATTGATGGCTTGTCTTTTCTCTTTTTCTTTTTTCCTTTTTTTGCTGATTGAACAGTTTAGAGAGAGACCTAGAGGTAAGTCTTGTTTTCCCACTGAAACAGAAGGGAATCAAGTTTTAAATTGGAACAGTTAATGCAGACCAAAGGAAAATTAAATTTTTATTTAAAATTTAAACATCTATCAAAACAAAGTTGAATCAGTAATATGCATTTTAAACTACCAATTAAACAACGGAGATATCAGCACTCCAAAAACGGATAATATGAACTGGAAGTATAACTTCAGATAAGCATTTCTAGAACAGATAGGAACAATGAAATATTCCAGGAAAAGAAGAGAGGTTAGTATACCTTTTTTAATTCCATAATGTGCAGGATCTTTCTCAGCACATTCTCAGCCTCTTCAATCCGGTCAGATTTAATATATATCTATAGAGGAAAGTATATTGTAAGCCAACTTTACCAAGTAATTCAGCATTTTGTGACGGACAAAAGCAGGCAGATCTGTTACAATTACACATCTTGAATCGGGCAGTAGCTCAATGCTTTCAAAATACTAAGTTGTGGTATAAGATGAGTAAAGGACGAAAAAAGAGATATCGACAGCCTCCAATAAAAAATTAAATTAAAAAAAAGGAACCCCAATTACAGCAAACCAAGTCATTTGCAATGCCTTTCCCCTAATGTAGAGAATGACAACTTTCATTTCAAGAAACCTCCTTAGTGTACACGTAACATGCTTTCTCCTTTGATCCACTAAAATGCAAGTTGTTGAATTACTAACAAAATACATGAAGAATATTCAAGGTTCAGATGACATTCCTTATATGATCAACACTTATTCATTTTGTAGAGCTATTAAGACCAGAGCTACTACCTAAGTATTGAAACTATAACAGGCTAACAAATCAGTTACTTATGCAAAAGTTGGAATGTACCTTGGCCAAGTTTTGATAGACTTACTTGCATTATTAAGAAACAGAAGGAAAATATCTAGCTTACGTTTCCAGGTCATTTTGCTCTTTCTACGCTTGAATAAGTCTTTTTCAGAATAATTACAAGCATAGCTTGTAAGAGGACATATTCAGATAGCAACATTTAATCAATCTTCTGTAGCATCCTTTACTTGTCCACCACAAAAGTAAGTTTAATTCTCAATCACACAGAATTGACAAAAGAAATAGTGCTCTGTCCCTTCGTATGCGACTACTGTAAGCTAGATCAACTGTACCCAGCCAGAGTAAGCTCAATGCTTTTCACTGTATGTACAAGCAACATTTGCATAACAACTTTGGTACAAATGCAAAAAAGCATGGAAGCACAACCTCAGCTAGCTGTCGCATCCTCTTGGTACATATCGTTGATTCACCTTGACCTCCATCCTACAATGGTAAACAAATTTGTAAGAACAGAAACACGGATCATACTATTATAGAAAACCCACAATCAGCATGTGTAACAAATTTGGGGACCTCCAAAACCCGAATAGAATCGCGAATCAGAGCCTCTGAATCCTTGTATTTCCCCTGAAGATACAGCACCTGGAAGTGGAGTGGGATTCTCTTGTCAGTCAAAATAATGACAGACTACACAAGAAAAGACTGCCATCAGCAGAAGTGGTTTCAATTCTTGGGAGAGCCACTAGAAATTATATGCACCATATTATCAAAATTTACTTCTGTCTACATTTCAAATTAGCCAAAAGCATATAAATGTAGATGCTAACTATTGAACAACTAGGGTGACCAAAAAGGAAAAGCTATCAAAAAAGGATTAAGTGAAAGAGAGGAAACATAAAACATATACACAGGAAAAGAACCAAACATTGAATGTACAATGCACAAGCCAAAAGCTTTAGGTGCATATTAGATTTTAACTAGAATAAGAAATTAAAGATAAAACAAGACTTTAACGAATGAAATGCATATAGTTGTAGGGGAAGAAAAGGATTGATTAGGGATCTTGCATAAGAGGCAGAAGTGTGAAGGAGATCTCTTGCTTCAGAGTTTGACATGTCAGCTTGGCTAAGGGCATTCATTTGGTGGCCTTTTTTTTCCTCTCTGTCTTCTTGTGTTTTCATTTTAAGAAAAGATGTCTTTATTTTCTTGATTTCATATCGAAACTGAGAGAACACATTACTCCAGCCATTGTGGAATAAAACCATATTCTAATTGGAGATAGAGAGAGATAGTCAAGTAACAAAGTCCATGAACAAAATGGTGTATCCCTCTGGATAATTGTTTATTAGCTACAGGGTAGCTCTATATCTGGTATTCGACTTGTTTACTTGGAGTTGAAACGTTGTCCTATTCTCCATCATTTTGGGTGGACCTCCATTTTAGACTGGTCATAAGTTGTTTGTAACCAATATAAAAGCATTGGCCTGTTGTGCCCCAAACTTAGGGTGTATCAGGAAGTATACTTTTATGCCGACCATCAGAATTATATGAAGATGAAGTGGAGCAGAAACTGTGGCCTTACTGTTCCCAGATGATACATGGTGTCAGCATAGTCTGGATGAGCCTCCCCTAAGACACGCCTCTTTATCTACAAGATTAAATGGTGAAAGAACTATATTTAGAAACTTAAATAGCAACAGCTGAAGTAAATACATTGCAAGTCCTGGTAATAATAACATACCTTTAAAGCACGCTGCCATTTTAATAATATGGATGAAAAAGAAAAGAAAACAATATCAGTAATTGATACAAAAGGACACTTGAAAATTTTGAAAAAGAAAAGCCAATTGTTAATAAAGGTTATACTTCAGATCAAAACCGACAATAAGTCCTCAGCATATCAAGAGACAGACTGGTGAAGGCAAGAATTTATCACTCCAACCATCCAAAAAAATATATCCTGTTCTGTCCCAAGTCATATCCACTGAATTGAAAAGGAAGGTTCAATCATATGCTTTGCAGAAAGTTGCATAAGCCCTACTCTTGCACTTCTCAATAAACCTTTCTCTTATGGTGATTATGAAAAACCAAAAAAGTAATCAATTGGCCCCAACATGTTCCCTTCCTATTGCAGTCCAATAATCGATTGGCCCCAACATGTTCCCTTCATATTGCAGTCCAAATTTCAACTTTTAACTTGAAATTTGTGCCACAACAAACAAAACATGCAATATACAATACAGGTATGTCCAACTTAAGTATAGTTTGATAAGGTTAATTAATTTAAACTATTTTCAACTTCGATGAAACTTGCGCTCCATGCTCAAGTCAGCATTAGAAGCATTTAACTTAAAGTAGGTCTGTTTATAATGCTAATACTTAAGTTCAAAGTCGCAGAATATAAGCTCTTGAAAAGCAAAATCATGTACACAAGATATCATGGCAAGAAGGTGGTATAGCAAAGAAAATCCATATACACCAATGTGACCCAAAAGGGAGAAGGTAACAGCATACTTGGATCCAATTCAAGTCCTTCAATAAATAATACAACAGATGTTTGAGATGGAAACACTACAATATTATGTCAGCCGAGCACATAACATCCAAAACATCTAAGCAAACCCATTTAGTGGCTATGGATTATAAACCACAAGAGATATACACCAGCTTAATAGATAATACAACAATGTCATGAACATTTCTGTGATGTCATTAAATTTTATGAATGAGAATGGCAAAAGAAAATTAAGTGTCTGAAAATGTTTGCCCACTTACGTCATAGACACCACGAGCTTGTTCCAGTTTTCTTTGCATAAGATAGAATTGGCCTAGATTGTGAAGGGCTGCCGCAACTCTATGACATATAAGGGAAAGTGATAATCAACTTTCAAGCAAGTAATCAAAGATGCAGATAGATGGACTAACGAAGTAACTATCACTCTATAAAAAACTGTAGCCTTAGAGATTAACTATGATATAACTTCAAACACAATGAAAAGAGATGCCTTAGACCTAAACTCAGACAAAGAAAAGATGTTTTCAAGGACCTACAAACACTCGGAATCAATTTGGACTTAACTAAGAAGACAACACAATGAAGTTATAGGATCCATATAGATGATATCAACTAATTGGGATTTTAATTAAACAAGTGTCTATGCAAGATAAGTGTGAAACATCGAGAATTTCTTATTTGTAGTATTGGAATGAAATGGACTTTAATAGAGAAAAATTGACACAGAAAATTCGTGTAACTGACACAACAACCTCAGGATTGAGGCTTTTCATTGATTGAATATACAAGAATTGGAGACTAGCGTGCAGCAATTCTTTCTCATAGAAAACCATGGAAGTTGTCAGATCTGCTAATAGATGACCTGTTTGCAAACGTTGACGATTCACCATGTTTCTTCTATGCTTTTCAATGACTTAACCTTAAGTGTCAAGCTTCGACACAGCTGACCTCACTTTGGGAAGTATGAGAGTAGCAAAGTTAATATACAAACTGCTATACTACTCAAAATTTGACCCCATAAAAGGGAAAGGTATTAATTAAGGACCAATAAAAAATCATGTACTAAAATAGCACAACTATGAATGCCCCACAGGCCACAACCAGGTGTCACTACAATAATAATATATAGTAAACATAGTTCTTCTCTATTAAAATCATTTCAATACCTACCGTACATCTTCTTGTCCAAATGATTCCTCAAGTATAATGATTGCTTCCAAGTACATAGGTTCTGCTTTATTGAACTCCTTTTTCACTCTATATAGCTCTGCCTGTCACAAAAAACATAGCCAATAACCTTTCAAAATAGACTAATCATCCAGCGGAAAAACGAGTATTATGCAAAACTGTTACTTAAAATTACGTGCACTTACTCCATCCTGTTTCATGTGGCATATTTCTAATATAAGACAATTCAAAGTAGAGGACATGTTGTACACATGTAACTACTACATTGTTATTGGATTCATCTTAGATTCAACCTTCTCCACGTAATACAATCTTAAAAATGGAGTCTTAATAAGAAATGAGCATCAGCGCGTCTCCAAGAACCAAATTTTGTGAAGTGCGCATTATTCATCGACTTCCTTGGCATGTACAAAATTAAAGGATCACCCCCCCAAATAATTAACGTGCAAAATGCACGTTGAAGAGTATCACTTCCCAAATTACCAGTCCTTGGTGATTTAAAAATACTTGGCAGCCATAGCATAAGAATTAATTTTGAAAAATAACGTTAAAGGCATAAGATTTGTTTTTTGATAAGGTAAATAATTTTATTAATAGCCTGAAGAAGATTATATTTAGAGCCTGAAGGACAAAAGGCATCTAATAGTGGACCTACCAGATTGTTGTATGCAGATGCAACATGTGGATCCCTATCTCCGAAACCTTCTTTAGCTTCTTGCAATGCAGACAGGAACAGTTTTTCAGCTTCCTCAAGTTTTCCCTAGTTGAATAGAAATACTACTGCAAGTTCAGACAGTATGTAAACCAAATTGAATTGTAAAGATAAATACCAACGTATAAGTGATAACATAGGAGGCTTGCATGCCTGTAAAAACAAATCCCTTCCACTGTCTGTAAAAACTCTCCATTTGGATGTGTGTATATTAGATACTACAGACCCATCCTCAATTTTGCGCAAGCCACTGATCTCAACATCAACTCCATCAATTCCAGTAGTTGCTGGAGTAGAAACCTCTTCTGCCAAGGCAGGACTGACATTTACTCCAACGATTACGGCTGCAACAGGAAAATACGGTTAATGTTTCATCAAAATAGTTCTGACGGCAATTTACATTGTACGTGGCTTCAATAACGAAATCTCCAGAAAAAACAACAATTTGAAAGAGAAAGGTCATGAAAGCACTGAAAATTCTCTATGCAAATGTATGTTGTGCCAACAGAGAACGTTCTTTCTGTTATATTAGAACTGCACACACATAGATCGGAACTTGTAGGAAAAATGAGAAGCAACAACTTCAGAAACGGGATACACTGATAACTCAAACCATCTCCTTATCACTAATAAACACTTCAAATCATACATTTGTGAACTAAATTTACTAAAGAAACAGCTAAAGACCCAATTGTATGAAAAAAAAAAGAAGGTGGAGGAGCAAAGAGCTGCAAAACATCAAAAGCAGACCAGGCAAAACACATGCATATACCAAACACTTGAATAAGACTGTCACATATGCGGAGCCTTACTTTATGATGTTAAGTTTAGAATATTGAGTCAAAGTGCAGAAATTAACGGCTAGCAAAGTGAGGCCCTCAATACATGAAAAGGAAAGTAAAAGTAAGGAAATTCTGTGGTATAACAGGATTGACATTTATAAACAATGGATCTCTGAAGAAGAATGTAGAACACGGGCTATGTTCATTCAATTTAGTTTAAGAACTTGCAGAAATTGAGAGCAAACAATAAGCTGAACTCTTTTCTCTCTACAATCTTAAAGAGAGAGAAGCATACGACATCAACAAACAAATGGATTACCCCATAAGAGTAGTGAATACCAGCTGGTCCAAACAGAAAAATCCATCGAAATGAGTCTGAAAAGTACCCTCCAGAACCAAGCTCACTGGAAAATCTACATTGTCCTGCCAAAATAGGAAAATGTTGTCTGATGAACAAAATGATGGAAATACAAAATAGCACTTAGCATAATGAATATTATAGCTCAAAAATCTGCATAACTATCCCAGATGCAAACCTTGATCATTGAACACAATTTAATATGAAAAAAAAATCGACTCTTTATTCTGATGAAAAAAAGTGGGTTCTTAATAAAAATGTCAGCTAATTAACAAAATGATGGAAATACAAATTAGCACATAGCATCACTGAATACTATAGCTCAAAAAGCTGCATAATTAGCCTAGATGCAAACCTTGATCATTGAACACAATTTAATATGAAAAAAGAAATCGATCCTTTATACTGATGAAAAGAAAGTGGGTTCTTTATAAAAATGTCAACTGATGAACAAAAATGATGGAAATACAAATTAGCACATAACATCATTGAATACTGCAGCTCAAAAAGCTACATAATTATCCCAGATGCAAACCTTGATCATTGAACACAATTTAAAGCTGCATAATCAGCTCGGTGCACTGAGCTCCCGCTATGCGCGGAAGAAACACAATTTAAAATGAAAAAGAAAATCCAAGTAGGTTCTTTACAAAAATGTCAGCTAATTAACAAAATGATGGAAATACAAATTAGCACTTAGCACCATTAAATACTATAGCTCAGAAAGCTGCAAAAATTAGCACAGATGCAAATCTTGATCATTGAAGACAATTTAACATTAAAAAATTAAAAAAAAAACGACCCTTTATTCTGATGAACTCTGAATATATAAAAATTCAAAATTTACCAGCATTGGATAGTAAAATCGGGGTATTTCTTTGAAGCGATTGAGGTGAAAACCGGAATCTTCTGAGCAAATTAGCAGATGCTTTTCGTAAAAACATCATTTGAGCAATCGAAATTGAGTTATAGAAACTTGAAATTACAGAAAAATTAAAAAAAAAATCATGGATTTATTTTGGGTATTTTGAAATTCGATTGCTCCTTAAACCCTAAAACTCCTATGAAGGATTCGGGTCGGTTGGAGTATCCGGGTATCCTATTGCCACGTTCTCAAAAACTTGAACCGGTTAATTGAACCGGAAAGAAGTAACGGTTTATACATACAGAAATTAAAGTGCCAAAAAAAAGATTTTTATTTTTTAAATTTGTTGATGGGAAAATAATATTTATATTTGGAAGAAATGCTCAATTTACCCTTTTACAATATAATACCTTTTATAGTCTTATTTTATCAAATCGTCTTGTATCGCCATTGGCGTTAACAAAGTTCCAATGTGAATTTTACGTGTCAAAATACTTGAGGAGAAATTATTTATAACTGCTCCATCATTTAGTGTTGACTATGGTTTAAGATTACCTTCTATTATTACGTCAAACGACAAAAAAGAAGTGTGTTTTCTTTAAGTTGCCTTTACTTTTCTATAATTATCATATAGTGTCTCTATCACGACATATGCACAAGTGGTATTTTATGCACTCACGTTCGATTATGGTTGTCAAATTGAAATGTCAAACATCAAATTAGATGTTTTGTTCTTTATCATAGAAAGATGTGTTGGAATCGTAAACATGTTAATCAGAGATATTGAATTCGAACTCTAAAATTAGTCCATCTCGATTGACAAAGAGCGTTAAAACCCCCAGAATAAGCTTTTAGGACGCCCAATCGGAACTAGTCCTACAAGTGTATCAAGCAATGCCCACTCCCAATAGTTGCTTGCTTTTCGGGACTCTCTTTATTCTTTTTTCGTTGAAATAAATACACAATTGAACAAGACCACTAGAAACATAGTATTTAGGCATACCTAAGCACTCATGCTTGCAGACCCCTACATGTTTTGCCAAAAGGCCTCATCATCTATAAGAATATTGTATAATTGTTCAGTTTTCCGCAATTTTATTCCTTTCGGCTTTATCTTAGTCCCTGACACACCCTCCGTGGATAAACCTTGCAGCTGGATGACAAGAAGCAAAGATAAAGGATGATGCAACTGTAGTATAAATCTAAAAGATACTAATGAACTTTTTTATACGTTGATCATTAACCTACCGCAACCTTCCTCCTTTATTTCGCGCTCTTGATGAAATAAGGATAAAAAAAAGATAATGCAGTTGTCACTTGTCTCAAAACAGCAGTAACTGAGCAACAGAACCAAACCCTTTCAATATTTTTGTTATTAATAGGAATAACATTGTTTTTTTAACAGCATTGCCAAATCATAGGCAATGAAATAAGGCTTTGCTGTAAGAAATACAACTTCAGCTGGCAAATAAACAAGAAAAATAACAAGATAAACTACCCCTATAACTAAGTAACACAGGTGAAGCCGAAAGGGTCGTTCCACAATTCAATCTTTTCTCCTATCCCAAATTGTGCAAACCAGAAACAAGCGTTCCTCCGAGCAAATTCATACTAAGAATCTTCAAGGTTTGCCGATGATGGTGGTTTCCGCGATCATGGAGGTAACGATGTATGGGTCCATATTTGAGGCTGGCCTTCTGTCCTCAAAGTATCCCTTGCCTGCCTTCTCTGTGTCCCTTCCAACACGGACAGATGCACCACGGTTTGCAACCCCCTGAACACGGTCAAATGATGTTGTGTCACAAGACAAGATAAGATGTTGGATGCATTTTGCTTGAAACTTAGTCTATTTGACTAGCAAAGAACTACTAGAACTTGTGGTCCAAATATAGAAAGGTGTCGTTGTTTTTGGAACAGAAGAAAGACCATAACCTTAGTTGAACCTCTACCAACAACGGATAAAAAAACAGCCAAAATGAGAAATGATGAGAAAGAAAAAATGTTTATGTACCCATTTGAAGGTGTTGATGTTGGCAGTTTCGTGCTTTCCAGTGAGACGACGCTCGTTGCCTTCACCATATGCAGCAATGTGCTCTTTGTGCTTCAGGCTAAGCTTCTCAATAGCCTTCTTGATGATTTCATAGCCTCCGTCCTCCCTCATGGACTTGGTACTGGAAAAAATTTCAAAGTTACACTCATAAGAACGGGTGGATTTAAAGATAAAGTCGAAAGATTAAGTGTTATTTCTCTACCTGTAGTTTGTGTGAGCACCAGCACCATTCCAATCGCCCTGACAATAAAGAAAATACTCATCGTCAATACACACACCTTATTCTAAATGATACCAGTTTCATAGAAACGGAGACCAGTTTGTACCCAACATGTCTCGATAATCAAATCAAATAAACGCCTGAATTACATAGTTGAAAGCTCACCGGGATAGGCTTGGGGTCAAATGACACGACCACTCCAGCAATCTCTGCAATCCTCTGTAAAACCACCAAGTCAATAAGTAAACTGCATTCAAGCTCGACAATATAGCAAGAGAATTGAATTGAAATGGACCAAATGGTACAAGTGTCAACAGTTATAAGCTGCAATACCTCGAGAATGTATCGAGCTACCCACACTTCATCACCAGCTGAGATGCCAACAGAAGGTCCGACTTGGAATTCCCACTGCATAAATTAAAATAAGAACGCATCAAATATTTGTCAAATCATTCAATTCTGTCTAAGATGAGCAAACAAGAACGCCTCTATACCTGTCCGGGCATGACTTCTCCATTGATACCACTGATATTAATCCCAGCATAAAGACATGCCTTGTAATGGGCATCAACAATGTCACGTCCAAAGGCCTTGTCAGCTCCGGTTCCACAGTAGTATGGTCCCTATTCGCAACAATAAATACGGTTAGATAGACAGTTACAAGGCATGTTTTTAAAAATTGTTAGGTAATGCAGCAGTCACCAATTAAAATAAAGTATTAGGACCACAGACAGAGACCAATGCATGAGGCAGAAAAAAGTTCTCTAGATAATACATACTTCTTTGAAACACCGAGAATCACAATCCTAAAGAAAAAGAGGAAGGAGGCAAATCCAAGAAAAAAATAATAGTAAAGGAGACTATATTGCTACATTTTTCATCTTTTCGATTCTTATGTAATGCCAGCAATATGAGAAAATAATCTATGACTAAGGTACAGATAACCCAAATGCAAGAACTAATGCCTAAGAAGACATAGGAAAAAAAAGAAAATTGCAGCAAAATGTATAGTAGGTATTAGTAATAATATACCTGGGGTCCAGGAAAACCTCCAATGGGCCATCCCAGAGGCCAGTTGACCTCCTTTTGCAACAAGGTGTATTCTTGCTCAATACCATACCTAAGTTATATTATACACAGTTTTTCAATCAAACTGGAAATTGCAAGATACGGTATCGAAAATAAAAATTAGGATGTACTTTATAAGCTTAAGAGATTAAGTGAATACCAGGTTTCTTCAGCAACAACATCGGGGTGGCTGAAGATCTTGGCAGCAGCGTGCCTCTTGTTTGTTGGGATGGCGTCACCAGCAGGAGTATAGGCATCACACATGACCTTCAGTACAAAGGATTTAACTAATATAAGAGACAAGTGTAATGAGTGTATTTTAACATCACGTTAATTCTCCGGTCTATGTTGCTGACCCGTGTCAGATCCGCCAAAATGCACTACTTTTGGAGGATCCAACACGCACATGTCAACATTTTGAAGAGTTTAAGAAACATAATCCGAGATCACTGACATATAGAAGTTAAACTCTTTTCAGATACTCAATAAAAGTCAACTAGAAAAAATTGAAAGCTGAATTAATGACAAGTGAAAAATAAATCTGTAACTGACCAAGATATTGTTGCCTCTTCTGAATGGATCCTTGAATATTGCTTGTGGACTATGTCAAATTTCAATTAAATAATAGTCAGTAAAAGTTACACTTCACAAAAAAAAAAAAAAAAAAAAAATTAGCAGATTTTGCACATCAAAAGGCCGGCTTACTATATGATCACTTCACTATCTTCTCCGGGAGCTTGACCTGTGCTGGATCCATCATAGTTCCATTTGGGTAGTTTTGCAGGATCAGTAACTGGACCAGGGAGAGTCTGTAAATCAAGAAAAAAAATTAACTCCCATATAAGCAAACTTCAACTATTTCGAAAATTCGGGTAAAAAGTATAAAATTAAATCAATAAAAAAATTATACCCTGGCTTTGCTCCTCATGTCCATGCCTGATCCACCAATCCTGGTAACAAACAGACAAAAATATGTATATATTAACATCAAAAAGTACTTTTTTTAAAATTATAAGTAGTCACTAGTAGCTAAGAACTGAAAATAAATTTCCAGAGAGGAAAAGTGATAAAACAAATGATAAAAATCAGATCTTTCTCTAAATCACAAAGGAAAAAGATGGATCTAATGAAATTGGCAGATCAAACAACATAAACTCTAAATCACAACAAAGACATCATATTCAAAATCCAGAACAACAAGAAACACTAAAACACAAGACACTTTTTTTGGGGGAAAAAAAACAAAAAAGGAATCTTTACTAGATTCAAGAATCATTAGATCCATTAAACAGACCAAAAAAGTTGTTTAAAAAAAAATAAAAAAAGAATCTTGTTCATGTTTGGTGTAAAAACAAAACAACCCCATCAATGAGCTGGCAAAGAACACAAAGAACCAAAAAAAAGTACCATTTGGTATGCAAAAACACTCAACAAGGCATCAAAACTCAAATACCAAAACAGACAAAAACACTAAAAAGAAGAAAAAAAAATTAGACACCCATTGACAAAAAAAACACATAAATCAATCCTTCTGAGCTTCAGGAATCATAAGATCCAGACAACAGGCACAAAAAATTATTAAAAGAACATAAAGCACAAATCTTTTTTAATCTCTGGTGCAAAACAGAGCAACCTGCATTCATGATAACAAAAAGCACCCAAACAAATACCATTAGGTATACAAAAACACACAAGACTCACTAGATCACAACAAAACTCTACTAAAATTTCAAAACACTATAAAAAATGAACACCCTTTGAGGAAAACCCCCAGAAAACAACCCTTAAGCTTCAAAAATCATAAAAAATACACCAAAAAAAGCACAACAGATCACTAAAACAATCAAAAAGAACAAATCTTTTTCATGTCTGGTGTAAAACATACCAACCCATACAAAAACACTCAAAACTACTCACTAGATCACAAAAAAATACATCACTAGTGTACTAAAATTCCAAAACAAACCAAAACACTAAAAAAATGAACACCCTTTAAGCAAAAACCCCATAAAACAACCCTTAACAGCTTCAAGAACCATAAAACACAAAAAAATTATTAAAAAATCAAAAAGAACAAATCTTTTAGAACCCCATTAATGCAGTGGCAAAAAAAAACACAAAATGAATGAACTAACCATATGTATTCAGCAATAATTTTCTCTGTAGAATCAGAGAGATTGAGGTTGATAAGATCTGAAAGAGGAGACATGATGAAAATAGACTTCTGAAAATCTATAAAGATGAATATGCTGAATGAGGCAGACTAATTTTATACACACTATATATAGGCGATTTTAAGGGTTGGTTGTATTAAACTATTATACTTACTAATTAATTATTTTTCTATTTTAATTTTCATAAAAATAATAATAATTGAAATTGGGAAAAATGACATTGAAATTGAAAAAATAAATAAAATAGGACAAATTGGGGTCCAAAGAGTAGGTAATTGATGAATATGAATATGAGAAAAAAGAGAATCCAATTTTGAGGATTCTATTGCTTTTTACCGGAAACTTGAAGTACCGGTATTATTTTTTTTATTTTTTATTTTTTTATCAATTTAGTAGGCAATCGTGAAATAGAAAAAAGTAATTTTTATTTTAATGGTAAGAAATTGATATTTGGAGACTGGAGTTGTGCTTGTCGTGAAATAAATTAAAGTTATTTTTGAATTCTTGTGGGTAATTTGAAGTTAAAATTTTTTTTTGTTGTTTTTGAATTTTTTGAAAATTATTAAAAAAAAGTAAAAATACAATATTTTTTGGAAATTGTATGATCAAACATGTTTTTTTGGAATTCAATTTCAAGAAAAAGTAAAAAACAAATTATGACCAAACAGGTCCTTAGTGTTTTTTGACCAAGTTGAAACATTAAAGTTAATTTGGTGGTTTGGTGAAGGATAAAATAGTCTTTTTTACCACAAGGCAATGGTCAAGGTGAACTTTTTTTTTTATGGTATGATGGAATTTGAAGTACGATTATACTATTCGTTAAGAGGAAAGTAACCAATATTGGAGAAAAATAGAGGATGAGGTGACCACGAGAGAAGTACGATTGCACGAGATTCTTAGTATATATTTGGTTATTAGATTTTTAGTTTGAATTTTAGATATTACAATTTTTCTAAAAAAATATGACAAAATTTTTACGATAAATCTTATATATGTCAATTGTTTAGGTGATTTGGTGAAGGTTAAGATGATCGTTTTACCATGAGACAATAGTCAACATATTCTTATACGGTAAAGAATGATGGCGTTTGAACTACGATCTTAGAAAACTCGTAAGTTAAGAGAAAAAAAATTAAAATTGTAAAAAAGTAGAGGAAGAGATGACCTTGGGAGAAGTAACTAGATTCGTAATACAAGCTTAATTAAGGGTCTCGCTGGTCAACGTATTTAATTTTTAGTTTTAATTTTAGATATTAAGAATTCTTTTAACTTTCTATATAAGAAATTCAACATTAAACTTTAAATAAGTCAATTGTTTGGTGAGTTGGTGAAGGTTGAGATTGTCTTTTTACCACAAGGTAGCGGTCAATATATTTCTTTTGTCCAATAAAGAATTATAGAGTTTGAAGTACGATTATACTATTCGTTAAGAGGAAAGTAACCAATATTGGAGAAAAATAGAGGATGAGGTGACCACGAGAGAAGTACGATTGCACGAGATTCTTAGTATATATTTGGTTATTAGATTTTTAGTTTGAATTTTAGATATTACAATTTTTCTAAAAAAATATGACAAAATTTTTACGATAAATCTTATATATGTCAATTGTTTAGGTGATTTGGTGAAGGTTAAGATGATCGTTTTACCATGAGACAATAGTCAACATATTCTTATACGGTAAAGAATGATGGCGTTTGAACTACGATCTTAGAAAACTCGTAAGTTAAGAGAAAAAAAATTAAAATTGTAAAAAAGTAGAGGAAGAGATGACCTTGGGAGAAGTAACTAGATTCGTAATACAAGCTTAATTAAGGGTCTCGCTGGTCAACGTATTTAATTTTTAGTTTTAATTTTAGATATTAAGAATTCTTTTAACTTTCTATATAAGAAATTCAACATTAAACTTTAAATAAGTCAATTGTTTGGTGAGTTGGTGAAGGTTGAGATTGTCTTTTTACCACAAGGTAGTGGTCAACATATTTCTTTTGTCCAATAAAGAACGATAGAGTTTGAAGTACCATTACAAAAAATTCATAAGTAAAAGAGGAAAGAAATTAAAATCCGGAAAATAGAAGAAGAAAAGATCGCGGAAAAACAAATAGAATTCGTAATTCATTTAATTAGGGATCTTGATAGTCAAATGTGTTTGATTTTTGTTTAAATTTTAGATATTTAGATTATAACTCACAATGCAATGAGTTTAATTTTCAATTATCTCATGAGTCCTTCTTTAATTAGTAGTTGATCACCTTTTAAATCAATATATAATGTATTAAAATGAAATGTATGTCCATAAATTAAAGCTTTTTAAAGAGGAAAAAGATCAACTCAATCAATTAAAAAAAAAGCATAAATTTGTTTATTAATACGATCAATTTATTTTTGATTTCATAGATACTAAGATTTCACTAATTTGTCATAAATGGCTTTGTTTGGAACTCATTAACTTTCTTAATAAATTCAGTAGATGCATTTGGGATTATTCCTTTATTAGTTTGATACTATGTATTGTTGCTTCAATGTGTTATTCCTTTCATACTTAATTTATTATGTTTTACTTAAGTCGAGATCTATTGGATATAATCTCTCTACCTCACGGGCATAGTCACGTATGTTGAGGGAGTTCATTCGAACCTCATTATTGAAAAATTATAATATTCTTATATAATTAAAATTATTTTTTTATGTATATATAGTAGATGTTGAACCTTCTTTGATTTCTTCGTATGCCTATTTCTTCATATTTTAAACATTTTTAGGGCTCGTTTGGACATGCGATATGAAATCGTGGCATTAAATCAAATGATATGAAGTTGAAATTTTCTTTGGACATGCAATTTGGAACTTTTAAGTTGTATTTTTTTTTTGGGTGAAAATCATTTTCCCCCCCGAAGTTTGCCTTAAAAATCAAACTCCCCCCCAACTTTCAACAATCATCAAACTCCCCCCCTTTTACCAAAATCCGGTCATTGACCGGCAACTTTTCAAATTTGACCGATGACTAGATGGGCAAATTGTAATTTCCATTGTATTCTAATTTAATTATTTTTTAATTGTGTTTCATATTTTCTTTTAATGAAATTGATCTGGGGCCCACCCATCTTTATACATTAACTCAATGGAGTGTATTTTAGAAGTTAGAAAGAACAAAACAAATGTAAATCCAATTAGAAATGTAGCTGAATGTCCGAGTGATGTATTCGGAGGTGGCTTCTCGTCGATCTTCATTCTTATGGTGAGTGTTTCTTTTTCCTTGTCCTCCAATGGCTTCATTTTCTCATCTTTAGTTATTGAGGGACTGGACAACTTTATTCAACATTTTTGGATGTTGATGAAATCCCAATTTTGTGTGTGGACTTTCACATCCATGTAAATCTAATGCTTGGCTTGCTAATCTTGTAAGCTCCCCGATGTATCTTAATGATGGTAGTCCGATTTTACCAGCCTCATTTCACTTCGTTTCCTCCAATTCTCTTACTCTTGATTCTCAGGTTTGGACATGAGTGCTTATCCAGATTGAGTATCATTCTACCTTGTTGGTAACTACGAAAATGAGTTAAATTTCAGCCTTTTTTGTGGGATTACACTGGGTATGTTGTTGTTCCTTCCTCTATGTTTCTATTACAGCTCACACACTTGACTAATAAGATAGAAAGGGCCTTTCTCGCTTGTTTAGTAAAGTCAAGTTTCTAGCCTTATCTTGTAGGTGATGACGATATTGAGTTGACGATAGATATAGACTCGACATTCAGGTGATCCACCCGATCTCGATGGTGTGGTACGTAGTGGCTTTAGTATTCCCCGCCCAAACAAATGGCTCTGAAATAAATCAAAAGATGTGTGTCGCACTCACGAAAGACTGCACATACAGTGCATAATTAGCTTAGAAATCGACTAGTGTATTTTTACCTATGTACTGATGCTCAACATTAACTTGACTATATTGCATTATATATGTTCTTCCATCTACTTTTTAACTGTTTCACTGTCTTGTAAAGCCAACATTAGTGAATTCACATATTATTTGATCAATGAACAAGGCAATGCACAACATGTTCTATATGACTACACATATCTTTTGTTGGTCCACTTGCTCACCCATGTTATTGAGATATTGATATTTCTTCTGCTTAAAAATCATAATGGGAGCTTGCCTATCGTCCGAATGCATTTTCTATAGAATAGATCTATGTTGCTCGGACTCTTCCAAAATATTAATGGGTGTGTATTGAATGCTTCGAAAGTAGTGTAGTTTTGAAGAATTCAACACGGGTACGAAAATATTTTTGAAGAATTCGAGCAACATAGGGATAGACAATAAGGATCTTCTCCAAATCACTATGTACTTAAGATATATCAACGAGTTATAACTAATAAAAAAACATCATAATGTTGAAACAGAATTGCAAAAATATAAGTTTAAATGACTAGAAAAAATTCCAAAAGTAAAAGTGACAAGTCTCCAGTATAATAAATAAGTTATTCACGCATCATCCCACCAGTAACTGAATCACATCCTGTGTGTCTATTTAAGAACAGAATGAAACCTGTAAATTAAAATAACATAAAATAATTATTTTTTAGTGTAAGAATTCAAAATTAGAAAGTTGAAAAAGTAATAAACTTACTAATGCAGTCCAACCTCATCAGTGATTTGTAGTTGATGTTTTCTTTCCACACGTTCTACTATTATGTCCAATTTGATGACATTTTTTGCAAGTGCAATGAACTGATCTCTTCTTCTTTGGTTGTTCATCTACTTGTCTTTTCCTATTTTTTGGCTTTCTACCTCTCTTCTTCTCTAATTCTTCACGAGGACGCACAACGGGGTGATCAACAATTGGCCATTTGCTCCCATCTGGAATAGGATTGATCTTTTTAGAGTAAGTCTTCACATAAAAATCTCTAGTGAGCAGAGGATGAACAAATCTAGTAGGATCATCTCTAATATGAGTCATGCAACATAGTGCATGTTTGCACGGTACTCCACTAATTTGCTATTCTCTACATTGACAAGACATCTCCTTCAAGTTCACCACATAATTTTTCAAGTCATGAACTTCAAACAAGTGATCACTTCCCTTGAAACAAAGCAACTTCCTCCCCTTCTTTTGATTCTGACTAATTCTTTCTCTCACTTTTGGTGGAATTGGACTATCTAGAGCAACGGCCTTTTCATACTTTTGTTGAAATCTAGTCATAGTTTTTCTTCTAATCCATTCCAACATAGTAAGAATTGGCTTTTCTCTAACTTTCACCACAAAAGCATTGAAAGACTCGGTCATATTATTTGTAACATGATCATTTTTTACATGCTCATCAAATTTATGCCTTGCCCAACTCCCTAATGATTCTTTGCAGTCATACAACAACCAATTATAAGCAGGTTTGCTTATTTCTTTCATCTCATCCATAACTTGCCAAAAGTCTTGCTCATTATAGGCCTTAACTGCTGCCCAGAAAAGCTGTCTTAGCTTTGGACCAGGATGTTTGGCTTTAAAATTGTTATAAAAATGTCTTGCACAAAATCTATGATTTGCCATTGGAAAATTTTTTCTCACAGCATTCTTGAGCCCTTTCTGCCTGTCACTCATAAATGTGATGCCTTCAATATCTCCGATAGAGTTAGACAAGCAATCAAGAAAATACTCCCATGTCGGCCCATCCTCCTTATTAGCAATCATGACTGCTAAAGGAAAAATACCTGAATTTGCGTCAAGTGAAACAGCAACAAGTAATTGTCCTTGAAATGGGCCCTTCAAAAAACATGCATCAATACCAACAACGCGTCTACAACCATTAACAAAACCATAACCTTGTGCCTCAAAGCTAATGTAAAAATTTTCGAGGATTGGATTGCACCCGGGATTCAATAGATCTAAACCAATACACTTTAACTTTACCACAACACCTTCATTAGTCTTTTTTAGAATAGCTATGTATTGTGGTATTTTAGCGTAACTCTTTTCATGATCTCCAGCAACTATCTTTTTCCCAATTATTATTGCCCTTAACAACTTTTGTTTACTAACATCAAGGCCAAATTTCTCTTTCAATGAAATATAAAGCTTATCCGCGGATAAGTCATAGTCGGCTCTGAACTCTGACTCAAATTATTTAGCAATCCATCTGGAAGTTGCTCCGTGACCTTTCATATCTTGAAGGCATGTGTGCGGATCACTTAGTTTTTTAATCTTGTAAGTTATTCCATCGCCATACGGAGAAGCATAAATATTCCATCCACATCCTTTATCTTTACATTTAGCAATAAACCTTCTCTTTTCATTCTTGAACTTATCAATATGAAAACCCTTTTGGCGAACAAATTCTTCAATAACTTGTCTAAAATGAGTCACATTATTAAATATTTGCCCCTCTTTAAGCACAACAATCTCCTTTTTCAGTTTCTCATCATACATATATTTGAAAATGTCACCTTGCATTTTGTCACTTACCTTTGACATTGGGTGATCAATTGCTTTATCATCATCACTAACACCTTCAAATACTCCATTTTCATCAGATTCATAATCAGATAAACCATCAATTGCTTTATCATTATCTTCATTAACACCTTCAAATACTTCATTTTCATCAGATTCATAATCAGATAAACCATCATCATTATTTTGTTCATCTGAGTGAACCTCCATATTGTCAACCACATTTTCATCTTCTTCATCGTCAGTCCACTGAAAATTTTCACCTTCAACTTCATCAAGCATCTCATCCATTATATTCAGATTTATGTGAACCTCTCTTTTCTCTGAATTCTTGTACATATTGAACAAAAATTTTAGATCTGTATCACTATCCACTTTTATTGTACCACCAGTATTTGGATCAACTGCTTCTAAACAAGTAGTTTTTCCCAACCAGGTAGAAGGACCTCCTGTTACAGAGTTATGAGCATCTTCTAACAAATCTAATATCCCATAGCAATTATCATTCACATTAAAGACTTGGTAGCATTTATCATGACAATGTATTGATAAGGTGAATGGCATCCCTGAAATAGCATTAATAGATTAAGTTTAACATAGAGGTTCATATACATTGTGTAAAAAAGAGAGGTTATGTCTACGATAAAAAGGAAAGCTTCATATACATTATGTAAAGTTAGGGAATCTGAAAATACTTTTTAAAAGTAAAAACCAAGTAAGATATAGCATAGTATTATATTGTATTATATTATTTTAATGAATATGATATTTGAATAAATTATATTCCATCCATATTATTGATGATAAAGTTCAAATTGCTTACCTTGATTTTGCTAGGTTGAAGATGAACAGTTACGTAGATGAGATTGCTGCTGTAGAAGATGGAACACAATATTAAGGATAATATTAATTAATTAGGGCACCCCATTGAGTTAATGTATAAAGATGGGTGGGGCCCAGATCAATTTCATTAAAAGAAAATATAAAACACAATTAAAAAATAATTAAATTAGAATACAATGGAAATTACAATTTGCCCATCTAGTCATCGGTCAAATTTGAAAAGTTGCCGGTCAATGGTCGGATTTTGGTAAAAGGGGGGGAGTTTGATGATTGTTGAAAGTTGGGGAGGGAGTTTAATTTTTAAGGCAAACTTAGGGGGGGAAAATAATTTTCACCCATTTTTTTTTTCATAGACATGAAAAACTCACAAATTGCGAAAACTATCAAAATTTTCTCAAAATTCTTACACAACCTACCAAATGAACAAATCATAATTCATAAATAAGATATCAAAATATCTTAAAACACCATATTGATAAATCACATATCTCCATGTTCTTTTTATAGATAAATATTTGCGGTTACAAACTTTCAAATACAAATAATTTTATAAAGATTCACTAGTCAACAATAGTAGTAGTTAATTATTTTTTTTAATATAATTCTTTTACATCGTACAAACAATCTCTTCATACGAAACATGAGTTTTTTCTTACAAAATATAAACTTATGAGTCAAATTTTACATTTAAAAAAGTTGAAATCATAATCTTTTGGGAATTAGAGATTTCATCTCATGATTATCTCAAATTGCATGTCTAAACGCTAATTTGAAATCATGAGATGAGACATGATGAGATTACATGTTCAAACACTAATTTAGTGAAAATCACGTGTTCGCCACCACTTTATCTTGACAAATAGGAGTAAATATGAATACATATTATCTTTTTTATTTTTTATTTATAGAATTAGACTGAATATGTTATCGTAATTATTGCGGCTCTCTGGTCTCTTACTCAATTATTCTTCCACTTCATTTGGAGCAATTATTGATATGTAAGAAAGAAAAAATATAATTATTTAATCAAGTTGCACTTGTGAATTATGATCACGGGTCACTAGCTATGTTACAAAAGTAGTCTAATAATAGCATACAATATTATTCCTTTATGTAAAACTTTTACTTTTAGAGTTTTTTTTTCCTTTGATTCAGAGGGAAACTCACAATCTTTGTCATAATTTTTGTCCTTCAAGGGAGCATTATGTGGTGAATATTTTATAATAATTTATTCGTTATGTAATAGCTCACAAATCACACAAAAAATATAAATCGCACTAGCAAAATTTTATACGATGATTTCATAACTGAGCGACAGATGGAAGCTGAATTCGATCCAAAATCTTCCATATGGAGGCTAGAGATATTGTCATGTGCTTCTTGTGGTGTACATTTTCAAAGAAAAAGTATTTTTTTTAAAAAAAAGAAAAAAGAATACATTAATTATTTAGTACTATTTGTTTAATAATGCATTTCCTTTTATTTTATACTCCTAAGTTTTCCACTTTTCATGGTTTATAGTGAACTAATGCATGGAGTGCTATTTTTAAATTCATTATTAGACAAATTACAAGTCAAAAAAGTCATTATTTCCTCAAAGTGAGGAATAGTTAAATGGTCAAACATAATTGATTTGCTTTAAAGTCTCCTTTTTCTAACTTTATATCTTTATTATTGAGATCGGAATCATAATTATTTAGAGTATACGAGCTATAAATTTGTCATTAAATTTATAATTTGTTTTAATTAGAATTATATATTTAATAATTTTGTTAATACAAATATTATTTAGTGCACGTTTAATATTTGCATTTCTTTTCTATTTTTTACGCCTAACACTTCCACCTTTCATGGTTTATAGTAAACTAAGTAATATATTAGACATATTACACGTCGAAAAATCACTATTGTCCACAAAGTGAGGAATATTTATATTGTTAAAACATAATTAAAGCTATACTTTTGCTACTTTAAAGTCTCCTTTTCAACATATGCCTTTATTATCACATGCGAAGCGAGAATTTAAAATTGTAAATTCCATAAGTTTACTTTTGAATTTGTAGCTCATTTTAGGTCGAAATACACATTTAATAAGTTTTTAAATATAAATATTGATATACAATTAGATTATTCTATAACAATCACCCTCTATAACAATATTTTACTATGATGACTTAAGATTAATATTTTAGAATCAATATTCATGTTTGTTGTACTAATTGTTCCTTATAATAAGATTTTATTATAGTAACACAAATAATATTCCGAAAAACAACATCGTTATAAAATTGTTACCCTATTTATAATTCACAACTTTGAAATTTGGCACGTTTGAAAAGTATACTATACTACTTTCTCCCTTTTTTTTACAATTAAAGAAAGACACTTCCAATGTACTCAAATGTATATTTTTTGAAGTTCAATGAATCAAGTCAAGTCCAACAAAAAAATAAAAGCACACCTCTCTTGAATTTTACACTGGCGGAACTAGAATTTTTTTTAAAATTATCCCATCTCAAATTTAAATTTATATCCTTTTTATATACATGATATATAAATATGCTTTAAATTTGGCTGCTATTTATGCTATTTAACTTTGAATCAGGAGCGAAGCTAGCAAGGGCCTAGAGGGTTCATTCAAACTTTCCCAACGAAAATTATACTATTTATACATGATTAATAGATATTGAATCTCCTTAAACCTTTTTGTGTGTTTCTTTTTTATATTTTAAATCCCTTTGATAAAAAATTTTAGTTCCGCTATCACTTTAAATATGCATAGATAAACATCTAAAATTATATAAATAAATAAATATACATATCTTACATAATATTTTACGTGACAATTCACGTGAAACTTAAATTTATGTGGGTTAGGTAAAAGTAAAATTAATTTGGTAGGTGAAGAAAAAGACGTAAATAAAAAGCAAGAGGAGTAAATAAAATGTAAAATTAAAGGAGGAATCTTGTTGACGTACTACCTTTTCAGCCGGTGTACTTATTTGGCTTGTACGGTAAAAGGACAACCGCCTAATAGTTGGGAAAAGCATAAGTTTCACCGACACGTGTCGTTTAATTCGAGATTCTAGTGATAAGAGGTAACCGGGAAAGATAAGGAGACTCGTCAAATTTGTGGGTCCCATTTTTGCCTTGAAAGTATCAATTTGATTTTAATTTTTTATGTGTGTCGTGTTTGGATTAAAGTCGACCATTTTAACTTTTTTGAATATTCCACAAAAAAATAATTTGGGTTTTTAGTATTCGTATTGAAGCGAAATTAAAATTGAATATTGAATGTGATATTAGATTTATACGTTTTTTAATGTTATAAATTTTTGATCTAGTAAACTTTAAAATAAAATTGTAAGTTGGAGCTCTGAACAAAATCTTTTCCATTTCGTAGATTCAAATTTGATCCACGATATTCATATAGCCTACCCTAACAAGTGTGGTCATGGGAGAATTCAATTCTATCTCTAAAGGTAAAGATGTTATTTTTGATAGACAATCAAGTCAAGTAAAATATATTAAAGCAAGTATGAAAAGGAAATACAATAATTAAAAAGCCATATTCAGAATAATGAAACAAAGAACAATAACAATAACATATAATATAATAATCAAAGTAATAAAAAAAACATGTAATAGTAGAATTTAAGAATAAGATAGTCGAAAACTAATAAGTAATAATAATTCACATAAGAAAAACTAGACAACATTCAAATACCTATCAACCTTCTACCTTAATCTTCAATTTCTATAATCTCTTATTTAGGATTATGTCTGATCCTCAAACAACTTCAGGTGTATCATTCTCTTATTTAATTATTTCTCTCCAATTCTTTTTCGGCTTATTTTTACTTCTCCTCAAATTAATCATAGTTTCTCATACCTCTAAAATATCAATGTATTTACTCTAATATATTCGAACCATCTCAATATCATATTTACTTATCCTTCGAATCAAACGACTCTCACAAAGTTCACCTTGCAAGGTGTCACAAACACACCATTATAATTTTAACAAAAAAAAAAAGAGTTTAAGTTTGAGGTTAATTATTTATATATATCGTTAAGTAATTTTTAAGGTGAAATTATGATAATCAATTAGCTATAGTGGGCCTTTGAATGATTCAACTTAGCTGCTTACGTGGCAGAATATTAGCCGCAAATTCATGTCACTACTTTTAATTTATCAAATTCAACGGTTAAGATTATTCTTTCGTGCCGGAAAAGTTGACTTTTCCACTATCTTTTAATGACGGCAAAAGATTCTCGTGGTGCTGCACTCTCCTGCGTGCCAGTCTACAGTACTCCAATTATTGTCAATGGATTATAGAAATAAGCCACTTGCCTTTTCTCTTTTTCAGCCTGTTATTCGGTATTCGTTTTAAAGTTTAATTATCTAAATTCGTAATGAGAGGTCTTGTTTTGAAAATAAAATGCTTTTTGTTTAGATACATAGCTATATTAATTTGAGGGTGGTCACTCAAATATAATTCATCGATGAATTATATTGTATATATAAAAATAATATTATGTATATAGGTTAAAATAATTTTTTAGAGATATATATTAAAATTTTGCATAACCTTAGTAAAATTGTTAGCTTCGCTAAGTAGTTGTATTTCTTTTCTTGAACCGATAGGCTTTTTGACCTCTTTATGTGTACGTTTAGTTCTTTTTTCTTGGATCAAACATTAGAAATATATTGTGTTAGATTGATTATGGTGAAACTCAAATTCAAAATACATGCTTACTCTCATAATAACGTATTAAAGTATTTTTTTCCCTTCAAAATATTTATCATGATTCACTTCTCAGAAGTAAATTTGAGTAATTTTTAGAGTTAAACTGAATTAGATTAATTCAATATTTTATAATTAAAAGTTAAATATTCAAAATTTATACGAGAAACATTATAAATTGTAATAGTCTAATATCAATATGATAAAAGGATATATTTTAAAATATTAATCAAATTCATATAATTTGATTCTCGAAAATAAAACGTGATAAATATTTTGAGACGTCACTAATATGTAATGATCGTGTCTAAATATCTAAGCTGTTAGATAGGTACTTACCACCTCAATTATCATTTTATGTACATCTTTTGTGGCCAACCACTTTCTTTTTACACCAGTTAGCTTAATTTAATAATAAATTAATTTTATGAAGAGTCGATTAATATAATTTCTAACATAATTAAATTAGACATCTTTCCCTTGACTTTTTGAGATAAATTTAAAAATACTTCTGAGCATAATTTTCTTATTAAAAATCTTAAAAAGTTTCTGTCATAATTTGAATTTAGTCGACTTCAATGAAAATTAACTATCGAGTGAAAAATAAAAAAATAAAAAAAGGCAATAAGTTAAATTTCAATCATAAATGAAGTCGATAATTTTTAGTTTTCGGGTAATTAAAACCATAATCCATAATTTGTTGTATGAAAAAAATATTCTAAAGATGGATTAAAAAATATATTCTTCACATGGCTAGCTATGATTATGTGTGTACAACTAGGATGAACATTCTCATTGACTTTACTTTATAAAAATATGTTCCTATAAAGGATATTGATTTTCGATAATCACTTTCTAAATCTGATAATTATTACAAATATGGAAGGGTAGGACATTTTTTCCGTTAATGCTGCTAGGAAAGTGCAGAATAGATCAGTTGAACATAAGAAAGCGAACATTGTTGAGTCTAAAGTTTGGAAAGCTCTTGCTAGATATAAGCGGCGTTGTTTCATTATGTATTTATTCACAATGCTAAGATTTAAAAAAATACTTTATTTAAATATACGATGATACAAAATTTATTTTGTATTTTTAATTCAACTCAAACTGAAGAATTTTTTTTCCATTTGCGACGTATTAATTAATTAGGATTAATTATTAAAAGATTCAACTTAGTGATGGGTTTGTAACTAATTCTTTTTTATGATATCATATTGTTATCATTTGATTATTTTGACCCAAGTGGCAATATAAAACATAAGCTTCTTTATGAAAAAACAATAAAAATAATACGTGATGGAAACTTTTTAGTCAAATGGGAGAAAAGAACTTGATTTTCACTGATAAAGATAAAATTTTCTATTTGGTATTCAAAATTTACTGATCTACTTAATTTAAATTCACGTTGTGTATGATTTATTTAAGGGAAAAATGCGTGCTTGGTGCTTGATCACAGATAGCATCTCCCGATGAACTTCTCAGCTAGACACGATCACAGACAGACACAAATGAGGTGTCACTTGCCTTAGTGAGCTCGAAAAACAGGAAGGAAGGGAGAGGACGTACGGATTTGCATAAGAACTCTACCGGGATTGGATTTTCTTCATTCCTATTTCTCGAACCAAAGATTTATGGTTAATTAAGAGTGAGACGATCTCATTCAACCTATCACGTTCTTGCTGATTATTCCAAAAACTATTGCAAGTCATTAGAGGTATAAAACTCAACGTATCAAAATTTTATTGTAATTTTTTATATTACATAAAGTACCATAATTATTTTAAAAAATTACAAGGTCTATTTTTATAGTACTTTTCATTGGAAAATTCATAAAACTTTTCTTATGATACTAACAATTAAGTCAACTGGAAAATAATGGTACAATTTTAAATGAGAAAGAAATTAATAGTCTTCTTTTGTGTCACTTTCATATTTAGAAAATTTGCTGCATAATTTAGTCAAATGTACTCTTTTTTTCCATCTAATAAACAAATTGTTACGGCACGTTATGTGTACTAAACCCGAATGGTCGATTTTCGGATCGATAGTTAATATTTAGTCACCATTTGAAATGTCATCGAGAAAGAATTACTTTTTAAGACGGAAACAAAACACATGAACAAATAAATAAATAATCCTAGCTAAAACACGGAAAAAAATCGTCAATTTGAATTTTCTACAAAGAAATTTCACAGGAATTTGAACTTCATCTTTTCATTGAGTTTTGAATTGCGACAAATTCAAAACTCAACTGGATTGACTATCAAAAAAGTGATACATTTTGTAATTACGATATATATTATTTTGAAATTCATATTCAGACATAATTTCAACTTCTAAACTTTTTAGTTCAACTTTAAATACTTTTTAATTTCACCAAATAATATTCAAACACCTAGTTTCATCGATAAGCTACAAAAGTAAAAAGTTCGTGAGGTGCAGCTGTAACTTTAATTAAACATATAGGGGGACAAAGACATAACCTTCACAATCCAATCAAGAATTCAATACAATTTTGACCTATTGACAAAAAATATGTGAAAGAATTAAAGTTAGCAAGGAGGACACTCCCTATATAAGTTGCTTCTAAAAGAACATCATGGTGTTTGATATTTATATGGGGTCGATTAAATTTGTATTCATATCAAACTATATTCAGATTCGTGCTGAGAAAAAAGCTCAAACCTAAAACGTTTAATAAGAAATAATTATTACTTCACCCACAATGTTTGTCGATAATCAATGGCGGAGTCACAAGTACATGAGGAGTATCAATCGACTTCTTCGTGAAATTACATATTGACACCTCTTAACTTTTCGTAAAATTACTTTTTTATATTTTGATACTCTATAGTAAAAATTCTGGCTCCACTGCGATAGATAATAAGCTCATACCTATTCTTGATTCAAACACTTATTCAAATGAAAACTTCTACCTTCATTTCCTCTTTTCTTGATTTTCTAGATATGATTTGTTTTTAATAAAAAAATAAAGTCATCTAAAACCAAAATAAATAGACAACTTGTATAAATAATTAGAAAAGAATATTGTACATATTGACACCTTTAAACTACTTCATAAATTTACTTCTTTATATTTTAATACTTCATAATATAAATTCTGGCTCCGCAACTGTCGGTAATAAACTCATATCTATTCTTGATTCAAACACTTATATTTCAAATGAAAACTTCTAGCTTCATTCCTTCCTTTCTTGATTTTCTAGATATGAGTTTTTTTAAAAAAAATAAAGTCCTCTAAAAAAACAAAATAAATAGGCAAACTTGCATAAATAATAATTAAAAAAAAACATAGTACTATAATGGGGTCATTTTCTTGTGTGGTTGTTTTTGCCAAAGCAAGAGGCTGACATCATCTATGTATGGGATGTGAAGTCTCTATTGTGATTGAGAAAGACAATACAACTAATTTTGTCTTTTTATTTTAATTTTATTTTATATAGTGAGATTTAATTTGAAAAATAATAGGAGTAAGAAAGAAATTTAATTGGTGAGTATATTTTGAGTTCTCATTCGGTATTCGGTATATGATAGTAATCCAATTAAATTGAATTTGAGTCGTGCAAATTCTTCAAGGAAGAAGCGCTTTACCAAGATTTTTTATATGTAGGATTCGACCTTGAAACCTCTGGTTAATTTATAAAATATTAGACTCAACAACTCGTTAATGATTTGTTCGAGGATCATACATATTATTGAAATATAAATATAATTAGTGTATAATTTATATATAGGTATCTGATTAGAAAAAGTAAATAGTAAACTTGATCGTCTAGTCGTGTAAATTTCCTATTATATTTTGAAAAGAACAAGTCAACATTATTATTTAAGACAAATTTAAATTTCATTTCAATAAATTTGAAATCTCTTAAAAAGAGAATGAGATATCTGCATTTTAATCTGAACAATTTCTTTATTAGTATTAATTATTTTTAAATATACTTATATTTTCTCCAACAAGTCCCACAAGCTAACTCTTATATTAATTCCTTGTATGTGAATGATTTACATTTCCCTTTAAAAAGTAAAACATTCCCCTTTCCTGCAGGGTCCGGAAAAGAATCGCATTTTAAGGCGTGTTTGATATAAATAGTCTACCCTAATGCAAGCATTAATGGCTGCTTCTATGGCTCGATAATTTTACCGTTGCTCAAAAACTCCCCTTCTAACTTCTAAGTCCAGAGATTAGTAATGAGATATAATTAAGGACATCAAATAATGTATATGGTTAAGTAGTCGCTAATAAAATTAGTCCCAAAACTCATAATTAAGGACATCAAATAACATTATGGTTTAGTAGTTGCTAATAAAAATTAGTAGTTGCTTAATTATTGGATTTATCAATCATATAGTCAGAGTTGTAACATGGGTTAGCATTATATGTTTTTTAGAAACAGAAAGGTCATTGAAACTTTAAAAATGGCAACAACTAGCAACCAACAATATCAGAAAAAACAATAATGCAAGAAAATGACATTTTATTATATTCTTAGACAAATAATTAAAATAGAATCTTGACCAAAATTATGTATATTTTATTAAAGTGTATCAATCCTGAGTCTTCAAATCTAATCAGATGCAGATTGTAATTTTTGTGCAATCGATTCAACTTAACTCAATATTTTTGATGCATAATATAGTGTAAAATATAAAACTTCTAGAAGTTTAAAATATATTATATTTTAAACACGAAATTTTAAAAAATACAATGATTTTAAACATTATTGGTCTTCTAGTCGAATCAAAGGCGGATGCAACCTTCGTGCAATGTATTAAACTGAAACTTCTATTTTTGACGCGTAATATAGCGATATATGTGAATGCCCCTGAATTTTTCTAAATGTAAATTATGAATGCCATAGTTTTAAATTATATTGAGTTTAGCGCTAAAATTTTAAAAGATAAACTCATTGAGTTTAAATCTTAAATTGAATTTAAATCTATACAATACTTTTTTTCTTAATATAAATGTGAATTATTTGACAGTTTGCTTTGTCTAATCCTAGCATCACCTTCTTTCACTTTCAACTTGTGAGAATTATTCTTTCATTCTACTTTTTTTTTTTATATCTATTTGTATATGAGATTTTAATTTTAATTTTGGCAATAAAATGTAAAATATTACCATACCATGCAAATAGGTTCCCACGAGTTACAGTATATGAGATTTACTGGCTCTATTAATTGAAATTTTCATTGTATGAGACGCATTAAAGAGGAAACACTCCCTATCAGAAATCATTGATAAATGTAGCTAAAAGGTTAGACATGAGTTCAGGTTAGTCTAGTATTTTTTGCTTGGAGCATGTATATGTATCAAATTTTCTACTTAACAAGTTCAAATAATTGATTTCAAATCGAGTAAATCAAAGAAGTGGTAAAATCTCGAACTAGAATTCATAATGTTCAAATCCTGGATTCATCTCTCACAAAAAATTCTTTTATTATTCTCATATTCATACTCGAATCTCTAATTGATGACGAAAGTAGCTCATTCATCCCATTACAACCTTTGTGAGGAAAAATAATAATAGTGTTATGGATAAGATAATAACATTTATAAGACTCAATTGAAAGAGACTTGAATGAAAGGGGCATAAAATAAATACTAATTAGATGAAGGTCACTCCTGGCAATTAATAGAAAATTATTTTTTTGGTGTTCTTATATTAAAAAGGGTTAAGAAAAAGTCAAGGTCACCTCCAAGTTGAAATTAATAATGAGTCTTCAACAAGAAGGTTATGGGATGAATAGGAATTAAAATTCCTCCATATCTTTCTAACGAAAAGTTTCGAGTTCGAATTCTGAAAATGATTTTTTCGTGATACAAATTTAAATTAATCGAGTTATTAATTCTAAACATAATTAGATAAAAATATTCATTTTTTTTGTTTGACTGAGTTTGAGTTTACACCGTAACACAAAGAGATGGTGGAAACATGTTTGTGTTATCATTTCAACATTGTGGTGAATACAAGAGCGATATTAAGGTTAATATCATTGCCTATAATAAATATTTATAAATGTCAAATGCAATTTATAAGTGGCGTCCGAATGCCGTTTATAAATCGTATATGTTGAATGTTACTGATAATTTGCGTTTGGACGAACGAAATTTATAATTAGTAGAATTTGTCAAACGTGATTTATAAGTCGCATTTGACAAACGTGACTTGTAAATCGCGTTTGAAGAATACAATTATAACTCGTGTTTGACCCATTACGAGAATGAAATGACGCTTTAGCTTGACTCAATATCAAGACTCCAAATGCGATTAATTATAAGTCATTTTTCTTTCAAACACTTGTCAAATAAACTACTCTTTTTGACAAACCCCGAGATATATTTGTATAAAATAAAAACATTAGCTGCTAAACCAAAGTATCTCTCAAGCATAAAGTTTAAATACACATTTAATTAAAACCAAATTAATTAATGAAAATTACACAAACTATTAATTAAATTAAACCAGCTTTGTTTGGTCCATAATTAACATAACATATCCGATCTCACTATTATAATACCAATTTTTTGTAATTATTTACTTGTCATTTCATGTGGGTAAATTTGGTCATGCACATGAAAGTCAATGAAACTGTTCGATGATATATTCACATGGCCACGTGACAATGAAAATATCACAAAAAATAACAATAATAAAATATCTGGTAGTACTAAAAATGACAAATAACTTTCATTGGAGATATATATAGTTAGTGCTAACTGGCCTATGGAAGATAATATGAAAAATATCGATGGTGTAATTTAGATTAGTTTGGGCTCCAATAAGGATATTTGATATTGAAGATTATCGTCTTTTTTCAAAATCTATCATGTCAAATTATTAAGAATGTGCATAATACTAGGTGCGAAAGCATACTCAAATTCATGAGCATCATAGCATTTTTTGTCGTCTTTGTGGTTAGTAATCTTCACGTAAGTCGAGGATATTCGACATTAAAGATCATCATTTTTTTTCAAAATCTATCATATCAAATCAAATCATTAAGAATGTATATAATACTAGATGCGGAAGAATACTCGAATCCATGAGCGTCATAATAATTTTTGTCATATCTATGGTTAGTGGTCTTCACGTAAGCCGTTTTGTCCTTTTCAACGATGAGATGTTAGAAAGAAAATCCTACATCTGATTTGAGAATATAATTTTATATTTGTAAAAGCACAAGTGTTATATTTCTAGTTCATTCCATCATTAAACTAGAAATTATAATCGAGTATCTACACATAAAACATTATAGGTATCATTTAGATTCATTAATTTTAAACTTTCACATATCGATTTAATTTGGATCAACCTTTTAATAATAGCAAACAACATATAATTATTTTTAATACAATATATATGCAAGTCCATAAAAGTTCTGAGAGTTATCATTTAGGTGATATAACAGTGATTTTAATATATATATATATATATATATATATATTAACTTTTTCTTTTTTGGGACTAATCTTTTGTGTACAATTTTGGATAATTGTGATTTGGTAGTGATAATAACAATAAATAAATTCATTGGTTGTCTCGATTTTTGAGCAATATTATTAATTGGGAATATATTCTCTTAGGTTTTGGCTACTTGTCGACGTATCACAAGGGATGCTTAAGAATGTTTAAATATGTAGTAGTATTTAAAAAATTATAAGTTTTATGAAAAAACATTAGATTATGACTAAAAATGTGTAAGTTATTACAAACGTTAGACGTTAGTTTAATATTTTCAGCGAAGTTGAGAAATAAGAGCAAAGAATATATTTAACTTTAACGTTGATTGAAAAAGTAATTTCTTAAAGGTTGTATTAGCACGACTTTAAGAATACGAGGCCTGAAAAGGGACATTTGCATATAAATCAATTCGAAATAAACCTTGACCAATAAGGAATTTGACTGACATTGTGTTTGTTTTTCTTTAAAATCATTTAATATGTGAAAATTATTAATTTAGAATATAATAACTTCAAAAAATTAGAATCCAAAGCCTATAAATTAATTTCAAATTCTGAATCCATCTTCCAAGCTATTATATTTACCTATATTTGATTTTTAAATAAAAATTAGACCCAATAATCATGAATATATTGTTCCCTAAAAAAATATTCTAGGAGAAATTATTGTAAAAGAGAATCAAGAATGTTCACATTGATTTCCTTAGTCCCATGCCACTAAAGTAACAATGCTAAGTTAATAGATATATTCTCATATGTATAAAGTGTATTATACATGGGTTACCATATCTATCGCCCACCCCCAAACTTTTTGGACAAAATGGAATGTACTAAAAGAAACATAAGAATACAATAAATAACCTAAGCAAGGAAATTATGTCACTTGTTATTGGGACCAAAATTAGTGGATGATGATTGTGTTAAAGTGGAAATACATGTGATGCAACTTCATAAATATACTACTAAGGCAAGTCATTGGACAATGGAACAATTTTTTTTTCATATGATAATTAAGTTAGCCAATAATTTTGGATTTATCCCCTTTTAAGTGTTTTTTCTGGCTTATTCTTGATAAATCAACGTTTATATAAAGATATAGACGGAGGCGATAACACCTAAGAGTGTGATCTAGTGGTCAATGAAATGGGCTAAAGAACCATGAGTTTTGAGGTTTCACGTTCTAATCCCAGTGGAGACAAAAAATAAATTGACACATGAAAAACTTTATCAAAATATTTATATATATATATTTTTTTGATACATAGTATATAGCCATAAATGAAAGAACTTTATATTGGTTTTATTTATAATTAAACGAACCATAAGAAAAAACGAAAGAAACTAAAATTTAGTATGAGTTGTTGATTTGGCTATGATCCAATTTTTAGACCATATTGACCAAACTCATCTCAAATCAAGTAACATTTGGCGCATTATTGACCCGTTTAGTTTCGGCTCAACTCAAACTCGACTATTTTGATATCCTAATTATATGATGAAAATTCAACTTGAACAACTGAAATATACATATAACTAAAAATTTAGAATATAATATTGTGTGACTTGCGTTGTTTATATAAAATAAAATATGTTTAATTATGAATATAATGGTAATCACACTTAATAGGTAAGAAGATTAATTCCATTACCATATGATTAATTAGATTCAACTTAAGATAAGCAATCAAGTTTGGTGTGATTCACATTAACTAGAACCACATGAAACCTGCAAAAAGTAATTCAATTGGTCCAAATTGTTTGGAATTGGGTATTTCTTGGTTTGGCCCATCAAAAAGTCCAACCCAAAAGAAACATAAATTGGGTCAAATGCATCATTTGCTTTCAACTACTATATTAGGCCCATTTGGTTCAAAAGAAGCCCCCTACCCAGTCCATTTGAAAATAAATTATGTCTGTTTTTTTTTATAGTCGTCCGTCAAAATAATAGTCAATAATATATTATTTTTTATATATTAAGCACCTCATTTTGATCCCCTCATAGTTTTTTCAAATAAAAACAAAACTTCAAGTTTGCTTTTGTTTCTACTCAATGTCCGTATCAGTTTCAAGATTCGATTTACTCAAATTCATATTGAAAATTTCACTTTAAGTATAAAACACTCTTTATGAAATACGATATAATTACATGAATTAAATCCGATACATTTAATTAAGAATATTAGGTACTTGCCCTTCAAACATAATCTTTTGGTGATAAATTTATTAGCACTAATAATGAGCTTGAATTTTGAATTATTCGTTCAATAAGAATAAAAAATTCAAAAGAATTATTCTTTTGATTTTTGATTCGGTATTTGATATTGGTATTTACACCTGACTAATTTGAATTCGTGCCGACAAATCCCACGAATAAAAAGTTATTAATCCGATATAAAAGCAAAATGGACCATAACGAAAAAGTTCCCGCTCAAAAAAATTCAAAATCATTTCACTGAATGCCAAATTCATCACTTTTACAAAAAAATCTACAGATCTAGAGAGAGAAATAGAGAGAAAATCGAAGAACTTTCCGCAAAATCATTCGAAAAATGCCAGTTCCAGTAGTAGACGAAGAAGAATTACACCAAAAATTAACCGAAAAAATCGCTAGGGTTTTCAACGATGTTCGATCTTCGCACGCTACACATCTACGGAAGCTCAAGGAACTCTTAGCTCTCCGTACTGCAACGAAGTCATCGGAGAAGTTTTTCAGTTCATTTTCGAGAGCGTTAACGCCTATATTTGATTTTCAGCGTCGCACTGCTTCCGCTGAACGAATCATTAGATTTGTCACTGTGTTTGCTAGTGCTCGTGATGCGAAAAGTGGTTCGGATTGTGATAAATTTTTGGAGAAATTTATGAAGTTTTTGCTTGTGGCAGCTGTAGCAGCAAATAAAACTGCTAGGATTAGGGCTTGCCAGATAATATCTGAGGTATGAATTGTAAAAAAGTTGTGAAATTAGCGAAAATTTGTATCTTTGTATGTTTTTTTTGTGCCTATTTGCCTACATATTTGAACTATAAAGTATTCCGATTTTTTCGAGTTTGATACCTTAACTATCAAGTATGCGAGTTTCCTACCGACCTATTATCAAATGTTTATCGATTGTTCACTTTTCCTACCTGAACTAGTAAAAGTGAACAATTGATAGTTGGATTGTGTTTTGATAAATAGTAAGCAATTAGTGAAAATTGTACTTTATGCTTTTTTTTTTGTGCCTATTTGCCTACATATTTGAACTATAAATTATGCCGATTTTTGAGTTTCATAACTTAACTATCAGGTGCGGAGTTTTCTACCCGAACTATCACCAAATGTTTATCGAAACACACGTCAACTATCAATTGTTCACGTTTACTACCTGAACTATGATTGGTATGAATTGTAAAAAGTTGTAAAATTAGTGCAAACTGTACTTTATGTTTTTTTGTGCCTATTTGCCTACATATTTGAACTATAAAGTATCTCGATTTATTGAGTTTCATACTTTAACTATTAGGTGTGCGAGTTTCCTATCTTAACTATCACTAAATGATCATTGAAACACACCTCAACTATCAATTGTTCACTTTTCCTACCCGAACAATGATGATATTTCAGGTAGGAAAAGTGAACAATTGATATTTGAGTTGTGTTTTGATAAATAGTGAACAAGGTAGACTTAAAATCACTAGGAGAGAAATAGTTGAAAAGGATCTATGCTCTCTGAATTAGTTTAGATTTATATAAGAAAAGGAAACAAAAGTAAAAGATCCATATGGGTAATGCCAGTTAATTGACATTAAGATTTAGTTGTACTACACTTACATTAGGTTTGATATTTGCTAAGATTCTTTTTCGTTGGTAAGAAATTGTATTTTGTGTTAGGTTATGTATAAGAGATAGAACCTCTAGCTATAAAGAACTCTTAATTTGCTTTTTTAAAGATAATTATTAGTATTGTAATGAAATTGGCCCGAATAGAGTGAACTCCATTTAAATGATTCGTATAGCGGAACTCAACTAGCTTGTAATTGGTGTAGTTGATTGAATTCAAATTTTCTCATACTACATGAGCTATGTAATATCACATTATGTTTTCTCTAGTTTCGGGTTTTAAATTCAAAATTTGGTTACTTTTGATCTTAGGAGTTTCTCTTTCTTATTAAAATATACAAGCTTGTACTTTCTTTTACTTTTTGTCCCACTTTCTTATGAAAGTTCATTTTTTCTAGATCATAATACGATTGCCAGATGACACCGAAGTCAGCTCTGAACTTTGGGATGAAGTTTTAGAGAGCATGAAGTTGCGTGTTGGTGATAAGGTTGCTGCTGTACGTACTTTTGCCGTGAGGGCGCTTTCACGGTTCGTGAATGACACAGAAAACGTTGACATTTTGGAACTATTTCTGGAGACACTTCCCCTTGAACAAAATGTGGTGAATCTTTTTACCTTTTATGTGTTAGCAATGTATTCTCCTTGGATGAAAATGATGCATCATACTTCATTACGTATTGCTCAAAACAATCATAATGCAACTCATTTCGTTTATATATTACCTAATACTAGTGAAGAATCTATAGCATCTAGCCATCTATGCATACTTTACTTGAAAGGTCCGAATGTAACTATATCCAAATGAATTGATGAATTCCTCTATATTGCATTTTCTGCAGGATGTCCGTAGGACAATTGTCTTATGCCTTCCACCATCTCATGCATCTTCTGCAGCAATAATTGAGTGTACCCTGGATGTGAGTGAATCAGTACGCAAAGCCGCTTATTGCGTTATTGCTAGTAAATTTCCCCTGCAGAGCCTCAGGTAACTTTAAGCCATTGCCTAAATGCATCATCTTTGACTTCCCCTTGCTTAGTCTTGGGGATCACTGAGAAGTGTGTATTCTCCACTACTTTGTGCAGCTTTCATCTATCATCAAAAACCTGCAGAGAATATACCTCATGCCCATGGTTATGTGTACATTTAGAAATATTATAGGTGTCAGTCAAACTCGTTTCTCCCCCTGATAGTCTCTCGCTGCTGACTACAATTAACTCCTCTGCATTTTGTCCTAAAATAAACAAGAAGCCTCAAATATAGCAAGTAATGCATGCCCTTGTTTGCTTCTCGGTCAATATCAAGAAAGTCCTATAATATTTCTCTTTTTTTAGAGTCGTCCGTTAACATTATTAGATCTGTATCCTACTTTTACATCAATAGAAACTGCTGCTGGGACATAAGAATATGAATGGGTCTCCAACAAGCATACAAGTACACTCCAAACACAGCATTCGTGATGGCCACTTGATTTAACCTGCAAAAGTGTTTCAGTGAGAGTCTTTTGTTATCCTGATATCTTGTTAAATTCATTTCACATGTTAGTGCGTTAACTCTGGAAGTATTGGAGCTTAGATTTGCATAACTCAATTCACAACCAAAAGGGAAACATGCTTCTTTGATTTTTTGTGCTGTGAGCATAAGCCAGATATTTTATCAGTCAGTGAAGCCTTGTGATCAGAATTCACAGTTAGTTGGAAAATGGTTCCATATGCATGTTGCATCAAATTCGTACCCCTCATATCTGGTATATCTTAGAAAATCTAACTTCATACACATGCTTGAGAGTCGTGTTCTCTGATTTATAACCATTAGGCTGCTTAAGGTTTTGAATCTTTGGTGCTTGGATTTTCTCTCTCTCTCTCTCTCTCTCTCTCTCTCGATATATACGTACATATATATACATATACATACCTATATCTTCTGTCTTTTTCTTCTTTTTGCCTGATAGCGTATTTTTGAAATCACACGCAGTGCTGTGTAGATATTTACAGTTGCTTTAGCCTTTAGGTTGGAAGAGTTAGGACCTTTCACTATTTTTATTTTTGTGTTAAGACCTTTAATTATTCAACAAAGTATAACGTGTAGCACAATTTGAATGTTAATACTGAAGTATGTTACCATATAATGTTTTTAATTATAAATACGTATGTGCTTATGCATTTATGTAAATAGGTGCTCTCAACTCCATGTAGATTCATATGATGGATTTATTGTGTAAGGTTGATCATACAATTGGCTAGATGTATGCAGTTGTGTTTTAAAAAGATGCTTTAATTATTTCTACTCATTTAAGTAGGTTCCAATTCATAGGTATCCTATGACATGTTAGTGTTTTCTACATTTTGCAGCATCAAGCTCAGAACACTCATTTTGGAGAGAGGACTTGCTGATCGTGCTTCATCTGTTGTAAGGGAGTGCTTTAGGATGCTGAAAGATGAGTGGCTCACCAAGTGTTGCAATGGGGACCCACTAGAACTACTTAAATATCTTGATGTGGAAACATATGAATCAGTTGGAGAGTCTGCAATGGACAGTCTATTAAAAGCAGGATTGATTAAGTTACAAGATGGTCAAAGTATGAGGCAATTTCTTAGATCAAATAATGATGCTGTTGAAGGTTAGTCTTTGAAATTTAAACTATTTGATGGCTACTTCTCTTGCTTCCTCAGAATGGCTTAGTATGCTTATTGGTTCATAATTCAAAATATTGGTTTCTGCATTTAATAAGAAACTATGTTTTAAATGTAATTCTTGATCTAAGTTTTCTGAATATGAAGAATAGAATGACAAATTGCTTAGTTTGTTTAACTTCAGTTATGTATATTGCTAGAGATATTCATTTTTTGTTTTATTCTTCATATAATTGATTGTTTCATCAAGCCTGGAGCAATTAATGCTCGCAGTTCTAACATTTAATTGCATATCCTCTCTGCATACCAGGTCAAAGCAATCTTAGCATCCAACTCATGGAAGCAGAAGTTGCTTTCTTCTGGAGAGCTGTCTGTAAACACTTGCAAATGGAGGCACAAGTGGGTATTTATTACTGTTGTTTATCAGGTCACATTTTATGTCTTCGACTGTCTCGATGTAACATCTTGTGGCTCAAAACTCCTTAAAACATAGGAAGTTATTTGTGCATGTTCTCTGTAATGTTTTAAGAGCCTCACTGGAAGACTAAAACCACAAATAAGTGAACACCTATCTTGTTTAACCTCCGAGCAGTAAATGGACATCATTCAATAAAAAAAAAATGTAGCTAATCACAAATTGATGACATCAGTTGAATAGATTAGATGTAAATTCTTATGTATTTTTGTGCTTGCCAAAGTGTTTGCGTGGATTGCATGATGTGGATAGGGTATGGAGTTATATATATTTCTTGGTCGGGGTAAAGCATAATGTGATATGTGCACACTTAATTTCAAATTCATAGGTCCAGCTTATAGAGCCTTGGTCTGCTCTGCTAAATTTTGGAATTTAATCATTTCAAATCTATGTTGATTAATTGCACGATAACAGGCTAGTGATATAACTGTTGTGTAATATGTGTGCAGCGTATGCATTATGCTAAATAAGGTACTATGTGCTGTCCTGATTAGTTCATTTTTTATGAATAACTTTGGTTATCAGTTCTGTATTTGACCTCTAATTGGTACTTTGAATAAGTACAAATTGGTCAATCTTGCTCCCATAAGTTCTTTTGCTACTATCTAAGTCTATTGAGGTCATTTATGTCCTCAACTTGAATTATGTAAATGTTAATGATGAAGGTCCAAAGTAAAGATTGCAGGTTCCTTCACAATTTTCCTGTAGAGGTATGTAGGAACATATTTGAGCATAGGCTTGAGGACTCTGTTGAACTGAAGTGGACTTGGTCGTACAAAGTTTCTGGGTAATATAGGGTCACACATAGCCGGTTTAAGTCTGGGTTTGTTGCAATTAATCTATCTTAAACACGCGAAAGATGTGTTGCTGTATATGAACTTTTTATTTGCATGATGCGTAGTGCCAATACTTTCTCATCACCATCTTGTAAATATTCTATATGATTATTAAACAGGCAAAGGGCTCTGAAGCTGCTACAACAATGGGCACAGAATCTGCTGTATATGCAGCAGAAGCATCAGATAAAAATGATCTTCTTGACAGAGTTCTTCCTGCTTCTATTGGTGATTATGTTGAATTAATTAAAGCTCACACAGTTGCTGGTGAGGAACTTGTTTGTAGTCCTTACATTTTTAGATCTCTGTCCTCTGTTTTCTTTTCCTTCCATTTTGTGCTATCAATGATAGTACCTGATTATTGCAGGAATCAATTACCGATTTGCCTCTCGCCAACTGTTATTGCTTGGTGCGATGCTTGATTTTTCTGATGTTACCAACAGAAGAGTTGCAAATGGATTTCTGCAGGAGTTGCTTCACATACCTCCTGATCATGAAGTAGATGAGCATGACAATGAGGTTGTCATAGGAGATGGTATCAATCTTGGTGGTGATAAAGATTGGGCTGCTGCTGTGGCAGAGTTGACAAGAAAAGTTCATTCAGCTCTAGGAGAATTCGAAGAAGTAGTTTTACGGGTAGTGGAGGAACTTGCTAGACCTTGCAGAGAGAGGACTGCAGACTTCATGCAGTGGTTGCACTGTCTTGCTGTGATTAGCCTTCTCTTAGAACATGCTCAGTCTTTTCGCTGGATGCATGGAAAAGCAATAGAACCAACTGAACTTTTGCATTCTGTATTGCTTCCTGGGGTCTGTATCTTGGAAAAGCTACCTTTACTAATCTTTCGTTTCGCCTTAGCTATTTTGTCTGCTATGTCCTCATTTTCTTCCATCTTTCACTTGCATTCTGGTAATGAGATGGATGAATTGTCATAACCTTGCAGTTTCATGTTGCTTGTTCCTCTGTTATCTACTTAACAGAATTCTGAGATATTTTCTATTGTTGTGAAATGCAGGCAAAACATGTCCACCTAGATGTTCAGAGAGCTGCTATTAGGTGCCTTGGTCTCTTTGGATTGTTAGAAAGGAGACCTAGTGAAGATTTAGTAAAGCAACTAAGATCTTCTTTTGTTAAGGGCCCCTCTTCAATTACTGCTATGGCTTCTAAGGCATTGATTGACCTTGGATTGTGGCATGGTCCTAATATAGTTGATAAAGCAATGAACCAGGATCTTTCATCACAACTCCAAGATCATAAAATAAATTTATCTGATATCAAACTCAGCCTTGGAAGTGAGGATGTGGAGATAGAATTACTTGACCTGTTATATGCTGGATTGGAGAAGCACAATTCAGGTGATTCCGATGACTGTGATGAACATGAGACAGTTCAAACAGTTCTTGGTGAGGGATTTGCTAAGATTCTTCTGCTAAGTAAGAAGTATCCAAGCATACCTACATTGTCAAACCCTCTGCTATTAGCTAAGCTCATAAGCTTGTATTTCTGTAGTGAGAATAAGGAACTTGAGAGGTAAATCTCTTTGCTCTTCACATAATTTTGTATTCATCTTCCCGAAAATCCATCTGATAAAATAGTTTACCTCACAGGTTAAAGCAGTGCCTTTCTGTATTCTTTGAGCATTATCCATCCCTCTCGTTAAATCACAAGGTTCGTAGAATTTCAAATTTGTGCGTGGATAATATACGAGAATTGGATAGATCTGTTCGTGATTTTAGTTATTAAAGAGAACTTCTGGTTTGCAATGCAGAAATGTTTATCCAAGGCTTTCATGCCAGTTATGCGCTCTTTGTGGCCAGGCATCAATGGCAATGCCTCAGGATCTTCATTCATGGTCTCTAACATGCGAAAGCGTGCTATCCAAGCATCACGCTTTATGGTGCAGATGATGCAGGCTCCCTTGTATTATGAGGAAACTGCACCAGCCAATGAAAATGAAAATGAAAACCACAACGATTCAGCTGAACCTTCGTCCGTGCACGAGAGTGGGGAAGAAGGGCTTGCAATCCGTATTGCTGCTGAGGTATTTATTCACAGCTTCCTCTTCAGCACCTCATCCTACTTAGTTTAATGAACTTATCTGTGTACAATACTTTTACCAGTGTTCCTGTTCTGTTCAATGCAATGAATATTTCTTTGGGTTGTCTGTCAAGGTGGCCAGCTTCCATGCAAAGAAGACAGCTGCAGAGAAAGCATACGTTTCTGCACTGTGCAAGACACTATTCTTGCTTCACTTTAGACCGACAGAACAAGAGGCTGTTAAGTTAATGAGGCAGCTGTTGAATCGTGTTACCTTACTAGCTGAAAAAGAGCTTCTTAAGGAGTTGAAACAGATGGCTGAGAGACTAAAGGGTTTGGACAAATCTCCCGACCAGAAGCTATCATCTGATGAAGTTAAACTTATTTTAGGTAACTACTACATCAGTTACTATGTCATTTTTCTTCATCAGCTCAAGGATGCTTCCATCGAGTCATCCTCCCTTAGATTTTATCATTGTCAGTTGAATCTCTTAGATATACATTTGCTAATGGTGATTTCATTAACGTGTTTTGTAACGTCTCAGGAAAGTTGGATCTTGATATTGAACTTGATGAGGATGAGTCGATGGAAGTACTGCCAACTCCAGCACCAAAATCAACCAGAACAACTCGTACAAGGAGACGAGCTAAGGAAGTAGAAGAATCCTCATCAGATGATGAACTCTCCCAATCTGTTGTTCCAACTCATCCTGTTGTAACGAGTACTCGGTCACAGAGGGCCAGCAAGACTGCGGCATTGTCAAAGATGACCGTCAAAAGCACTATAAAAATCGATGAATATGATGACGAGGAAGATGATGACGAGGAGGCAGATTCTCAGTCTGAAGTTACATCTGATGATGATTCTGATGTATAGGTATGTTAAAGCACATTCCCTCCAGTGCTTTTCACTTACATATTTGGTTGAATACTCTTTGTATTATGAGATTTATTGACAAACTGTTTGTGTGCATCTCGTACAACAAACAGAATACTGATACATTTGTAACTTAACAATTTCTCTACCTGGTTTGGAAGTTAGTTCAATGGATAAGTTTGTACTATGTTTAGAGTATGAGAGTCAAACAATTTAATTTTGAAATTGAGAAATAGACATGTTCGAAAAGTATTATGATAGAAATTCTTGTGGTTTGGTATTATAATACAACAACATATTTGGTGTAATTTTACAAGTGGAGTCTGCAAAAGGTAGTGTTGTACGCAAATCTTACCCCTACTTTGCGAATTGATATTAAAGCTCTAATTATTTGAACTTCTACTTAAATCAAATAAGAAAATTTTTAGGGAGAGATTGTGTTTTCAACATAGAATGTTGGAGGTTTTCAAATCTTCGATATGTAAATATTGTTACTAAAACTAGTAAATATTGTTATTAAAACTAGGAAAAATCTCAAATATGTCATCGAACTTTCAGAAATGGCTTAGTCATGCCATCCATTAATAGTTAGGCTTATTTATGCCATCGCCATGACCAAAAGTGTATATTCGTTCCACTCTTCACTAACGGCCCAAATAGCGGATTTTTAAAAACCAAAAATTACACGTGGTTTAAAATTGAACTATCCAGGTTGCTAATATTAAAGAGGAAGTTTCATATATACTAGTACATCTGTAAATGAGTAAAATATTTCATAATCTACGACTATTAACTAAATTACAAAATCTACAATATATACTCTATATATACATGTTATATATATGATTTTATACCATAGATCAAGATATGATGCTATGAATAAAAGGCTAAAAATAAGTATGTTGGAGTTCTTTTAGAAGAGTAATTAATGTGTTTTGATATGTATTTAATTTCGTTATCGATACTATAGGAAACTTCTTATTTTTAGCCTTGTATTCATAGCAGCATTTCTTCATTTATGGTATAAAATCTTATATACCTTATATATATATATATACATTTCTTCATTTATGGTATGAAATCTTATATACCTTATATATATATATATATATATATATATATATATATATATATATATATTATGTAATTTAGTCATAATTATAAATTATAAAATATTTTACTCATTTACTTGTATTTAAGCAACTCCCCCTTTATCGATCCCTTCCTTTCTTTTGAATAATTACCTTAAATTTTACTTTTAGAATAATATAGATAAAATATGATAAGATATATATAAATGATACTTTTACATTGTACAAATAAAATTAATGTTGTTATAATTAATAGTTTTCCATATTCTTCATATTGATTTCAAAAATAAATCCTCCTCTAGTTGTATATAATTGGTAAGTTTATTTTATCCAAAAAAAATGGCAAGTTTATTAAACATGATATGATAAGATTGATTTCCATTAAGAAGATTCCTATTATTAATTTTTTTTATTATTGCAATCTCTCAAATTCTGTTATTATAAAAGAGAGATAAAATGACTATTTTATTCACTAAATTACACAATGAAAAACTTTGGTGTATCTCTTCGATGTTCAGTTTTCGTGGTTGCTTGCTTTTGTGGTACGTATCCGAATCTACAATTGCTATTCTCTTTTCAAAGTTAATATTCCTCCACAATTATCAACCTTCCCCCCTAAAATGTAAAAGAAAAAAAATTCTTGGCAAATCCTGATTGTGTTCCATTGATAATTAAGTTATTACATTCGACTGAACCCCTAACTCGTTACTTGTTGATTTTGCAGGAATGTTGGTAATGACACAAGTGAATGCTAAGGACGACGTATGTGAATTTCGCTTCCCGGGTTATCTTCCTTGTGATACTATACCAAAATGTGATAGTTATTGTCACAATTTTTTTGATCCACAAAATCGTTATATTGATGGAAAATGTGAGGATGATGGCAAGGGGATAACTACTTGTGTGTGCCACTACAAACCCCCTTGTGATCAACATTAGAACTTATATAATTTTTTAGTCAGTTCGAACAAACAAAGATGAATAAAAAAGTCATGTTTTGATTTAAAATTTTCTTGTATTTATAATTTCATCGCTAAAAGTCATCAATTTAAGTTTGTCATGATCCAATGCTAAAGCGAAATGACCTGAAATTGAGCGAATCCATAAAACTCATAAGCAATGGAAGAAAGAAAAGGAGTCTAACATAGCTTGAATAACAAAATATCTTAAAAGCTTCAAAGGTGTTAAGTTAAGTCTGTCATTTCATCGGCGTTTCTTGGTGGGTTTTCCCCCCCGAAATTGGCGGGAAAGAAAACCTTCGACTTCGTAGGTGATTTATATTACTTTAAAAGATTTCGTGTCAATTTTAATAAAAAACCTATATACATAGTATGAAAGTTGAACAATTTAATTTTAAATCTTCATCCTAAAGTGTTTATTTTCAGTTGTGCTTCTTGTCTAAAGTCTATCAATATTTCAATAATATTTTCGTTGATCAATATTTAATATTTTAATTTTCGTGCTTTTATAATATACTAGTTTAGTGTATGTGTGTGACACATGTATATCGTGTCAATCAATAAAAAATATTTTTTTTTTTTTTTACTTATCACAAATTTTTGAACTTAAATAAACATAAAATAATTTTGAGAACTCCATTTTACATATTCTCTAAATCTGTTGATTTCCTGTGTTCAAAAAAGTAACTAGAATATACCAAATAATGTGAAAAGCGATTTAATGAATAATGCAAATGTTAATTAATTAGCAAGTATTTTAGCAAGAGCTACTAGATTTAATGTTTTCTCAGAATTTTTTTAATATTATTTTTTTAAAAAAAAATTACTGTGAACTTTTAATTTCTTTTTAATTTCTCCATCGATTAAGTTTTCGTGTAAGCTCATATAAGGGTCAACTTCAAACAATCATATCTCCTAGAATATAAAGAGCTACGTGGCTCATTACCTATCAAATTAAAGGTATTTGAATCTTATTTTCAGTGCATCTAACCGCTTGTCAAGCCAAGGAAGTACTTGTGTGTGCAAGTGGAAAAGCAATCACCCTTGTCCCAAGAACTTATATCATTTTTAGTCCGTTTAAAAAAAGAAAGTAAAAGATGAATGAGAAAGTAATGTTTTGATCTAAATTTTCCTGTATTTATAATTGCACCACTGAAATTTGTCTCTCTATTTTCGTAATTTAAGATTGTCACAATCTAATTCTAAAGCTAAGTGACGCCGAATTGATCAAAATCGGAGAACTCATATGCAACAGGAAAAGAACATAAGTCTAACATAGCTCAAATATAATGAGAGTTAAATAATTTAATTTAAAATATAAAATTGTATTTTTTTGAAGAAATGAAATAACCCTTTTATGATACCATGTCAATACATGATACCATGTCAAAAAATGATATCTTATCAGTATATGATATATCATGTGGTCAGTTATTTATGATGCCTTGTCAATATATGATATATACCATGTGAGTATTACATATAATTGTGTTGTGTTTTACTTGAAGAAATAAATCAATCATCTATGATATCATGTCAGTATACGATATATACCATTTAAATATCATAAAAGACTAGTGAGTATTTTCTTTTGAAGGAATGACCCAACTTCTTTATAATACTCCGTCAGCATATATTGGCAAGATATCATTGAGAACAAGTTCATTCATTCAGAAAAATATTAGTTAGTCTTATATAATACTAACATGGTATATATATATATATATATATATATATATATATATATATATATATATATATATATACCATATTATGAAAGAATATCATAGAGGAAAATTCATTCCTTCGAAAATGTGAATTAGTTCATTCCTATAAAAAAAAAAGAGCTCAGTTTTCAATGATATCAACATTGTATATATCATATTTTGATAAGGTATCATAAGTGCATCTTCCCTTAAAAATATTTTCCGATCCATTATGATACCCACATGGTATATATTATATACTGACATGGTATCATAAAGGACTGATTCAATATTTTATAAAAATACTCTTCAATCCTCCAATACTTACATGACATATATGAGAGTATCATAGAGGATTGATTCATTCTTTCAAGAAGTTCTCAGTCCTCCAAAATACTAACATGGTATATATCTTATAATGACATATATTTAGATATATCCTATAATGATATATATTTAAATATATCCTATAATGACATATATTTTAGATATAAATTTTATTTTTATTAGCATGAGAAACCAAAAATTTATAAAAATATTTGTCAAAATCTACATATTTTTTGTTGAGAGGAAAAGTTAATAAAGAAAGAATAATAATAAAATAATAATAATTAAAAAAAAAATAAGAAGTAGATTTTCCCTCATCATTTTTTTGCTACTCATTTTCTTTGAGTGATTGAAACACATTTTTATGCAACTTAACTATTAGATATAGTAATTCTACTTTTAAATAGTTCAAGGGGGAAAAGGAGAGGGAGGGTAATAGAACTTTTGCAATGAATAAGTGTGTAATTGACAATTCTTTCATAATATGAAAGGATACTTATGCTTTTTCAATGTAAATTTTATATTTTATTTTAGTTTTTGAAAAGAAAAATACAGAGAAAAAAAGAAGAAGAAACAAGTCAACTACAAAAAAGAAAAAAAATAAAGAAAATTAAAGATGAGATTATGCTGAAAAGAAGAGTGTTGATATCAAGCTGAATTTAAATAAAAAAGATAAAAAAATAAAAATTGGCTGAAGCGCGTCATCACATTGACGTCATATCGAAAAGAAGTATGAATTTGAGCAGTTAGGTAATTATATTAGGTAGGCATCAATATAAATGAATAAAGTTGGGTAGTAAGGTAATTACATTAGGTGGGCGTCAAAATAAATGGATAGAAAAGGATATTGTAATCCATCTATAAGATTCCTATTATAATTTTTTTAATTACTGTAATCTCTCAAATTTTACTATTATAAAAGAGGGGTGAAGTGACTAGTTTATGCACTAAATTATTCAATGGCAAACTTTGATTTATCTTTCTGCGGTTTGATTTTTCTCATTGCTTACATTTGTGGTATGTTTGCATCTACAATTGCTTTTTTCTTTTCAAAATTAATATTTTTTCTTTTTGTTACTAGATTTTGCATTAACTTAAGAGGAGATAAAATGATAACTTAGTGATAGATGACAATTATAAGATATCAGAGTTTAAATTCTCAAAAGAGATAAAAGTTTTTTATGTGACTTCTTTATATTTGTTTAAATTTTGATAGATTGAATTATTCGATTTTTTTGTTGATGGGATGAATTGGTGTATGCACAAATTGATTTTTTTGACCTCCACAATTATCAACCTCCCCCCCCCCCCCCCCATTTAGACCAAATTAAGTTATTACATTCGGTTGAATTTTTAATCTTTACTATTTGATTTTGCAGGTATCTTGGTGATGCCACAAGTGAATGCTAATCAATGTACAACATCCAATGTGAATTTTGTTCCTTGTTCGAAAGAATCACCACCTTGCAGTAAATTTTGCCAAGACCAATTTGGAGAGAAGTTTCTTTCTTCAAATTGTGAGGATAAACAAGGAGGAAGTACTTGTACATGCAATTGGTTTTGCAATCTTCCTGGTCGTTCGAACTTACATCATTTTTAGTTTGTTCTAAAAGAAAAAAAGTAAAAGATGAATGAGAAAGTGATATTTTGATCCAAAATTTTCTTGTATTTGTGATTACATCGCCAAAAATTGTCTCTCTATTTTCTGAATTTAAAACTTCCATGACTCAATTCTAAAGCTAAGTGAACCCGAACATATCAAAACAATAAAACTCATAAGTAACATGAAGAAAATAACATAAATCTAACGTAGCTCAAATAACAAAAGGTGTTGAGTTAAGTTTATCATCTCATCGCGTCTCATGGTTGTTTTTTCCCTAAAAATGAAGGGGAAAAACTCTAAATTTTGACTTAATAGACAATATGTATTGATTTAAGAAATGTTCAGAAATCAACTCATCATGCTTCACATCATTTGATCGTCTTTAAAACTCAATTATGCATCAATCATTGCAATTTTGGCTTTTGATCTCTCTCTGTTATTATCACATTGTATTTTAAATTTAGCGATTGATCAATAATTAATATAAAGCAGAGATCATGCTGAAAAAAAGAGTGTTGATGTCAAGTTGAATTCAAATAAGAAATACAATAAAAAAAGTTGACTGAAGAGCATCGTCACACTGACGTCATGCTGAAAAAAAGTATTTGAGCAGTAAAGTAATTACATTAGGTGGGCGGCAATATAAATGAATAGATTTGGACAGTAAAGTAATTACATTAGGTGCGCGTCAATATAAATTAATTGAAAAAGATATTGTAATCTATCTATAAGATTCCTATTATAAATTTTTCAAATACTGTAATCTCTCAAATCTTACTATTATAAAAAAGAGGTAAATTGATTAGTTTATGCACTAAATTATTCAATGGAAAACTTTGATGTATCTTTTCGCGGTTCAATTTTCCTCATCGCTTACATTTGTGGTATGTATGCATCTACAATTGCTATTTTCTTTTCAAGACTAACATTCTTTCTGTTTTTAGATTTTGCATTAATTTAAGAGGAGATAAAATGATAATTTAGTGGTACATAAATGACAATCATAGACAACCAGAGTTCAAATTCTAATAAGATAAAAGTTTTTTATGTCATTACTTTTATATTTGTTTAAATTTTGATGGACTGAGTTATTCAATATTTATGTTGATGTGACATATCAGTGTACGCACAAGCTGATTCTAACTCCAAATTATCACCCCCTCCCTCCTCCTCTAAAGGAAAAAAAAAAAATGAAAACAAAATCTGGTAAATCCCGCTTGTAATTCGTTAAGAATTTTTTAATACATATAGATATATTCTTAAAATGAATACAAATTTAGACCAAAATAAGTTATTATGTTCAATCGAATTCTTAACTTGTACAACTTGATTTTGCAGGCATGTTGATGATGACACAAGTGAATGCTCAATACATATGTGTAACACCCTCTTTGGGTTTTGTTCATCCTTGTTTGAAAGAATTTCGTCTTTGCCAAAAATATTGCCACCAAAGTTTTAGACAAGCATATATTTATGCAAGGTGTGAGGATGATAAACAAGGAGGAAGTACTTGTGTGTGCTATTGGAATAGCAAAGCCCCTTGTCATTAGAACTCGTATCTTTTTTAGTTCGTTTTAAAAAAGAAAAGTAAAAGATAAATGATAAAGTGATCTTTTATTCTAATCTTGTCTTGTATTTGTAATTGAACTGCTAATTTTGTCTCTCCAGGTCTGAAATTTGATATTGCTATATTCCAGTTCTAAAGCTAAGTGACTCTGAATTGATCGAAATCATAATTTATAAGCAATAGAAAAAAACGTAAATCTAATATTAGCTCAAATAACAAAATATTTTAATAATTGTGAAGGTGTTAAGTTAAGTCTATCATTTCATCGCGTCTCTTGATTGTCATTTTCCCAAAATTGGAGGGGACGAAAAACCATGGACTTAAATAGGCAATTTGTAATGCTTTAAGAAATTGTGTCAAATAATATGATAATTATTTCAAAACACAAATTTCAAATTGATTTTTTCATTTTTAAATTTATGTTCAGTCAAACACCTTTTTGTAGATTGGAACAAAAGAAATAACAATTAACTTTAATTTTTTTATTTTATTCTTAATGAAATAATATATAATCACAAAAGATTATATAACTTATTTTAGACTAAAATTTTATAAATCTTCAATTTTTTCTTAAACTTTATTTCCAGTCGAACAGCTTCACATTAATTAACACAAAAATAAATTATTATATATATAACCTCTTGTCCATGAACCTAAAAACAAGGCTTTAACTAAAGCACCCATCCCAATGTGAACCCTATGACAAGTACCAACTTCCAATATATACAAAAATTAAACATAGCTAGGACTTTAAACAATTACTATTATTCCAAGCAAAAGAGAAAAACCATTACAAGTAGTACATGTGCAATTAATTGTGTAGATTGTTGGGAAGATCAAATTTCAATGTCAAAGGGACCAAATTAAATATTCTCTCCGTTCATTTTTACTTGTTCAATATATTTAAAATAGATATCTAACAATAGTTGTCCAGTTTAGAAAATCAATGGATGATTTATCATTTTGTGTTCATTTTACCTTTGCTATTAAATACTCGCTTCATTCACTTTTACTTGTCACTGTTTCACTTCTCAAGGTTAAACTGTATAAACTTTGATCAATATTTTAAGATGTATTTTTTCATCATATTAATATTAGAAAGATTGCAACTTATAGCAATTTTTTATATAGATTTCGACCATCTAAATTTTAAATATTAAATTAATCTACTTCAATTTAGCTTTGAAGTTTAGTCAAATTGACTTTCGTAAAGCAAAATGTGACAAGTAAAAATAGATAGAAGGAATACTATTCATTACACAATACATTTTTCTAAAGCATTAAATTTATTATATTCAAATAATGATATAATAAATTATTTTTATTATTTCTTATTTTTTAAGGTATACACTAAGTTAATAATGGATAAGTAAAGATGAACGGAGAAAGTATCATAAAAAAAGTCATAAAATTAGTTTTCTTTCATAAAAATCAAAGCTAGGTGACCGACATTGCACCATTGATTCTTTAAATCTAATAAATTAATGAGAGACAAGATTTCTATTTTGACACCGACCATGCATGATTCATGATAGATTATGAAAAAATCGATTAAATTTATTCGTATTCGATGTTTATAGTAAAATTTTATTAATTTATCAGGTTATATTACAATCAAGTCGAGAATGTATAATAATTATTTAATTATAATTTAATGATAAAATTGTATGTGAAAATGTGTATTATCATATAGGGTGTGTTCGGTATGGAGGATTTTCCAACTTTTTCATTTTTGATTGATTAAAAAATTTGAAAAATATTTTCTCGAGGAATTATATGAAAAATAAATTTCACAAGTGTCATTAATCGTATCCTCCCACACTCTAATACACTTCATCTTCATCTCTACTCTCGTAGGCCCCATTCCTACCACCTCACACCCTACCATATCTCTATTTTCATAATATTTGTCTAAATTATATATAAATATTTTTACTAACGCACCAAACACAAAAAAAATTAAGTAATAAATCTGCTTATTTTTTTCAGAAAAAATATTTTCTTTCGTATTTGAACACACCTATAATCGTTTATAAATTGACGTAAACAGCAAGGACGAATAATTTTATTTTTTAAAAAAAAAATCTTTGAAATACATTAAATTTATATCTTCTAAGTTTTTTTTTCTTTTTTATCCAAAGTCAATGGTCGTTTTACATGGAAAACGGCTCATGCTTCTAGAAAAAAAAAGTAATTTATTAAATTCAAAGATATATAAGTTGTCTTTTGTTTCTCTTTGTATACACATGCCAAGTTTATGTGAAGTAGTTAGACAATCAAAACCATGGGCCAATTTTTTTTGTTCTTTTGGGAAGAATTATTTGATATTTGAAATTTACCATATTAATTTGAAGTTACATTGCATAATTAGGATATATTAAAGGGAAAATGATAAAGATATTATAAAACGTAAGTGAAATAACAATCATTCAGCTTATTGTACTTACTTTTTATTTTTCTTTCATCGACTCTGAAAAGAGAGGAGCAAGCATTTTTGAGTGTGAAAGAGAAATATCGATAATTCAATAAAGAGGCGAAATAATGGTGTTTTTCTTTCCATTACGAAAATCCTGCGTAGTTATTCCTTTCCAAGTCCACTATGCTCTCCATAAGGAATTTTTTCTCCACGTCTGATTAGCTAATTGGTGAGATCCAACAACTTATTAAGGTGATGATGATCAGTAGCTGATCCGAGAGCATGATCAATCACATTGGAATTGAGACACGACCCCTCAAGACTCTAACTCAGAGACATAAAATATAAGAGTAAAGGGGAACCATATACCACATTCCTTATTGTTTAAAGTCTAGTTTGCTATTTTCTCCGTTCCTAAATAAGTGATCATTTTAGGTTGAGAACACCTCTTAAAAAATTGCTCTCCTAAAAAATAAAAGGTAAATTTTTTTAAAAATATTTTGTGGACAAAATCCACAAAGTCTCCTTTTCATAAATTACACGTACCACACATATTCAAACTGCGTGAGATACTAACATTTATCTTTTTGGGACATCGTACCAAAATATTTATAGAAATATTTGCCATTATTATTATTTTGAAATATATATGTATATATATTTCATTTTTCAGAAATTTGTACTCCCTCCGTCCCATTTTATGTGGCACACTTTCCTTTTTATTCTGTCCCAAAAAGAATGTCACCTTTCTATAATTAGAATAATTTTAACTTTAAAATTTCCATTTTACCCTTAATGAAATGATTTACAATCACACAAATGTTCAAAGATTATTTTGGACCACAAGTTTTAAAAGCCTTCTTTTTTTTCTTAAACACCGTGCCAAGTCAAAGTATGCCGCACAAAATGGGATAAAGGGAATATTTTTTTTAACCTTTTCATATGATTTTTAAATATCTTTTTTTTCCATGAAAAAAATTGTCTTAGCTCACTAATATGGGATAGCAAACATTACATATTTGTCATAAAAGGATTAGTGCTTTTTGTTTATAATTGAGAATCAACTATGTCAAAATTTTCTTCAACAACCTTGCCCCCCCCCCCCCCCCCTCCCGGCACACCCTTTTATAAAAAAATTTAAGAGTGTTCTATACTTCCTCCGTTCTTAATTACTTGTCATTTTAGAAATCAAGACATAATTAGTTGTTCATTTTCACTTTTATCTTTAGTCATAAATATGGAGAGATATTAATATAGTGTAAAGGGTCGACCCGGTTCATACCTACTCCGTAGGTGTCGGGGAGGGCATAACCTACACGTCCTCACCCCAGCTTCGCTGAAGGGACGTTTCGAACCCAGGTTAATATAGTGTAAAAAAGATAAATAATAAATAGAAACGAGTAATAAATAAAGATAATCTAATCATATTACGTTCTAGTTAATATTTTTCTTAAGAGACGCACAAATAAAAAATATGACAAGTATTTAGAACTAATGTATGTAATTTAAAATCTCCGGATCTTTAAATACATATGATATCTTTTAAGAACTCATACATTTAATTGTAACAACCAAACTTAAAAATTCTTTAAAAAGTCAATGGTGGTTTTGAGTTTGAAAAAAAATAAAAAATTGTGAGCTATAGGATGTTTCTCACAGTTTATACAGAAAAGAAATTGCCACTTTAAATATTTATACCTAATTTGCTGTTCTAATAATATTAGAATTTTCTGAAATTGTGGGCGGAAATTAAAAGCGTTCATTTGGATAATTTCAATTTCCAAAAAAGAGGGCAAATTCAATGATACTCCCTTTGAATCACTTTACTAAAAATAGATGGTCCAAAATATTTTTTATTATTTTTGAATTACTTTATTAAAAATAGATGGTCCAAAATATTTTTTATTATTTCCTTCATTCCTTTTTAATTATCATAATTTCTTTTTTAAGAGTTAAACAAATTAATTTATAATACTTTTCGTATAGTTTTTGAATATTTAAATTTATTTTTAAAATATCGAATTAATCTAATTTAATTTAACTTTAAAAATTAGTCAAATTAACTCTCGAAAAGCGAAATATCTAAAAAGGTACGAAGGGAGTATTTTAAAAAATCAAGGTATAATTAGTTGTTTATTTTCATCTTTACTTTTAGTCGTAAATATGGAGAGATATAAATATAATGCAAAAGAGAGAAGTATTAACTATTGAGGAGTAATAGAAAATGATAGTTTAATCAAATTACACCCTAATTAATATTTTTTTCTTAAGAGGCATGTAAACTAAAAATATGATAAGTAAAGTAGTCCGAAAGAAGTAGGAAAGAAACAACTATTCCCTTTGTTCTAAAGTATTTATCATATTTCATCATATTTTTCATCATAATAATATGAGAAAAAATGAAATATATAATATTTTTATGTAATTTTTAAAATTTTAAATTATAATTTTAAAATATTAAATTACTTTACTTCAATCTAACTTTGAAAATTTGTTAACTTAGATTTGTAAGAAGCGAAACATGAAAATTAATATAGGACGGTGGAAATAATAAAGACCAATTCATTTATTGTTTTTCTTAGATTTGATTTTGCAATTAAATGTGTTTCTCAAAGGCAGGCGGATTTTGTCCAGATAAGGAAGACTTGGTATTTTGGTAAGTCAACGACGGTCCATTTTTTAATTGAACAAAAAAATTATTTTGTCTTTTATCAATATATTTATTATTAGTAATATTTTATATTTGGTTTATATATCGAGTTAAATTTATTGGTCTAATTAATTCAAATTCTTATTAAATAAGACACATTAAAAAAAAGTGTTTTCTATCGAGAGTTTTTCTTTTTCGTGATCCAAATCTGAAAACTTTTATATAAGAGAAAAAGAATTTTATTCATCTCGCAATTTTTTTCGATAGTAAAATAAAAAGTTTGATTTATGTAGATTAGACAATATACATAAGTAAATAAAAAAATCACACTATCATTCTTATTGATAGACATCATACGTATGTTTATAATTTTAATTTTACTTGATTTTATAAATACACTGTGCGATGTTTATATCCCTCGCATATCAATATATCGAAATATCAATTAAATCTTTACTAATATTATTCATATAGTCAATTTCCATCAATGTTTTGGAATTTTCCTAGTAGACACTTGAACTAGAAGTGGGCTAATTCTTCCATGACTTCACATATAGTTAATCAACACTAATAATTCAACAATTCTCTAAACTATAGTGCTTAAAATATATTTTAATTTTTCGAGACTCGTTTTGAAGTTCGATTAATCTAGAATCGCATCGAAGTTTTCATTTTAATTATATAGTGCTTTTTATTAAAAGAAGTTTCGTTTTTAGAATTTAAATTTGAAACTTTTTAATAAATAATAAAAAAGTACTTATCATTCCACCATAATCATCGATTATGGATGATTATGGATTTGTAATGATTAATCTACTTTTGTTCTATAGTGCTTTGTAGTGTAGTTTTTAATTATTACAACTTTCTAATCCTCAAAAAATAATATGAGTAGATAAGAATTAGTTTAAAGTGCTATTTTTTATTGAATGAATCAAGAGGAAAACTTTGTTTGGAGTATTCTAAATTTTCTTTATCATGTTATGAAGACTTGGTCACACTTCATCTAGAAATATTTTTTCTTGTAATAATGAGTCTTTTTTAATTTAGTTTTGTCAATATTATTCAATATAATTGTGCAAAACCCACGTATTCATTCATCGATCACGATGTTCAACTTACTTACGTACACTAATAGACCCTATTATATTAGAATATGTAGGCAAATTACTCGGTAAATAATAGGTACCTATACTCCAGACAAAATTAGTTAGTTTCGAGTGGTTCGGGAGCACTTGAGTCAGTCGCCGGCGCCAGACAACGTCTTGACCCCAATCCAATTTTTGGGTCAATTTCCCCTACGTACTACCAAAAGATGAGACATGACCCTGCATAAGTACCAATGCTCCTTCCCCTTTAGGACCTATTCAAATGAGAATTCAATACTTTTTGATCGTGAATATGTGAATTGATTATTTGCTATTCGAGAATTCTTGTTTAGACAATTCATATTATCCATACATAATGTTTTCATGACTTTAATTACTCACTTATTATCATTTTATTTACGTCAACATCTAAAGACACAAAATCAATTGTCTTTTCACTTGAGAATTATTTATTTACTTAATTAGGCTAATGTACTTGAAGTTCCACGTCAAATTAATTTCTTAATAGGAAGTACTAACCAAATGCTTTTGGATGAATAGTTAATTAAATATGAAGATATATAAATCCTTCTTTTTTTCTTCTTATTGATAATTTATTAAAGTAAATTATTATGCACCAAGATTCCAACTCGATTATCTTACCCTCATAGAGTTATGTTAGTCATAATGTATTGAGAGTTGAACCCAAAATCTTATCATCATGGTACGATGCACCAGGACGCGAATATGATATGTTACCCCTCGTAAAGTCGTGTTAGGCCATAACACATTGGGGTTTGAAACTCAATATATATCTTATGTGTTAAACTCTAACCCACCATCTTACCCTCATAAAGTACGTGTTAGGTGATAACGAATGGGCCTCGAACCCAAAGTTTTATCATCATGATACACTAAGATCTAAATTTTCCTCGTAAAGTCGTTTTAGGCGATAAATATGGTAGGACTAGAACCCAATTCATCTTATTCTCATGGTGGGTTAGGACTCTAACCCATCGTCTTACCCTCATAAAGTCATGTTAATAATATGTTGTGAGACAATCTTTACACGTCTCATCATCATCATGGTACATTAGGACTCAAATCACTGCATCATTTTATTCGTGAAGCTTACCACTATCCCGCAAAGATAGTAATAACGTTTGCGTATATCCTATTCTTCACCGACCTTATTTATGGGATTACACTGAACATCTTGTTGTTGTAATGAATTACGTTTTTTTTTTACCGAACCTTATATTTCGAAATTTATGACACACCTCCTTACGATATAATGAGGTATTTTTTTTTTCAACTGGGAATATGTTTTCACATGTAGTACCATTATTATTTCTAGATAAAAAAATCTCAATGGTTGAAATTCCTAAACCAAAGAATCTAGATAATTATAGTGTCATGCATGAATATAAATTGATTAGAAGGAACATGGTTCACATTATTGAAAATTCAAACCAAATCTAATTATTATTAAGAAATATTCAACTTCACATCTATTTATTTATTTTGTTTAATGGATTTGTAATAGTAATAATTAATAAGTAATAACATGGTTATGTTAGATTCGTTTTTCATGTCTTTATTAGGTCTTCTCTGAAATATTCAAACCAAATCTAATTATTATTAAGAATATTCTATTAATCATTAAAACCTTTTTTTAATTAATTAAAAAAATAATTAGGTTAATGATTGTTGTCCATCCTAAAATAAGTGTTAAACTAAACCTAGCTTTCACACTACTAAAAACTTGTTAAAAAACGATCAAACAAAATGTGACGGACTGAGTCGGTCCAAAAAACTGACGAAAAATCGATCCAATCTGTCGATTTTTTTTTAAAATTTTATAATAGAAAATCGATGTACAGGCTAGGATCGATGGTTGTCCGTCACTTTTAAACGACGTTGTCCATCGCCATTGCGAAAAGCGACGAGGCAAAACACGACGAACATGACTGCGTTGATTTTTCGTCACTTTTGGCCAAAAAACTGACACAGTCCATCGCTTTTGGCCGTCATTTTTTAGCTATTTTTTAGTTGTGTCATACTCTCTTTTTTTTTCCTTCAAAATTTTCATTTTTTTTTTTAAAACAAAAAACGGTTAGTCCTATTTATAATTTAGTTTATTGAAATTAAATTGACTTTATATAGTTTTCTAGAGAGTGAGATAAGTATATGATATATCTAGAAAATTATCTTGACGTTCTTAGATAAGGATACAAAAAAAATGATCTCATGCAATTGACATTAGTAATTTAATACGTATGTATATCTGTATTTTTAATGTTCACTATGTTTCAATTTTCTTAACATGCATGTTAATTTTTCTTATTAATTTTTTAAATTTCCCACCAGTCTAGAGGACCAATTCATACTAATTTGACATAGAAGCTTCTATAGATAACTTTATTTTACTATCTAGTGTTTAAAACACAAATTCAATTAATTTAAATTCACGTTAAATTGCGCTCGTTAAATAACTCAATAGTTGCCTATCAAAAGATTTTCTATTTTCAAGAAAATTTGACATCTCTTGTTAAGGACGAGGGAATCTTAATGATATATAAATAAAGCTTGGTGCATCATGAAACAAAAAGAAAAAGAAATTATATTTTGTTTATAAAAATTGTACTGAACTTTCTGTGTTGTTTTAGTATATTTATATATTATCCAAGAAAGCTGTGGGAATTGTGAAGGAGGGGAAATAAATAATTTACCAAAAGGATAATATTATTTATCCTCTTGAGGTAATTAATATATGATCTAAAGTAAAATTTTCATTTTACCTTCTTAACAATATTATAGAAGCAACTTGAAATTAATTTTAAAATCGTAGACAAAAATTGAGGAATTATTATATATCTTTTTACTCAAAAAATTTGAACACGTGAAATTCATCCATTTTATCATGGAGTTTTGTTAATGATAAAGGAAAATGCAAAGAGATTTAAGTGCAATACGAATAATAGATTTGTTATGGCAAAAGTATGAACGAACGAAAAGAGAAGTTACAGTAAAAACAAATCTAGAATTTAAAAATTTTCAAGTTTCTATTTGATCTAAAGTTAATATTTTACAGTAAAATATTTAGAGAATTTCTTGATTTAATAATAAGATCTGGGCAAAAGTTACTTAATTTACATAAATCCATAATCGAGCCTCTAGACTGGCCCTACAACTATGGATAAAATTACGCAGTTTCAAATAATATCAAGACAAATTTTAAAGTTTTTGAGATTCCTAGCCGACCTAAAATTAATATTATAATAATAATAATTAATTTTGCAATCCATTAAAAAGATAATACTTTTTCTGTCCATTTTTACTTGTCATATTTTGCTTTACGGAAATTAATTTGACTAAACTTCAAAGCTAAATTGAAGTAGATTAATTTAATATTTTAAATTTTAAATTTTGATAGTCTAAAACTATATGAAAAATGCTATAAGTTTCAATCTTTCTCATATTAATATGATGAAAAAATATATCTTAAAATATTGATCAAAGTTTTGACCTCAAAAAACGAAACAATGACAAATAAAAATGTACAAAGAGAGTAATTTGATGCATTAAACTCTCGTTACGTACAAAGTTCAAAAAAAGGCTAAAAACATTACTTAATTTACGTGAATCCGTAATCGAGCTTCTAGACTCATAAAATTGCGCGATTTCGAATAATATCTTTCGACATTTTTTTATGAAACATCACGCTCCATGCCATGAGCGTGGGCCTTAATTATTCAATCATACAATAACTTAAACCGGTATAATAAAAAACCGGATTCATTACCCTTGAACCGGTCCACACGTGCCAATCTAATCACACACGTGCCACCTCCAAAATGCACCACTTATAATCCACCATTTTGAAGAAAAATTTCTATTCATATATCGTTAACCGTTTTTTCCCCCCTTAATAACCACACAACCAATCATTTCAACAAGAAAATATAAATCTCAAGCCTAGTTTTGTTTGATTACAAAAAAAAGTTCATTTTTTTCTTCTTTGTTATTGTTTTTTTGGTTGAAAAAAGAACCAAAAAAGTCCATTTTTTAAAAGTAAGAATTCATGGAATTGAAGGATATGGTGGTGGCACTTGTATCGCGCTCCGGACGGCATTTGCAGCGTTACAACAAGGGTCGTCGTCAAGTTGTAGGGTACGTACAACGTAACGTCCCTCGTGTAACTTACAGTGGCGGATTCAGAATTTAAACTTAACTCGTTGTAGTTTTGATGTTATATGTAAAGAATTTGATGTTTGTTTGATATTTTGTTGTATATATATCTATGTTTCGTGTCAAAAATGTTGGTTAGTTTGTGAACCCCTTGTTCAAAAGCTTCATCTCCCCTCGTGTAATTTCTAGAGGTGGATTCAGAATTTAAACTGAAACTCGTTGTAGTTTTGAAATTATATGTTAAAATATTTGATGTTTGTTTGATATTTTGTTGTATATATCTACGTTTCGTATCGAAAATGCTGGTTAGGATTTGAAATTTATGGGTTCGGGATTCTAGTATTTTGAAGTTATGGATGTCTAGATTAATAATTTGTATGTATTTAACGGATTTCTTAAGAAAATAACATGGTTTTGGACCAAAGTTATTGGGTTTGGCCGAACCGTACATAAGTTAATTTTCTCTTGCATTTCATGTTAATAGGTAATCTATGTAATGTTTATGTTTTGTTTTCATGATTTTAATTTCTGGGTTAGAACAATTTTCTTTAAACAATAATGTTAAGAATGATACTTTTTTTCTAAAAATGTTTTTGTTGTGGAGAGTTGACTTCTTGGAAAAACCAAAAAGAGATGGTCAATTGGTCATCTCCCTCTATGATTGCAATTGACTTATTCAACTTTTACCCCCCTTGGCTTTTTTTAGTTGATTTTTTCTCCACATTTGTTTGCAGAAATGTGTTGATTTTACAGATTTTTGGAATCAAAGATTTGATTTTTTGGATGCAATTTGTTCTTTGGATTTTACTAAGTTTTCTATTTTTTAAAGATTTTTGTTTTGATGAGAATCCAGTTTTGCATAAACTTTTTCAATTTTGGCATTGTATAAGAATTTAGAGCCAGTTGATACCTGCTTTCTGTATTGGTAAATATGCACCATTTGTTAAACGACAGAAGTATATATGCACCACTTTTTAACGAGGAGTATATCTACTCTAAATCGCAAAGTTAAGGGATATATTTTCACTTTTCCCTTGTTTATGTATGAGAAAAATGTGAGTTTGTACTTTCTGTCATATAAAAGGTAGAGTTTAGGTATAATTTTAGTTACAAAATATAGTTTTTGATACTTTAGTGCAATAAATCAATAGTTTAGGTACCACATGTCAAATTTACCCACTCATTTATTATCTTCTTATCTGTTGTTGTCGGGGCGGAGCCAGTGTAGTAGTTACAAGTTCGGCAGAACCTAGTAACTTTGGTTGAAACTGTATTAAAAAAACAAAAATAATCTATTCAGGACCTAGTAAACGAAAAAGAATTATAGTTCATAACACATAAACTAAAAATCCCGATTCTGCCTCTGCTTGTTGCTCATTTATTTTCCCTTTTTCTTTTCTTGGAAAAAACCAGAAAGTCATGTGATGTTTGGCTAAATGTTTTCAACTCATCACATGTCTTGTTTTTTTTTCCTCCGGGAAAAAGGACATTCTGTTGCTGATTTTTTCTTACTTCAAGGGATTGTTTGGTGTGAGGTATAAGGTATAATAGTTTCGAGATAAAATGCAGGACTATTTTATTCTGCGTTTGGTTGGAGGTATTAGTTAGTCCCGAGATTATTTATTCCATCATTTATGCTATAGTGATGGGATAAGTTGGATAACTAATCCCGGGATAGCTAATCCCAGAATTAATTATCCCGGGATAACTTGCCCCCTACCAAACAACCCCTAAATGTTTAATTAAAGAATAATTTGATACCATTTTCTAGATTCAAATAGTGAAAGAGTACTATTACTGAACATGGATGAACATTTTTTTTAAAACTGTATCACATGGATTTGACTTTGTTGTATGATTTTTCATGTGGAAAGATGTATTTTTTTCAATTTTTTTTTTTATGATAAAGTTTGTAGTTCAATGATAAACTATATATGTTTCTCTGATCATGTATTTTTCTGCAGATGTATACCTTACAGATATAAAAACTTCACCGATTTATCGTTAGTAGATGAAGATGCATTCGAAGTTCTTCTTATAAGTCCTCAAAGAAAAGGCAAAGGATTGTTATTCCCAAAGGTAGCTATTGATCCATAGCTTTAGAACTTATAAGTGATTTGAACAAGTTTGATTGAGCACGGTGTTTAGAAATGAAAGAAAGAGTTTTCGAACTTGTGGTTTAAAGCATATTATAGACGTTTCTGTAGCTATAAATCATTTCGTTAAGAGTAAAATGGAAAGTTCAAGCTTAAATTATTTATAAATATAGAGAAGTTTCACTCAAAAGGAAAGTGTGTTACATGAAACGTTGCAGAGGGAGTAATGTATACTAGTTCGTTTTGATGTTCTCTCTGATTGTTATATTAGGGGAAGTCTTGGTTTTGAATACAACTTTCGTTTCTTGTTATGGCAGGGAGGTTGGGAAAAAGATGAAACGATTGAAGATGCAGCACAACGTGAGACAGTGGAGGAAGCTGGAGTACGAGGTGAAGTTGAGGTTCGTTCTCCCTCGTGATCTCGTTTTGTTCTTTTATGCTTCTTTTGAAATGAAAAGGCGAAAAATTTGTGTTAACTTGCTTATTGCATCAGATAAATGACAGAATGCTATACTGTATTTGAGATAAAGGCTTATGGCCTTTCAAATTTCTTGCAAAACTAAGAGTGCAACAAATTTGTTCTCAAAACTTTTTGTACTAATCCATGATTAACATGTGATGTTACAATCAACTTGCGTTAGGAATATGTGGTTGGTTATCTTTTACTGTTAATTGTGAGATTAATCGTGATAAAGTAGCACGAGTAACGTTTATATTTTGGTCTTGGATTACTTTTTGCAGTGCAAACTTGGAACATGGTACTTTGAGAACAAAGCCGGTGACACTGCCTATGAAGGGCACATGTTTCCTCTGTTTGTAACAGAGGAACTTGACTATTGGCCTGAGAAAGAGATTCGCGAAAGAACTTGGGTACGTTAACTATGTACTGGTCTTACTAGTAAAGGTAACATGAACATCTCTTAGAAACAAAATCACATCTTCGTCTTAGCTGACAAGTAACTTTCCAATGTGCAGATGAATGTGCACGAAGCAAGAAAACTGTGCCAAAACGGGTGGATGAAAGAAGCATTGGAAGAATTAGTAAGTCGTCTCACATCACAAAACAAGCGGACCAAAGGGGAACTATTTCCAGGAATTGAACGTACCTCTAGTGGTAGAACAACTATTCTTCCTTGGGGATGTAGAGCTCAAATACTTTCTCCGCCACTACCAAGTTCTACTGAAGAAGCATAATCTCCATGGTGGCGCGTAGTAGTTTGTGAATAGGCATTAATTTATCACTGAAAAAGGGTCAATCTAGCACGCGGATTAAGTAGTTCAGAGCAACTCCAATTTTAAGGGAACAAAGAAAAAAAATACTAGAGGTAGTCATAGGAGTATGTTGTTTGTTTGTTATTTTAGAATTGGAGTTTAGACATGTTGAGAGATGGCAAAGGAGATCTACATTGGCTTTACACTTAGAAAATAAAGTCTAATGTAATCCTTATTAGCAAAATCTAGTTAATTAGTACTAAAATTTAGTAGTTATTATTAGCTTGTAGTAAGTTTAATTGAACATATTATAAGCTTAATGAAGTAATGGTTATTTGTAAATAGCTCCTGGAAACAATGTTGTTGGAAAATTATTAATGCATTGAATTATTGGATGTTCTCTTTGTTTTTCAGAGTAGTTCTTTTTCCCCCTGATATCAATCATTCTTTTATTCTTCATGATCTTGCTGGCAAAGCTAGAAGGATACAGGTACCCGCACCGCGTGTTTATACTAAATCATATAAATTTACCATAGCATGGTTCGGTTTATTGGTTTCGTGTGAACTTGCTATAGTTGAGTCTTGAGTGATTTAATGAGGTGAGAATGTATGTTAATTAACCGTGATTAAGTATTAAAAGTTTATATACAAACACGTGTTATTATTGGCTTGATATAAACACCATACTTATTTGAGGTGATTTAGTGAGGTGGGAATGTATGTTATTTAACCGTGATTATTAAGTATTAGAAGTCTATATACAAACACGTGTCACCACTATTGGCTTGATATAAACACCATACTTATTTGAGCAGATGTTCAAGTAAATGTGTGTTTTAATACATAAATGGTATAGTTCAAGTAGAAAAATAATAATGAGATAATGCATAAGTACCACCTTGAACTATGGACGAAATCCCAGAGACACACCTAAACTTTACATATGTCCTATTACCTCCCTGAACTCTTTTGAAATATAATTATTTACACATTGAAATTAGATAACCAAATTTCTTGCACAGGGTGTCGTGCACGCGCGACCAGCTGGAAATTATTTTTTTTCTTTATTTTTTTCTTCTTCCTTCCTTCCTTTATATCCCACTTAAATCTCTTCTTTTCTTTTACATTTTTCTTACTTAAGGTGTGTTTGGTATGAAGGAAAATATTTTCCATGAATATATTTTTATGAAAAATAAGTTGATTTCTTACTTATTTTCTCATGTTTGGTTGGTTAGTGAAAAATATTTTCCGAAAAATATTTTTTAGTGTTTGATTAATGAGTAAAAAAATATTTTTCAAAAAATATTTTTAGTATTTAACTAGAGAGTAGAAAATACTTTTAGGGGTTGGGGTGGGTATGAGATATGATAGTGAGTGGAGGTGGAGGGGTGAGTTGTGGGTTAGGTGGGTGGGGTGGGGATGGGGTGCAAAAAAAAATATTTTTTTAAAATATATATTCTTTTTTTAAAAAAAAAAATTGAGTGGGCTGGAGGAGGAGGTGGGGTAAGGTGGGTGGGGTGGAGTACAAAATAATTAAATTTTTTTTTAAAAAAATATTTTTTCTTTAAAAAAAATTAGGGTGGGTGGGGTTGGGGGGTTGGAGGTTGAGGGGTTGGGAAAAGGTAGGAGTGGGGGTATAAAAAAACTAAAACTATTATAAAAAAGAAATTAATTTTTTTTATCTATAAAAATTAGTTTTTTTTCAAAAAAAAATTAAAAAAATTGGGGGTGGGGTGGAGGTGAGGATCGGGGTGAAGAACAAAAAAAAATTGGTGGTAGGTGGGGTGGAGGTTGAGGTAGGAGTGGGTGGTTGTGGGATGAGTGGGTGGTGGTGGGATGAGGGAGGGGGGTTGGGGGAGAGGTGATGATAAAGAGAGAGAAAGAAAAAGAGAAAAATAAAAGAAAAATAAAAATAAAAAGTAATTCTTTGGCTTCTCACATTAGGAGCACAAAAATACATGAAAAATGATAATTAAGATGTGAAACTCGAAAAAAATAAATAATTAATGCGTGTTCTGACCATTAACTCATGAATTTAACATTTTATATATTACCAAAACAATGCCCTTTGCTCAATTTTCCTCCAAATAAGACAAGCTACCCCGTTCATCTCATTTTGTTTATCCTATTTTTTTAAAATTTATTTAAAAAAATAACTTTTTTCTATTTTGACAATTCTTAATTTCAAATTTCAATATAATATGTTTAAAACACAAAATTAAAGGTCATTTTAGTACTCCTTCTATCCCATATTAGTTGACGACTTTCTTTTTTATAAACATTTTAAGAAATCATAAATAAGAAGGTAGATTTATTAATTCACCCTTAATTTTTTCTTGAAACTTTACGAATAAGTATTCGCACTTTCAAAAAAATTAATTACAAGAATAATATTAAAATTTTTTAGTAAGATGGCCAAAAGTACTTGATATATTTATTACTTAGTAATAAGCGGGAATAATAACACATGTCTCCGTCAATATGTGTATTTCTCAAAATTAATATTAAATTAAAAGATATTTTTGTTATTTACTGATTTTGTACTTTAAAGCTACAATTTTAATGTAAAATAAAGTTTTTATTTTATTTATTTATTTTAATAAATCATAAATCTCAAAAATTTCGTTAATTTCTTAAATTGCGTGCCAAATCAACACAATTAAGAAAAAGACAATTTCATCCCCTAACCATTTCCAAAACCCATTGGGAAATCTTCTCCTCTTAATGCTTTTCGGAAGGGTAACTGGGCGTAAATGGCGAAAGTTTTGGTGTTCTTCGGTTGTGAGTAGCTCTTCACCTTTTCTTCTTTGTAATTTTACATTTATTTCACTGAAAAGTTAAATTTTGATAGAGCTGAGTTGTTAATAGTTGCAGAAATGTGTCCAATCGATCTCAAAAATATTATGAACTAGAATTGAGAATTTAGGTTAAATTCATTAATTTGAGGACGAATATTTTTTATAGAGTGTTTGAGTAAATTCCACAATGAGCCTGTTTGGATTTGCTTAAAAATTACTTTTTTTAAGCTGAAAATATTCATAAGCAGATAACTGTTTGGATAAAAAGTATTGAAACTAAAAAAAAAGTTATTTACGTGTTTGGTAAACAAGTTTGCAGGAGAAAGGGAAAGATGGAGAAGCGGGATGAGAATGAGAGAAAAAATAGTACTTTCATATATTTTAGGGCTGAAAAGTGAGGATAGTGTTGGAATTAAGGAAAAATATAAGAGATACATTGGTCAAAACTTAAAAAGAATTTTAAGCTAAAAGCTAAAAGCTAAAAGCTAAAAGCTGATTACTTTTTTATTTTATCAAACACCTAAAAAAGAGATTAAAAACTGGTTTAACCTGATTTTAATCCTGTCCGAATAGGCTCATGCATGTGTTGGTAGGAAATTTTTATGAAAAATACGTGAAATTTGAGGAATAGTACTCTCTCTATCGCAATTTGTATGAAACACTTTCCTTTTTAATCGATCTCAAGAAGAATGACACATTACCTAATTTTTGTTAACATCTTCTATTTTTTTTTTTAAAAAAAATTAATTACTGTTGTTGTTGATTCTTCTTTTCCAAAAAAATTGATTCTTTTGTTTTCACTACGACCCATAGTGTTTTTTGAAGTGAAGTTGTTTGCTTTTGGTGACAAAGAGAGCCATTAACATCATTTACTATTTCAAAAAAATTACTTTTTCATCCATCTGATTCACTTTTTCTTTATCACCTACTTCCTCTTTTTTAAGGAATTTCCTACTTCCTTCCAGAGTTAATGGTCCAAAATATACCTAAACGTATCTCGGTTTTTCGAGTTTTATATCTGAACTTCAGTTGTGCGAGTTTCCACCCATGAACTATCACCAACTATTTGTGAAAACACACCTCAACTATCTGTTGTTCCCGTTTCCTATCTGAAATATCACCATCGTTTAGGTAGTAAAAAAGGAACAATTGATAGTTGAGGTGTGCTTTGATAAAATAGTTGGTGATTGTTCAGATAGAAAACTCTCACTGGCAAACTCATTGGCAGTTCAGGTATGAAACTCGAAAAATCGAGATACTTTAGGTGTGTTTTGACCCTTCACCCTTCCTTCTATTAAAGTTGGAAGAAAATCCTAGTAGTTCTATTCAATAGTGGAGTAGATCATTAATAAGCTGCTTAGTTCACAGAAACATTCATCTTTCATTTTCTTTCTATTACCACAGCTTACAATCTATACACACAATTTGTGTTTTATTTTTCAGACATACAATTGAATCCATGGCATCTTCTTCCTCTTATGTGAGTAATTCACAGTACTGTCCTTGATGGAAGTACGTTGTGTTTCTTAGTTTTAGAGGTGAAGATACTCGAAAAAACATTTACGAGTCACTTGTATGAAGGTTTAAAAAACAGGGGAATATTCACCTTTCAAGATGATAAAAGGCTAGAGCATGGTGATTCGATCCCAGAAGAACTCTTGAAAGCTATCGAAGAGTCTCAAGTTGCACTCGTCGTTTTCTCAAAGAATTATGCTACATCGAGGTGGTGCTTGAATGAACTAGTGAAGATCATGGAATGCAAGGAGGAAGAAAATGGACAAACAGTCATACCGCTCTTCTATGATGTGGATCCGTCAGATGTTCGAAACCAGAGGGAGAGCTTTGCAAAAGCATTTGCCGAACATGAATTAAAGTATAAGGATGATGTTGAGGGGATGCAAAAGGTGCAGGGATGGAAAACTGCCCTAACTGCTGCTGCAAATCTTAAAGGATATGATATCCGCGCCGGGTGAGTTCAAAAACACATAACTGTTTTTAATGAAAAAAAATGGAATAATTTCCACTCAAACACAATCTAATTCCATTGATTATCATTTAGATGGTAGATTATACATGTTTTTATCAGAAAGAAGGCATAGTCCTATCAATTTAATTAGAGAGGATACATAAAAGTCCTCCTAGACTATTCAAGTTTTGCAACTTTCATACTTAAAACTATTAGAGTGTTGCTATAACCCTGAACTATAATGTTTCCTATTTAATACCCTCCTGAACATTAAGAAATATGGAATACTTACTAATACTTGACTTTCTCACATTGTCCACAATCAATCTTCTTATTTATGTAGGATTGAATCAGAGAATATTCAGCAGATAGTCGACCGCATCTCTTCCAATTCTTGCAAGAGTGCTTATTCTTTATCTTTTTTGCAAGATGTTGTGGGAATAGATGCTCATTTAGAGAAACTAAAATCCCGACTTCAAATAGAAATCAATGATGTTCGGACTGTAGGGATCTGGGGAATAGGCGGAGTCGGTAAAACGACAATAGCAAAAGCCATCTTTGATACTCTATCTTATCAATTTAAAGCTACTTGTTTTCTTGCGGATATTAAAGAAAATGCAAGAAAGAATCAACTGCATTCTTTACAAAATACCCTTCTCTCTGAACTGTTAGGAAAAAAAGATGATTACGTCAATAATAAGTATGATGGGAAGTGCATGATTCCGAGCAGACTTAGTTCTATGAAGGTGCTAATTCTGCTTGATGACATAGATCATATTGATCATTTGGAGTATTTAGCTGGTGATCTTGGTTGGTTTGGTAATGGTAGCAGAGTTGTGGTAACAACTAGAAATAGACATTTGATAGAGACGGATGAAGCTATGCAATTGTTCAATCAACATGCTTTCAGAAAAGAAATCCAGATGAGTGTTTTAAGTTCTCGTTGGAGTTAGTAAATCATGCTAAAGGCCTTCCTTTAGCCCTCAAGGTGTGGGGTTCATTGTTTCGTAAGAAAGGATTCACTCAGTGGAGAAGAACTATAGATCAAATAAAAAAGAACTCTAGTTCAGAAATTGTTGAAAAACTCAAAATAAGTTATGATGGGTTGGAGCCAGAAGAGCAAAAGACATTTCTGGACATGGCATGTTTCTTCCGAGGAGAAAAAAAGTACAGGTCATGCAAATCCTTGAGAGCTGTGATTTTGGAGCAGAACATGGATTGTATGTCCTGATTGACAAATCTCTTGTGTTCATCGCCGAAAATGATACGATTGAAATGCATGACTTAATTCAAGATATGGGTAGATATGTGGTGAAAATGCAAAAAGATTCGGGAGAACAGAGCAGACTATGGGACGCTGAAGATTTCGAAGAAATGATGGTTAACAATACAGTAAGTAGGCTAAACAATGCGGTAATATTAAATTTCTAATTTTTATTTCCAATTATTTGTCCTCTTGCTTCATATTCTTGCATGTACCACCAATTTAGTATTTATATGGACTTTTGAAATTATATTTTGTGGACTAATGATCCTTTTATTAGGAGACAAAAGCAGTGGAAGCAATCTGGACATATGATGTTCAAAAACTGTGCTTTAGCAAAAAAGCCATGGAAAACATGAAAAGGCTTAGATTATTATCCATCTCCAGTTTTCATACACATGATGACTCCATTGAGTACCTGCCCAACAACTTGCGTTGGTTTGACTGTCATCAGTATCCTTGGAAGTCATTACCTGGAAATTTTGAACCCAAAAAGCTTGTTCATCTTGATCTCCGGTGCAGTTTGTTGCATCATTTATGGACTGGAACAAAGGTACAATAGCTTCATTCAATTTTATTTTTCTTTTGGTCAAATACATAGATAGATACTCAAAGTTGACAATACCTGTCAGATAGACATTTTATTGACATAAGCGTGTCTTTTGAATATCCAAATCAGACCTGGCAACACTCATGAGATTTATTGACCAGCTCCAACTGTATAAAAATGATTACCTTTTTCGTTTATCTTTATTTTCCGTGAACGAGAAAAAAAAGAAAATGATGTTGATCGTAAATTATAAATCTTTTCCTTTTCAAGAAAATAAATAATTAACAAGTTAAAAAAATTAAATAAAGTGTGGTGCAACTAAAATTGAAAAATGTTGCATTGACTCTCATAATCTGAATGCTCATTACTCATTTTTAGTGTAAATTAAACTCAAAGTTCATTTGATAGCCCACTAGCCAATTCTAAATCCTGGGCAGCACCCTGATTCTCATTCTTTCTTTGTTCTGAATAGCAGGATTTTCCGTTTCTACGGACGCTAGATCTTAGCTACTCTCATAACCTGATGCGAACACCAGATTTCAGGGAGATGCCAAATTTAGAGTATTTGAATCTGGAGGATTGTAGGAGTCTTGAAGAGGTTCACCATTCCCTGGGACGTTCCAGAAAACTCATTGAGTTACATTTGAGTGATTGTGAAAGGCTTAAGAGATTTCCATGTGTTAGTGGGGAATCTCTTAAATATCTGGATCTAATGTATTGCAATAGTTTAGAAAAATTTCCAGAAATCCTGGGAAGAATGAAGCCGGAGTTAGAGATTAATACAAAGAGATTACTTTGTACTAATCTTACAGCGGTACAATTGAGATATATGGAAAACCTTGTAATTCTTTCAAACATCATTTGTAAGTTGAAAGGTTTGGTGAAGCTATATGTGACAGATTGCTCAAAACTTGAAAGCTTGTCTGAAGAGATAGGTGATTTAGAAAACTTGGAGGTGCTTGATGCCTCACGGAATCTAATCTCACGACCTCCGTCTTCCATCGTCCGCTTGAACAAGCTTAAATACTTGAGTTTTGCAAAACAAAAATCAAAAGATGTAGTGTTCTTTGAGTTCCCTCAGGTGAATGAAGGGTTACGCTCATTGGAAATTCTGGATCTCTTTTGCTGCAATTTAATAGATGGAGGACTTCCGGAAGACATTGGATGCTTATCCTCTTTGAAAGAGTTGTATCTCACTGGAAATAATTTTGAGCGTTTGCCTCGAAGCATAGCCCAACTTGGTGCTCTTCGATTCTTGGACCTATCATATTGCAAGAGGCTCAAAGAGTTGCCAGGTTTCTTGGGGATGCTATACTTGGATATTTTGGATCTCAGTTACTGCAATTTTATAGATGGAGGACTCCTAGAAGACATTGGATGCTTATCCTCTTTGAAAGAGTTGTATCTCACTGGAAATAATTTTGAGCGTTTGCCTCGAAGCATAGCCCAACTTGGTTCACTTCGATCCTTGAACTTGTCAGATTGCAAGAGGCTTACCCAGCTGCCAGAATTTTCAGAGAAATTAGATACAATAGATGCAGATTGGAGGAATGATTGGATCTGTAATTCATTGTTTCAGAATATCTTATCATTGCAGCATGACATCTCTGCTTCAGATTCCTTGTCACTAAGAGTGTTTCCCAGTTTGACCGTTGATGATTGGATGTCGCCGATGATCCCAAGTTGGTTCCACCATCGGGGAATGGATAAAAGTGTATCAGTCAATTTGCCTGAAAATTGGTTAAGTGATAACTTCTTGGGATTTGCTGTATGTTTCTCTGGCGGATTAATTGACATCACATCACACTTGAGTCCCTTATGTGATGATGGGATGTCGTGGATCACCCAGAAACTCTCCTTATCCAACCATTCAAAAGAATTTCCAGAATTTGATATTCATTTTGTCTTGGTACCTTTTGCTGGCTTATGGGATACATCTAAGGCAAATGGAAAAACACCAAATAACTATGGGAAAATTATGCTATCTTTCTCTGGAGAAATGAGGAAGTTTGGATTTCGTTTGTTGTATAAAGATGAACCAGAGCTTGAGGCCTTGTTACAAATAAGGGAAAATAATGATGAACAAACAGAACGTTGCACTGGGACAAGGAGGAGCCGTTATGATAATAGTGAACACGTGACCGATGAAGCCAGTTGCTCGTCTTCTAAGAAACAAAGGTCACATTCTAATGTTCGTGGGAGCTCTGTCTTTTCAGAAACTTTGCAGCTCTTTCCCACAAGCCCAGGAATTTAGCTTAAATATAGGTAATATACAACATGATTTGTTTTTTTTTTTCTTCTTTTTTCCCCTATTAACCAAGGTGAGTTAAAGGCTAACAACAAGTTTAAATTTTCGATGCTCAAATCAGATCCTAGAATCATGCAACATTGAATCAATTAGTACCTAAGAGTACTCCAAATTAATTATTTAAAAATAAGTGAACTCTCAGAATTTTAAGTGATGGATGCGAGAAATTTATGCTGCCGTTAGGAAAAGATTTCAAAAAGTGCAGGCAACAGTCACAGAAAAAATGAAAAATCCTTGATATTCCACAGGCTTTTCCTGTCAAATTGAATAATCTAACAACTTAGATTTGATGCCATGAAAGGTAATGTTTAAACCATGCTCAAGTTAATTTTACAATTTAACTGGTTCTAAAACGGTTTGTTCAAATAAATTATTTCGTTTGTATGACTAGTTTATCACCTTTTCAGTGAGAATTAAGGACTAGGTTTCTCCTCAGTAATCAATTATCATGTTTGTTTTGAAGTATCATGGTTTCTTTAGCAGATGAATACTTCAATATTATTTCCTTTGTTCAAACATTTTCTTGTCGAAAGGTAACAATCATGCTCTAACTTTAGCAATACACTCTTGCTACATGTAGGGTTCTTACTTACATTTCTGTATCATCATTCCTTCAAACTACTCTCGTATACTCTCCATCAGAAATTTGATGTTCACCGTTTTACTTGCAGAATAATTTTCTCGTGAAGTTGAGGTTTGTTCTCTCTCGTATACTCTTTCAGTTCTTTTTAGATGACAATGTTAGTGAACCAGGAACCTTTGGACGTACCAAAAGCAGGGGCGGAGCTAGTAGGACCGAGGTGGTTCATCCGAACCCCTTCGATGGAAAATTACACTATTTATACATGGTTAAAATTATTTTTTATGTATATATAGTAGATGGTGAACCCCCTTTGGCTTCTTCGTGTGTTTACTTCTTCATATTTTGAACCCTCTTAGTGAAAATCCTGGCTCCGCAACCAAAAGTACCCTTTAGAACTTATGGTTTTAAATGTAGCATTGACATTTTTGTGGCTATAGGAGCATGTCATTAAGGGTAATATCGAAAGCTTAAAGTTAAGAGTTTACAAAATAGAAAAGTGTCATTCTTTTTGGAAAAAAACTAAAAAGGAGAGAACGTCATATAAAATGGAACAGTGGAAGTGCTTCTTTTAAAGGAAAAAGATGAATTTTAGCCCTTTGCTCAAGACTAAATGCACTAATTCATGATTGGATGTTGTGATTGTCTTGGATTAGTAATACTAACATTAAATTTTTGATTATTTTAAGTGGTTCTAAGATGTTTTATTCTGCTTTTGGATTACTTTGGCAGAGCAAACTGGGAAAATGTACTTTGAGAATGAAACCGGGGACATTGCCTACGAATGGAACATGTTTAATTCCTCTGTTTGTAATAGAACAACTAGACTGTTGGCCTGAGAAAGGAACTCACAAAAGGACTTGGGTATGCAATAATTCATTCTTTTTAAATTTCATTTTGAAATATAATCACATCTTCATTTGCTAACAAGTCGTTTGTCCAAAAAACAAAAACAAATTGTAGATGAATGACAAGATAACTTTGCCGAAACGGGTGGATGAAAGAAGTCTTGGGAAATATTAGTAAATCGCCTCTCATCTTGTGACTAGAATCATATCTTGGTGCTCTGTCTGTATTCAGTTACTCTGCAAGCCAAAGGTGGAGTACGAGGTGAAGTTGAGGTTCGTCTCCCTCGTGATCTCTTTCAGTTTTCTTATGCTTCTTTTTAAGGACAATGTGAAACATAAGAAACCTAGTTTGTGTTAACATATATTGCATCAGATAAAATATGTTACCATCTCAAAAACATCAGATAATTGACAGAATCCTAGCTGTCATCGAGTTAATGGCTTATGACCTTCCATCTCTCTCTCTCTCTCTTTCTCTTTTCAAAACATTTGAGTGCTAGATTATGAAGCCAAGACTGAATGCACCAATTCATGATTTGATGTTGCGATCATTGTGGATTAGGAATATGCGATCTTTTTATCTTTCTGTTTGTTGTCTAGCTTGTTGACTTCGATCTTTATAAAAGTAATAAGTAACGTCTATGTTTTACAGTCTGCAGTGCAAATTGGGACCATGGTACTTTGAGAACAACACCCGGTAACACTGCCTATGAACGGCACATGTTTTCTCTTTGTAACAGAACAACTACAACCTTGGCCTGTGAAAGAGATTTGTGAAAGAACTTGGGTACGCAGTAATCTGTTCTCTTCAAATCTTTAATATCTATATACAGGTCGTATTAGTAAAGGTGACACAAAACCACCTTTTTCTTAGACCAGAATACCACGTTTCATTATGAAATAAGATCACATCTTAACATTTGCTGATGAGTAGCCTTTCCAAAATCCTATTGCAGATGAGTATGCACGAAGCGAGAAAGCTGTGCCAAAGCGGGTGGATGAAAGAAGCATTGGAACTACTAGTAAGTCGCCTCACATCACAAAGCAAACGGACCAACGGAAACTATTTCCAGGAATCAAACGTACCCATTTCAGTTCTCTTATGCTTCTTTTAAAGGAAAATGTGAAACATAAAATGTTTAGGTCATTGTGGATTAGGAATACACGATCTTTTTATCTTACTGTTTGCAGTCTAGCTTGTTGACTTCAATCTTTATAAAAGTAATAAGTATTGTCTATGTTTTGATTACTTATAAGTGGTTTTAACAGTTTTCACTCTTTTGGTTTCTGATTACTTTTGCAGTGCAAATCTGGGACCATGGTACTTTGAGGACAACATTACACCGGTAACACTGTCTATGAAGGGAACATGTTTCCTCTGTTTGTAACAGAACAAATAGACTCTTGGCCTGAGAAAGAGATTCGCCAAAAGAACTTGGGTACGCAATAATCCATTCTTTTTAAATTTCATTTCGAAATATAATCACATCTTCCATTTGCTGACAAGTAGCTTGTCCAAAAACCAATCGCAGATGAATTTGCTCCAAGCAAGAAAATGGTAGTCACAGGAGTATATTGTTTGTTTGTTATCTCAGAAATGGAGTTGTGTGTTATCTACACATTGGCTTTAGGCTTAGAAACAAAGTCGTTTTAGTAGTCAATGTTTGTTGGAATAGCTAGTAGTAGTAAGTTCAATCAAGTAGTGACATATGTAAATACCTTCCCCAGAACAATCAGCGTCGAAGCCACATAGACCAAAGGTTGGTCAAATAAACGTCCTTCGTTGTAAAATGATAAGATCTCGATTAGGGAGACTAACGAAATCCAAATGCGGAATTGAAATAAACAAAAGATATGTGGATTAAGCAAATTAACCAAGTTTACGGGCAACAAAGGGCTTTATACCCTCACCTCCCAATTGAACCTAATCAACAAACTATAATCCAACTGAATCAAACAATAAGAGACCCAAATGAATCCACAAATGGATGACTCTATATGATTAATCAAGCAAAAGAAGTTAACAAGCAATCAAGAGAATCCACTCCTAATCACTCAACTAACTATTAGGAATCCACCCAATAGATTTGCTACACTAGAGAACTAATTGGGAATAAATTAGCAACTACAAGCTAAATTAGCAACTACAAGCTTTCAAAGCATTCATCAATATTCATCAAATCCGAGGAATGGAAATGACTAAGGCTTCTATTTATAGTGTTTGCCTTGTACAATTAAAGGCCCAAAAGCGACTTTGGAAGACCTCAAACTCGGCCCATGACGGGTCATGTGCGAAATGAGGTGCTGTTCGCACCCTGCATTGTGCTAGTCGCACCTTGGTCGCACCTCATGTGCTAAGTGAGGTGCTGGTCGCACCTTCCATTGTGCTGGTCGCACATGGCTTCGCACCTTGCGATAGATTCACTAGCAACCTCTTCTTCCTTCCACGCGATCATCCACAAGTTGTAGATCCTTGATTGACGCTCCTCAATGGTCTCCAAAGCCTCTTTCTTCATGAATAGAGCTTGTAGGGCTTGGAGTTCTTTAGCTTGGCTCCGAGTGAATAGCCTTGTAGTGGTTGTGCTGGGCGATATCGTATCATAAGATTATATTTATGCATATAGAAAATTATACTGCATATGTAGATTTTTTTTTTATAAATGTATTAAATCCTACCTTGACGACTCAGAACAGTAATGTAGGAAAATTATTGCATTGAATTAAGGATGTTCTTTTGGTTTTCTATTTCTTTTCCCCGAGATCTTTAGCATTCTTTAACTCTTCATCTTGCTGGCAAAAGCTAAAAGGATACAGCCATTTACCATATTGATTTGGAAGTCTCATCAAGATGAATGCACTGAGAAGGTGAGAGATTTTAGTTTTGTTGGAATATTATGCACTCACAACATAAAGCACAGTTAATGTATGAACCTATAGTTTCAAGTCGAACCATCATGGTTAATAAAATGCTACCTTGTTGGAAGCGTTTGACTTGAGCCCGTTAAAAATATCTTTGACAACCCCTTGTAATCCATCATATGTTTTGCTTTAGTAAGTTGTGAAAAGGGAGAAAAGAAAATGATCCCTTATGTTTGATGATAGGTTCAAAATAGTCTCTTAAGTATTCACTAAACAATTTTGGTCCTTTAAGTTTGTCAGATTAACACTTTCAGTCTCCATAAAATATTTATCGAACTCTGTTTGTTAGATTTGACAAAAACAGTGGGTTAAAATTTTAACTATAACACTTTCAGTCTCCATAACTTAAATATTTCCTACTGGAATGAATATAATTACAAGGTAACCCAATTTCTTCTTTTGTTTGATTCTTCTTTTCCATTCAAGTAGGACCCCATAATGTTGTCTACTTTAGGTGACAAAGAAACCCATTATCAACATATTTTATAATTTCAAATATACTTTTTCTTCCTTAACAAATTGATTCTTTTGTTTTCACTTTTCATCTGCACACAGAAAAGTTAGTGTTGTCGTCTGTTTTCGATGACGAAGAAACCCATTATCAACATATGGGAATGGGCAAATATCCTCCTTAACTTTGCGATTTAGAGCGGATATACCCCTCATTCAAAAACTGGTGCATATATATATACCATTGTCGTCTAACAGAAGGTGCATATTTACCCTATTCATTAACAAACCTATATTTACTGAACTAAAAAAATTCTAAGTATGGTTTTTTATTCCAAGAATGTCGCGTAGATTTTAAAAATCACCTCACCCATTTTTTTTATCCCTCCAGACGCGATCCAAATGGAAAAAACCCAATCCCTCCAGACTAGTGGATATAAGCTTAATGAAGTTACCATGACATTTGTAAATAGCTGCCAAAAACAGCGATATTGGAAAATAATTGCATTCAGTTATTGGATGTTCTGTTGGTTCTTTTTCGAGATATCTCTAGAATTCTGTAATTCTTTATCTTGCTGGCGAAGTTTGAAGTATTAATTAATACTTGAAAAATTGTTTGTTAACATCTTCTTAAATAAATTAGAGTTGTTGAATTAACACATTTTACAATTTCAGAAATATTTTTCCAAAAAAATGATTCTAAGTAGGACCCATGGTGTTTTTGAAGTGAAGACAGGGCCATGTGATTCACTTTTTCTTTTTATCCCAATAATTCTAAAGACAAGTGGAGTAGAGCATTAATAATTCACAGAAACATTCTTTTTCATTTTCTTTCTATTTCTTCATCTTATTATTACCACAGTTTGTGTTTTCTTTTTCAGTTCAACATCCATGGCATCTTCTTCCTCTTCTGTGAGTAACTGTCCTCGATGGAAGTACGATGTCTTTTTAAGTTTTAGAGGTGCAGATACCCAGAGAACATTTACGGGTCACTTGTACGAAGGTTTGAAAAACAGGGGAATATTCACCTTTCAAGATGATAAAAGGCTAGAGCATGGCGATTCGATCTCAGAAGAACTCTTGAAAGCAATCGAAGAGTCTCAAGTTGCACTCGTCATTTTCTCAAAGAATTATGCTACATCCGGGTGGTGCTTGAATGAGCTAGTGAAGATCATGGAATGCAAGAAGAACGAAAATGGACAAACAGTCATACTGGTCTTTTATGATGTGGATCCATCACATGTTCGATACCAAAGGGAGAGCTTTGCAGAAGCATTTGCCAAACATGAATTAAAGTATAAGGATGATGTTGAGGGAATGCAGAAGGTGCAAGGATGGAGAACTGCTCTAAGTGACGCCGCAGATCTAAAAGGTTGTGATATCCGTGACAGGTGAGTTAAAAACACATAAACTAGAACAAAGAATCTATACCTAAAAAAAGAGTCAAACAGAATATTAAATGAATTTTTCATATTTTTTGAGAAAAGTATGATGGTTGATTATAAATATGTTTCTATCAATTTAATTACTCAATGACATTGTTACATAGATAATATTTTGAGTGGCTCTTCAGTAGTTTGATTTATGTGCTTAGTTCCTTGTCTTTTTGACCTGTATATACCAACAATCTTCTTACTTTTTGTAGGATTGAATCCGAATGTATTCAGGATCTTGTTGACCAAATTTCTTCCAAATTATGCAAGACTTCTTTATCTTATTTGCAAGATATTGTGGGAATAAATACTCATTTAGAGAAAGTAAAGTCCTTGCTAGAGATGGAAATTAATGATGTTCGTATTGTGGGGATCTGGGGGATGGGGGGACTCGGTAAAACGACTATAGCAAGAGCTATTTTTGATACACTCTCCCCTCAATTTGATGGCCGTGCTTGTTTCCTTGCGGATATAAAAGAGATTAACAAAAATGAAATGCATTCTCTGCAAAATATCCTTCTCTCTGAACTGTTAAGGGGAGAAGAAAATTCCGTAAATAATAAGGAGGGAGGGAAGCGTATGATGGCTAGTAGACTTCGTTCTATGAAGGTTTTAGTTGTGCTTGATGACATTAATCATCGTGATCATTGGGAGTATTTAGCAGGGGATCTTCGTTGGTTTGGCAGTGGAAGCAGAATTATTGCAACAACTAGAGACAAGCAAATTATAGGTAAGAATAATGTAGTATATGAAGTAACTACACTACCCGAACATGATGCTATTCGGTTGTTAATCAATATGCTTTCAAGGATGAAGCTCCAAATGAGGATATTAAGAAGCTGGCATTGGAGGTAGTACGTCATGCTAAAGGCCTTCCTTTAGCCTTGAGATTGTGGGGTTCTTTGTTACATAATAAGGATACAACTATGTGGAGAGACGTTATCGACATGATAAAGACAGAATCTAGTCCAGACATTGTTAAAAACCTCACAATAAGTTTTGAAGGGTTGGAGGATAAAGAGAAAATGATATTTCTAGATATCGCATGCTTCTTAAGAGGGAGGAGAAAAGATGAGATCATAAAAATTCTTGAGAGCTATGATTTGCACGCTGGTATCAGATTGCATGGTCTAATTGAGAAATCTCTTGTGTTCATCTCTACATATGGTACAATTCAAATGCATGACTTAATACAAGACATGGGTAGATATGTGGTGACAATGCAAAAGAATGCGGGCAAATGTAGCAGAATATGGGACAACGAAGATTTTGAAGAAGTGATGGTCAACAATACAGTAAGTAGGCTAAACAATGCAATAATATTCGATTTCTAGTTTCATATTCATAAGACATTTTAGTTGTTTACTTCAGCAGTATAAGCAAAAGTTACTGGTGCTCTTCATTGACATACTTTAATTTTAAGCAATTCGTCAAGTAGCCACTTTAATTAGCACTTCCTAATTCACTTAGCTTATGTTATTATACCATGAATTAGTCAAGTATTTCTCTTGAGTGACATATACTTTTAAAGAAAGACCTATATAATTAATATTGCACTCTGTTTTCTTTTAATGGTGCTAGCTCGTCAAGAACTTCAAGTGCAATAACAAATAGTATAAAACTTGTAAGGAGTGAGAAAATAGACATATAAGCATGCATATTTTATACGACATTTGAAGTTGTACTATGTAGACTAATAATGATCCCTTTATCAGGGGACGGAAGCAATGGAAGCAATCTGGTTACACAGTGCTCAAAAACTATGTTTTAGCAAAAAGGCCATGAAAAAAATGAAGTCTTAGAATATTATGCATCTTGGGTTCTCGTACACGTGATGACTCTATTGAGTACCTGCCCAACAGCTTGTGTTAATTTGAGTTTTATAGGTATCCTTGCGAATTATTGCCAGAAAATTTTGAACCCAAAAGACTTGTTCATCTTGATCTCCACTACAGTTCGCTGCGTCATTTATGGATTGAAACAAAGGTACAATTGTTGAATTCAACTTTGTTTTTCTCTTGGTCAAATACATAGATATATACTCAAAGTTGACAACAACTATCAATTAGACATCTTAACTATTCTATTTATGGACCTTTTATTGTCATAACTCATAAGTGTGTCATTTGAATACCCTGGCAATGCTTTGCTTTGGATGATTGAATAACCAGCAACAACTTTCAAAAAAAAATTAGGAAGGTAATCTCTTCTTTCATTTCATTTTCTTACTTCCAGTTGGTGAGAGGGCTGGGAGAAGAAGAAATAAGAGTGGTATGGGTGTAGCTTTAAAAAAGTTATTGTACGTATTTCCTTACTTCGATAACACGTAGAATTTTTCCCTTTAAAATTACATGTGTCATTGGTTCATTTAACTTGTCATAATGATTGAAATTCATGCGTGAAGATTGTCGTGCACAGGTGTGCACGATGCTCAATTATGACAGTGAGAGGTCTCTTTATGGTCCTTAGGACGGTTAAGATATCTATCTAGAAGCAATTAGTATCAATCTTAAGTGTCAATTAGTACCAAGCAATTGGTTTTATTTGAGGTTCGGCCCTTTCCTTGCGCAATGGGCTTGCGCATGGCGGGAGCTTTAGTGCACCAGACTGTTTTTTTAATTGGTTTTATTTGAGAAACTTTCCATTTTATCTTGTCCTAGAAGTATGACATATACCTTAAATAAATGAAAAATGTTATTTCATGTAAAAATAAAAATATATTTAAAAATAATAATTATTTATTAAAAAGTATTCACCCAAGTAATTAATCCTTTTACGAATGTAATAGAGTTTCAACCAAATTTTTTTCCACGGGCTTGGCCCGAAAAGAAAAGCACAATGCTGAAAATAAATAATCGTTGTATCTATAGACGAAATAAAATAAAAACATAGATGGAACTTTAATACCTTGGCTAAATGAAAATTTAAGGGGATTTAGATACTCTACCTTTTATTTATAATAATAGCACCTTTATTTAATTTCTGAACATGTATAAAAATGAAAATAAAACAATTTCTAATTTCCCACAAAATATTTTGTTGACCCTCGTAATCTATCAAGGGATTAAATTAAACAATTTCTTTCTATGTTCTGAATAGGTGCTTTTGCCATCTCTACGAAAGCTAACTCTCAGCTACTCTAAAAACCTGATGCGAACACCAGATTTTACGCAGATGCCAAATTTGGAGTATTTGAATCTGAAGGAATGTACGAGTCTTGAAGAGGTTCACCCTTCCCTGGGATATTGCAAAAAACTCATCCGGTTAAATTTTTTTTGTTGTGAAAGCCTTAAGAGGTTTGCATGTGTTAACGTGGAGTCTCTTGAATATCTGAATCTACGATTTTGCTCTAGTTTAGAGAAATTTCCAGAAATCCTTGGAACAATGAAGCCGGAGTTAGTGATTCACATGAGACCCTCTGGGATAAGGGAATTACCATCATCTTTTTTTCAGCACCAAGCTCCCCTTACAGATCTAAATTTGAGTTTTATGAAAAACCTTGTAGCTCTTCCAAGCAGCATTTGTAAGTTGAAAGGTTTGGTGATGCTAGATGTGTCCTCCTGCTCAAAACTTGAAAGCTTGCCAGAAGAGATAGGTGATTTAGAAAACTTGAAGGAGCTTGATGCCAGATATACTCTAATTTCACGACCTCCATCTTCCATTGTCCGCTTGAACAAGCTTAAATTCTTGGTTTTGAAAAACGAATATCAGAAGATGGAGTGTTCTTTGTGTTCCCTCAGGTGAATGAAGGGTTACACTCATTGGAAGATCTGGATCTCAGTTACTGCAATTTAATAGATGGAGGACTTCCGGAAGACATTGGATGCTTATCCTCTTTGAAAGAGTTGTATCTCAGAGGAAATAATTTTGAGCATTTGCCTCGAAGCATAACCCAACTTTGTGCTCTTCGATCCTTGAACTTATCAGATTGCAAGAGGCTTTTCACAGCTTCCAGAACTTCCAGAGCAATTAGATACAATATATGCAGATTGGAGGAATTATTGGATCTGTAGTTCGTTGTTTCAAAATATCTCAACATTGCAGCATTACATCTCTACTTCAGATTCCTTGTCACTTAAGAGTGTTTACCAGTTGGGAGGAGAATATCCCAAGTTGGTTTCATCATCGGGGAATTGATAAAAGTGTGTCAGTCAATTTGCCTGAAAATTGGTATGTAAGTGATAAGTTCTTGGGATTTGCTGCGTGTTACATTGGCAAATTAATTGACATCACAGCTCACTTGATTCCCTTATGTGATGATGGGAAGTCGTGGATCACCCAGAAACTTGCCTTCTTCAACCATTCAGAAGAATACCCAGAATCTGATATTCATTTTTTCTTGGTACCTCTTTCTGGCTTATGCACATCTAAGGCAAATGGAAAAACACCAAATGACTATGGGCGCATTATGTTAACTTTTTCTCGAGAAACAGAGTATGGATTTCGTTTGTTGTATAAAGATGAACCAGAGCTTGATGCTTTGTTACAAATGGGGGAAAGTAATGATGAACAAACAGAACGTTGCATTGGGACAAGGAGGAGCCTTTATGATAATAGTGAACACCATGACTCCGTGACTAATGAAGCCAGTTGCTCGTCTTCTAAGAAACAAAGGTCACATTCTAATGTTCGTGTGAGCTCTGTCTTTGAGAATCTGCAGCAACAATCAGTCTCTTCCGAAGCTTTGCAGCTCTTTCTCACAAGCCCAGGAATTTAGCTTAAATATAGGTAATAGTGAACACCATGACTCCGTGACCAATGACTTGTTTTCTTTTTCTAGTTAGCTCCAAAACTGATCAATTTTTTCTTCTTTTTTCCTTCTTGCTTCTTTTCTTGTTTCCCCTATTGACAGGAGCTTCGCAATGGGTGACTTGTGCTGTATTAAACAAGGTGAGTTAAAGGCTAACAACAAGTTTAAATTTTCGATGCTCAAATCTGATCCTGGAATCATGCAACATTGATTCAATTAGTACCTAAGAGTACTCCTAAATCAAATGAAAAGATAATGCTACAAATTGGGGGAAATTGCGATGAAGTAATAGCCAGTATTTAAGTAATGGATGCCAGAAACTTATGCTGCCGTTTTGAAAAGATTTCAAAAAGTGCAGGCAATACTAATAGTCACAGAAAAAATGAAAATCCTTTATATTCCACAGGCTTTTTTCCGTCAAAGTGAATAATCTAACAACTTAGATTTGATGCCATGAAAAGTAGTTTATAACCATGCTCGAATTTCCTTATGGACTATAGAACTGCTTTACCTGCATGAGCATCTTCTTTTTACAACTCAATTGGCTCTAAAATGGTTTGGTCAAATAAATTATTTCATTTCTTTAACTAGTTTATCACCTTTTCAGTAAGAATTAAGGACTAGGATTTCCTAGTAATATATGAATCTCATTCTAGGTACGTTACCTCATTTCTATTTAGTGTCATTTTTTCTCCCAAATCTTCCTATTATAATTTTAACTATAAGCTAACTCATTCGAACATTTTCCTAGCAAAATATGAATCTCATTCTAAGCTTGTATGTAATGGCACTGACGGAATACTTGTTAAAACATAAGGAGTTCATTCTATACAATTCTTGAAGCCAAGACTGAATACACCAATTCTTGATTAGATGTTGTGATCATTGTGGATTAGGAATATGCTATCTTTTTATCTTATTGTCTGCTGTCTGGCTTGTTGGCTTCGATCTTTATAAAAGTAATAAGTAACGTCTATGTTTTACTGTCTGCAGTGCAAAATGGGACAATGGTACTTTGAGAAAAACACCCCGTAACACTGCCTATGAAGGGCACATGTTTCCTCTGTTTGTAACAGAACAACTAGACTCTTGGCCTGTGAGAAAGATTCGTGAAAGAACTTGGGTATGCAATAATCCGTTCTCTTCAAATATTTAATATCTATATACTGGTCGTATTAGTAAAGGTGACACAAAACCACCTTTCTTAGACCAGAATACCACGTTTCATTATGAAATAAAATCACATCTTAACATTTGCTGATGAGTAGCCTGTCCAAAATCCTATTGCAGATGAGTGTGTGCAAAGAAAGAAAGCTGTGCCAAAGCGGGTGGATGAAAGAAGCATTGGAACTACTAGTAAGTCGCCTCACATCACAAAGCAAACCGACCAAAGGGAACTATTTCCAGGAATCAAACATACCTCCAGTGGTAGAGCAATTGTTCTTCCTTGAAAGATGCAGTATTGCATTTCAGTTCTCTTATGCTTCTAGTAAAGGAAAATGCGTAACATAAGATGTTTTGATCATTGTGGATTAGGATCTTTTTATCTTACTCTTTGCAGTCTAGCTTGTTGACTTCGATCTTTATAAAAGTAATAAGTATTGTCTATGTTTTGATTACTTATAAGTGGTTTTAACAGTTTTCACTCTTTTGGTTTTTGATTACTTTTGCAGTGCAAATCTGGGACCGTGGTACTTTGAGGACAACATTACCGGTAACACTGTCTATGAAGGGAACATGTTTCCTCTGTTTGTAACAGAACAAATAGACTTTTGGCCTGAGAAAGAGATTCGCCAAAAGAACTTGGGTATGCAATAATCCATTCTTTTTAAATTTCATTTCGAAATATAATCACATCTTCCATTTACTGACAAGTAGCTTGGCCAAAAACCAATCGCAGATGAATTTGCGCCAAGCAAGAAAGTGGTAGTCACAGGAGTATATTGTTTGTTTGTTATCTCAGAAATGGAGTTGTGTGACATCTGCACATTGGCTTTAGTAGTCAATGTTGGTTGAAATAGCTAGTAGTAGTAAGTTTAATCAAGTAGTGGCATATGTAAATACCTTCCACAGAACAATCAGCGTCGAAGCCACATAGACCAAAGGTTGGTCAGATAAACGTCCTTCGTCGTAAAAATATATTCTGCATATAGAAAATTATACTGCATATCTAGATTTTTTTTTTATCAATGTATTAATTCCTCCCTTGACGACTCAGAACAGTGATGTAGGAAAATTGTTGCATTGAATTAAGGATGTTCTTTTGGTTTTCTATTTCTTTTCCCCAAGATCTTTAGCATTCTTTAACTCTTCATCTTGCTGGAAAAAGCTAAAAGGATACAGCCATTTACCATATTGATTTGGAAGTCTCATCAAGATGAATGCACTGAGAAGGTGAAAGAGATTTTAGTTTTGTTGGAGTATTATGCACTCACAACATAAAGCACAGTTAATGTATGAACCTATGGTTTCAAGTCGAACCATCATGGTTAATAAAATGCCACCTTGTTGGAAGCGTTTGACTTGAGCCCGTTAAAAATATCTTTGACAACCCCTTGTAATCCATCATATGTTTTGCTTTAGTAAGTTGTGAAAAGAGAAAATAAAAAAAATGATCCCTTATGTTTGATGATAGGTTCAAAATAGTCTCTTAAGTATTCACTAAATAATTTTGGTCCTTTATGTTTGTTAGATTAACACTTTCAGTCCCCATAAAATATTTATCGAACTCTGTTCGTTAAATTTGTCATAAACAGTGGGGTAAAATTTTAACTATTAACACTCTCAGTCTCCATAAAATAAATATTTCCTATTGGAATGAATATAATTACAAGGTAACCCAATTTCTTCTTTTGTTTGATTCTTCTTTTCCATTCAAGTAGGACCCCATAATGTTGTCTACTTTAGGTGACAAAGAAACCCATTATCAACATATTTTACAATTTCAAATATACTTTTTCTTCCTTTTATTAAAGTTGGAAGAAAATCCCAAACAAATTGATTCTTTTGTTTTCACTTTCCATCTGCACAAAGAAAAGTTTAGTGTTGTCATCTGTTTTCAATTATTGGATGTTCTGTTGGTTCTTTTTCGAGATATCTCTAGAATTTTGTAATTCTTTATCTTGCTGGCGAAGTTTGAAGTATTAATTAATACTTGAAAATTTGTTTGTTAACATCTTCTTAAATAAATTAGAGTTGTTGAATTAACATATTTTACAATTTCAAAAATATTTTTCCAAAAAAATGATTCTAAGTAGGACCCATGGTGTTTTTGAAGTGAAGACAGGGCCATGTGATTCACTTTTTCTTTTTATCCCAATAATTCACAGAAACAATCTCTTTCATTTTCTTTCTATTTCTTCATCTTATTATTACCACAGTTTGTGTTTTCTTTTTCAGGTCAACATCCATGGCATCTTCTTCCTCTTCTGTGAGTAACTATCCTCGATGGAAGTACGATGTCTTTTTAAGTTTTAGAGGTGCAGATACCCGGAGAACATTTACGGGTCACTTGTACGAAGGTTTGAAAAACAGGGGAATATTCACCTTTCAAGATGATAAAAGGCTAGAGCATGGTGATTCGATCTCAGAAGAACTCTTGAAAGCAATCGAAGAGTCTCAAGTTGCACTCGTCATTTTCTCAAAGAATTATGCTACATCCGGGTGGTGCTTGAATGAGCTAGTGAAGATCATGGAATGCAAGAAGAACGAAAATGGACAAACAGTCATACCGGTCTTCTATGATGTGGATCCATCACATGTTCGATACCAAAGGGAGAGCTTTGCAGAAGCATTTGCCAAACATGAATTAAAGTATAAGGATGATGTTGAGGGAATGCAGAAGGTGCAAGGATGGAGAACTGCTCTAAGTGACACTGCAGATCTAAAAGGTTGTGATATCCGTGACAGGTGAGTTAAAAACACATAAACTAGAACAAAGAATCTATACCTAAAAAAAGAGTCAAACAGAATATTAAATGAATTTTTCATATTTTTTGATTTATGTGGCTCTTCAGTAGTTTGATTTATGTGCTTAGTCCCTTGTCTTTTTGACCTGTATATACCAACAATCTTCTTACTTTTTGTAGGATTGAATCCGAATGTATTCAGGATCTTGTTGACCAAATTTCTTCCAAATTATGCAAGGCTTCTTTATCTTATTTGCAAGATATTGTGGGAATAAATACTCATTTAGAGAAAGTAAAATCCCTGCTAGATATGGAGATTAAAGATGTTCGGATTGTGGGGATCTGGGGAATGGGGGGAGTTGGTAAAACGACTATAGCAAGAGCTATTTTTGATACACTCTCCCCTCAATTTGATGGCCGTGCTTGTTTCCTTGTGGATATAAAAGAAATTAACAAAATTGAAATGCATTCTTTGCAAAATATCCTTCTCTCTGAACTGTTAAGGGGAGAAGAAAATTCCGTGAATAATAAGGAGGACGGGAAGCGACTAATGGCTAGTAGACTTCGTTCTATGAAGGTTTTAGTTGTGCTTGATGACATTAATCATCGTGATCATTGGGAGTATTTAGCAGGGGATCTTCGTTGGTTTGGCAGTGGAAGTAGAATTATTGCAACAACTAGAGACAAGCAAATTATAGGTAAGAATAATGTAGTATATGAAGTAACTACACTACCCGAACATGATGCTATTCGGTTGTTCAAAAAATATGCTTTCAAGGATGAAGCTCCAAATGAGGATATTAAGAAGCTGGTATTGGAGGTAGTACGTCATGCTAAAGGCCTTCCTTTAGCCTTGAAACTGTGGGGTTCTTTGTTACATAACAAGGATACAACTATGTGGAAAGACGTTATCGACATGATAAAGACAGAATCTAGTCCAGACATTGTTAAAAACCTCACAATAAGTTATGAAGGGTTGGAGGATAAAGAGAAAATGATATTTCTAGATATCGCATGCTTCTTAAGAGGGATGGGAAAAGATAAGATCATACAAATTCTTGAGAGCTATGATTTGCACGCTGGTATCAGGTTGCATGGTCTAATTGAGAAATCTCTTGTGTTCATCTCTACATATGGTACAATTCAAATGCATGACTTAATACAAGACATGGGTAGATATGTGGCGACAATGCAAAAGAATGCGGGCAAATGTAGTAGAATATGGGACGACAAAGATTTTGAAGAAGTGATGGTCAACAATACAGTAAGCAATAATATTCGATTTCTAGTTTTATATTCAAAAGACATTTTAGTTGTTTACTTCAGCAGTATAAGCAAAAGTTACTGGTGCTCTTCATTGACATACTTTAATTATAAGCAATTCGTCAAGTAGCCACTTTAATTAGCACTTTCTAATTCAGTTATCTTATGTAATTATGCCATGAATTAGTCAAGTATTTCTCTTGATAATTAATATTGTACTCTATTTATCTAATGGTGCTAGCTCGTCAAGAACTTCAAATGCAATGACAAATAGTATAAAACTTGTAAGGAGTGAGAAAATAGCCATATAAGCATGCGTATTTTATACGACATTTGAAGTTGTTGTATGTAGACTAATAATGATCCCTTTATCAGGGGACAGAAGCAATGGAAGCAATCTGGATAGATAGTGTTCAAAAACTATGCTTTAGCAAAAAATTCATGAAAGATATGAAAAGGCTTAGAATATTACACATCGGAGGTTTTGATACACATGATGACTCCATTGAGTATTTGCCCAACAGCTTGCGTTGGTTTGAGTTTTATCAGTATCCTTCAGAATCATTGCCAGAAAATTTTGAACCCAAAAGACTCGTTCATCTTAATCTCCAACAGAGTTCACTGCGTCATTTATGGATTGAAACAAAGGTACAATTGTTGAATTCAATTTTATTTTTCTCTTGGTCAAATACCTAGATATACACTCAAAGTTGACAACAACTATCAATTAGACATCTTAACTATTCTATTTATGGACCTTATTATCGACATAACTCATAAATGTGTCATTTGAATACCCTGGCAATGCTTTGCTTTGGATGATTTAATAACCAGCAACAACTTTCAAAAAAAAAAAATAGGAAAGTAATCTCTTCTTTCATTTCATTTTCTTACTTCCAGCTGGTGAGAGATTTGTGAGAGGGCTGGGAGAAGAAGAAATAAGAGTGGTATGGGTGTAGCTTTAAAAAAATTATTGTACGTATTTCTTTACTTCGATAACACGTAGAATTTTTTCCTTTAAAATTACACGTGTCATTGGTTCATTTAACTTGTCATAATGATTGAAATTCATGCGTGAAGATTGTCGGGCACAGGTGTGCACGATGCTCAATTATGACAGTGAGAGGTCTCTTTATGGTCGTTAGGACGGTTAAGATATCCTTCTAGAAGTAATTAGTATCAATCTTTAGTGTTAGTTAGTACCAAGCAATTGGTTTTATTTGAGGTTCGGTCCTTTCGCGAATCCTGCACATAGCGGGAGTTTTAATACACCGGACTGTCCTAAAAGTATACATATGCCTTAAATAAATGAAAAATGCTATTTAATTTGTTCCATTTTATGCGACATATTTTTCTTTCTGATTGTCCTAAAAACATTGATAATAAAAATCCTTAATGAGATGGTGTAAAATCACAGTACAAATATTTGTAGCTTGTTTAAACCACAAGTTTTACTTAAATTGGGACTAAGAGAAAATTTATTCCAAAAACTCAAATTTGTGTATTATATATTATCTTAGATTATTCTCGGATTATTATAAGATTTTTATGTTCTTTTTCAAATCATCGTATCAATATTTTAACTCAGAAGCTCAATTATAAAAACGCATTCAAATATTTTCCTAGTAAGATATGAATCTCATTCTAGGTTCGTTACCTTATTAGGCCTAACCTCCTTACTTGTACTCTTCTCCTTAAGATTTCATTTTTATTTATTGATAAAAGATTACCCCTAGACACCCCTCCTAGTGAATTCCAAAAATAAAAGGTCGTAATTCGGATGGAAAGAATACTTATTAAAACAAACGGAGTTTATTTTGTACAACTATTTTCTAGAATGAAAAAAATTATCAATCTCATCCTTGGTTTTATGTAATGGGACAGAAGAAATACTTATCAATACATATTGTAGAGAACAATTTATAAAATACATATATTACATGTTTTATTCATGGATAATACATTTATATACATATTGATACCAACCAGAATAATTTATCACACACTTTAAGACACTTATAATACATAGTACAAATTTCTTACAAAACAAACATAATACATTTTAAGACACTTATAATACATTTATATTGCAGGCATAATTCACTTTTAATATATAGTGTAAATTTTATTGATATTTTAATAATTTCAAACAAATAATTTTTTTAAGACACTTATAATTCATTTATAGTACTAACATAATACATATTTCATTGGTATCTTAGTAATTACAAAAATTTTGGTGAAGAAGTTGGATTTGGGTGAAGACGTGAAGTGATTGAAAATAGTGAGTTTAGGTGAGATTTTGATTGAAAAGGGGGCAAATGAAAAATTAGAGGGAGTGAATTTTTTTTAATTCGCCTATTTTAGCCACGATATATTAGCTTCGATTTCCTATACGCAGAGAACATTATACTTTTTTATTAATTTTGCCACTATTTTAACCGTGGCTAAAAAATCGTGGCTAGAAGCTGCTTTTTTGGTAGTGATAATATTGCTATGTATTGCTTTAGATGATAACAATTAAAAAATATATTTAAAATTAATAATTATTTATTAAAAAGTACTCACTCAAGTAATTAATTCTTTCACGAATATAATAGAGTTTCAACCAAATTTTTTTCCACGGGCCTGGCCCGTAAAGAAAAATACAATGCTGAAAATAAATAATTGTTGTATCTATAGACGAAATAAAATGAAAACATAGATGGAACTCTACTACCTTGGCTAAATCTTTTTTATTTGAATAAACATAATGAAGTTTTTAGATATTCTACCTTTTATTTATAATACTAGTGGCGAGAAGTCGGTACACAATATTTGTTTATCAAATTATTTTTTTATATAGTGTCAAAGATATATTTATGTTAAATGATTTAAAATTTTAATGTAAAATAAGTTGTATATATTTGTATGGTAGTAAATCATCTTATTAAGTGTAAGATAAATACATGATAAATATTATTAATATTGAAAAAATTTAAGTGGTGTTGATTAAATAATTTTTAATTTTTAATCTAAAATATGTGAGGAGATCCACTGAGATGTCCATAATCGAAATATTTTTGTTCATCGGCTGTCGTTTTTTAAAATTTACACAAATATCATCCGCATTTAAAGTAATAAATCTATAACAAAAAAGCATGAATTTAAAACTAAAAGACGCAACCTAAGTGAAAATTGAAAAAATACACAAAAGCATATAAAATGACAAAAAGATGTGCTTGCTTGCCGCCCAACTCTCTCTTATATAATATAAGAGAAATAACACCTTTGTTTAGTTTCTAAACATGTATGAAAATGAAAACAAAACAATTTCTAATTTTCCCACAAAATATTTTGTTGACCGTCGTAATCTATCAAGGGATTAATATTAAATAATTTCTTTTTGTGTTCTTAATAGGCACTTTTGCCGTCTCTACGAAAGCTATATCTCAATTTCTCTAAGAACCTGATGCAAACGCCAGATTTCACGGGAATGCCAAATTTGGAGTATCTGAATCTGGAAGAATGTACGAGTCTTGAAGAGATTCACCCTTCCCTGGGATATTGCAAAAAACTCATCTGGTTAGATTTGTTTCATTGTGAAAGCCTTAAGAGGTTTCCATGTGTTAACGTGGAGTCTCTTGAATATCTGAATCTACGATTTTGCTCTAGTTTAGAGAAATTTCCAGAAATCCTTGGAACAATGAAGCCGGAGTTTGAGATTCACATGGAAAGCTGTGGAATAAGGGAAATACCACAATCTTTTATTCATCACCAAGCTCATATTACAGAGCTAAATTTGAGATTTATGGAAAACCTTGTAGCTCTTCCAAGCAGCATTTGTAAGTTGAAAGGTTTGGTGAAGCTAAAGGTGTCCTCCTGCTCAAAACTTGAAAGCTTTCCAGAAGAGATAGGTGATTTAGAAAACTTGGAGGAGCTGAATGCCAGCTATACTCTAATTTCACGACCTCCGTCTTCCATTGTCCGCTTGAACAAGCTTACATTCTTGAGTTTTGAAATAGAAGAATCAGAAGATGGAGTGTTCTTTGTGTTCCCTCAGGTGAATGAAGGGTTACGCTCATTGGAACAACTGAATCTCAGTGGCTGCAATTTAATAGATGGAGGACTTCCAGAAGACATTGGATGCTTATCCTATTTGGAAGACTTGGATCTCACCGGAAGTAATTTTGAGCATTTGCCTCGAAGCATAGCCCAAGTTGGTTCACTTCGATCCTTGAACTTACAATATTGCAATAGGCTCAAAGAGTTGCCAGATTTCACGGGGATGCAATGCTTGGAGACTATGAAACTCAATTACTGCAATTTAATAGATGGAGTACTTCCGGAAGACATTGGATGCTTATCCTCTTTGAAAGAGTTGGATCTCAGTGGAAATAATTTTGAGCATTTGCCTAGAAGCATAGCCCAGCTTCGTGCTCTTCGATCCTTGAACTTGTCAGATTGCAAGAGGCTTACACAGCTGCCAGAATTTCCGGAGCAGTTAGATACAATAGATGCAGATTGGAGCAATGATTGGATCTGTAATTCGTTGTTTCAGAATATCTCTTCATTGCAGCATGACATCTTTGCTTCAGATTCCTTGTCACTAAGAGTGTGTACCTCTAGGGGGGAGAACATCCCAAGTTGGTTCCACCATCAGGGAACTGGTAAAAGTGTATCAGTCAATTTGCCTGAAAATTGGTATGTAAGTGATAAGTTCTTGGGATTTGCTGTATGTTACACTGGCAGATTGATTGACACCAAAGCTCACTTGATTTCCTTCTGTAATGACGACATTTCGTGGATGACCCAGAAACTTGCCTTGTCCAACGATTTAAAATGGAGTTCATATTCTGAGAAGATTCATATGACAATGTTAGTGAACTAGGAACCTTTGGACGTACCAAAAGCAGGGGAGGAGCTAGTAGTATCCCATTTCAGTTCTCTTATGCTTCTTTCAAAGGAAAATGTGAAACATAAGATGTTTTGATCATTGTAGATTAGGAATACACGATCTTTTTATCTTATTGTCCGCTGTCTATCTTGTTGACTTCGATCTTTATAGAGGTAATAAGTATTGTCTATGTTTTGATTACTTATAAGTGCTTTTAACAATTTTCACTCTTTTGGATTTTGATTACTTACTTTTCCATGCAGTGCAAACTGGGACCATTGGTACTTTGAGAACAACACCCCGTAATAGTAACAATGTCTATGAAGGGCACATGTTTCCTCTGTTTGTAACTGAACAACTAGACTCTTGGCCTGAGAAAGAGATTTGCGGAAAGAACTTGGGTATGCAATAATCCGTTCTTTTTAAATTTCATTTCGAAATATAATCACCGTCTTCCATTTGCTGACAAGTAGCTTGTCCAAAAACCAATTGCAGATGAATTTGCGCCAAACAAGAAAATGGTCAATCTAGCGAGCGGATTAAGTAGTTCAGAGGAATGAGTTTAGAGCAATTCCAGTTTTAAGGGAACAAAAAGAAGTATATTGTTGGTTTGTTTGTTTATCATCTCAGAATTGGCTTTAGGCTTAGAAACAAAGTCTTTTTAGTAGTGGCATATGTAAATACTTTCCCCAGAACAGTCAGCAGCGAAGTCACATAGACCGAAGGGTAATCAGATAAACACTTTTCATTGGAAAATTATATAGAAAATTATGCTATGTATATAGATTTTCTTTTTTTATAAATGGAGTATATATTAAAGCGTGAATAACCTTGGAACAGTGATGTTGGTAACTTATTGCATTGAATTAAGGATGTTCGGTTGGTTTTCTTTTTCTTTTCCCCGATATCTTTAGCATTCTTTAATTGTTCATCTTGCTAGGAAGGATACAGTCATTTAACATATTGATTGGAAGTCTCATCAAGATGAAAACACTGAGAAGGTGAAAGAGATTGTAGTTTTGTTGGAATTTTATGCACTCACAACATAAAGGGCCTGAAGTTCGGGAAACGGTCGCATCCTAAAGGGATGACATTAATAGTGGCGGAGCCAGAAATTTCATTAAAGGTGATCAAGATTTAATATATGCGTATAAGAAGTAATCTTTAACCTATATAGTTCATAAATTTTCTTATATACATAGTATAATTTTTTGACGAAAGGTGTTCAACAGATCACCTTTCATTGTGTGTGGCTACGCCAATGGATAGGCGACGTACCCTGACTGAACACACTGTTTCAGCTCAAATCATGTATATTCTTCTCTTTCTAATTTGTAGCTTTTTGGGCTTGTACTTTTAGCTGCCCATCGTGTACATATCGCTGTGGAGTTTTGGAAGAAAATCCTAAACAGAATTATTCTTTTGTTTTCACTTTCCTTCTGCACAAATAAAAGTTAGTGGCATCGTCTGCAACGGTGACAAAGAAACCCATTATTAACATATGGGAAAATTAGCAAATACCCTTCGTTCAAAATTAAAGTGGTGCATATATATATTCTTGTCGTGTAACAAATGTTGTATATTTACTTTTTTTGTTAATAGTCCTATATATACTAAATTAAAAAACATCTTAAGACTGATTTTTTATTTTAAAAATTACTTTATCCATTTTTTTTGCCCCTCCAAACGCGACCCAAATAAAAAGAACTCAATCCCTCTTATATTAAATTCTGAAGGGCACCAATTTCTTCTCTATTATTGATTCTTCTTTTCCAAACAAAGTAGGACTTTTTTTCCAAAACTGATCAATTTTTTCTACTTTTTTTTTTTCCTTTCTTCTTTCCCCTATTGACAGGTGAGTTAAAAACACATAAACTAGAACAAAAGAATCTATACCTAAAAAAGAGTCAAACAGAATATTAAATGAATTTTTCATATTTTTTGATTTATGTGGCTCTTCAGTAGTTTGATTTATGTGCTTAGTCCCTTGTCTTTTTGACCTGTATATACCAACAATCTTCTTACTTTTTGTAGGATTGAATCCGAATGTATTCAGGATTTTGTTGACCAAATTTCTTCCAAATTTGCAAGACTTCTTTATCTTATTTGCAAGATAAAGGGTTTATCTTTTCCCTTTAAAATTACATGTGTCATTGGTTCATTTAACTTGTCATAATGATTGAAATTCATGCGTGAAGATTGTCGGGCACAGGTGTGCACGATGCTCAATTATGACAGTGAGAGGTCCTGTTAATTAGTTTTATTTGAGGAACTTTTCATTTTAGCTTATCCTAGAAGTATGACATATGCCTTTAAATAAATGAAAAATGTTATTTCATTTGTTCCATTTTATGTGACATATTTTTCTTTTTGGTTATCCTAAAAACATTGATGATAAAATTCCTTAATGAGATGGTATATAGTCACGATACAAATATTTATAGCTTGTTTTAGACCCTACAAGTTTCTAAAGTCTTTCTTCATTTTTGGCCGATCTAATTCGGTCACATAAATTTGTAGGAAGAGGGTATTAATTCCTAAAGCTCAAATTTACGTGTTATATTTTATTTTAAATTTTTTCTCAGATTATTATAAGATCTTTTATGTCTTTTTTTCAAATCATCCTATCAATATTTTAACTCAGAAGCTCAATTTTTAAATTTCATTCAAACATTTTCATTCTAGGTTCGTCATCTTTGGATTAGTAAGGTAAGACCTAATCCCCCTTGCTTGTACTCTTCTCTTTAAGATTTTAATTTATTTATTGATAAAAGATTACCGTTGGACATCCCTCCTAGCGAATTAAAAAAAAAAGGTTGTGCATAGTCGAATGGAAGGAATACTTATTAAAACAAATGGAGGTTATTTTGTACAACTATTTTTCTAGAATGAAAAAAGTTATCAATCTCATCATAGGTTTTATGTAATACATTTATATGACATGCATAATTCACTTTTAATACGTAGTGTAGATTTCTTATCAAATAAGTATAATACATTTTAAGACACTCATAATACATTTATATTGTATGCATAATTCACTTTTAATACATAGTGTAGATTTTATTGATATCATAATAATTTTGAACAAATAAATTTTTTAAGACATTTATAATTCATTTATAGTACTGGCATAATACATTTTATTGGTATCTTAGTAATTACAGGATTTTGGGTTAAAAAGTTGGATTTGGGTGAAGACGTGAAGTGAAGAGAAAATAGTGAGTTTAGGTGAGATTTTAATTGAAAAGACGGGCAAATGAAAAACTAAAGGGAGGGAGTGAATTTTTTTTAACCCGCCTATTTTAGCCACGATATATTAGCTTTGATTTCTTATACTTAGAGAATATTATGCTTTTTTTATTAATTTTGCACCGTGTCTAGAAGCCGCATTTTTAGGAGTGATAGTTTTGCTATAAATGATAATAAATAAAAAATATATTTAAACACAATAATTATATATTAAAAAGTACTCATCCAAATAATTAATCTTTTTACGAATATAATGGAGTTTCAACCAAATTTTTTTTCACGGGCTTGACCTGAAAAGAAAAATACAAGGGAGAAGTACACTTAATGGACCAAAAAACTAAACTAATTACATCCATATACACCCTCCCTTTGTAACTCTATTTATGTCCAGTCAGCTCAAACAATTTACTTCACGTGTCCCCTTTCCTTGAAAGCCCACTTTCCTAATTTGTTTTAGCAATGCTTTTGTTTCCACCATCGGGAAACTGGTACAAGTGTATCAGTCAATTTGCCCGAAAATTGGTATGCAAGTGGTAACTTCTTGGGATTTGCTGTATGTTACTCTGGCAAATTAATTGACATCACAGCACACTTGATTCCCTTATGTGATGATGGGACGTCGTGGATCACCCAGAAACTTGCCTTATCCAACAATTCAGAAGAATTTCCAGAATTTTATATTCATTTTGTGTTGGTACCTTTTGCTGGCTTATGGGATACATCTAAGGCAAATGGAAAAACACCAAATGACTATGGGCGCATTAGGCTATCTTTCTCTGGAGAAAGGAAGAAATTTGGACTTCGTTTGTTGTATAAAGATGAACCAGAGCTTGAGGCCTTGTTACAAAATAATGATGAACAAACAGAACGTTGCATTGGGACAAGGAGGAGCCGTTATGATAATAGTGAACACGTGACCAATGAAGCCAGTTGCTCGTCTTCTAAGAAACAAAGGTCACATTCTAATGTTCGTGGGAACTCTGTCTAAAGGTCACAGTCTCTTCAGAAACTTTGCAGCTCTGTCTACATGACTTGTTTTCTTTTTCTAGTTGGTAATGTAATTGTGTTCTCTCCTATTAGCTCCAAAACTGATCAATTTTTTCTTCTTTTTTCCTTTTTGCTTCTTTTCTTGTTTCCCCTATTGACAGGAGACTTGTGCTGTATTAACGAAGGTGAGTTAAAGGCTAACAACAAGTTTAAATTTTCGGTGCTGTATTAACCAAGGTGAGCTCATCATGCGGCATTGATTTAACTGACTCTAAAACGGTTTGTTCAAATAAATTATTTCATTTCGTTAACTAGTTTAGAACCTTTTCAGTGAGAATTAAGGACTATGATTTCTCCTCAGTAATCAATTATCATGTTTGTTTTGAAGTATCATGGTTTCTTTAGCAGATGAATACTTCAATGCTATTTCCTTTGTTCAAACATTTTCTTGTCGAAAGGTAACGATCATGCTCTAACTTTAGCAATACACTCTTGCTACCTGTAGGGTTCTTTCTTACATTTCTGTATCATCATTCCTTTAAACTACTCTTGTATACTCTCCATCAGAAATTTGATGTTCACCTTTTTACTTGCAAAATATTTTTCTCGTGAAGTTGAGGTTTGTTCTCTCTAGTAAACTCTTTCAGTTCTTTTTATATGACAATGTTAGTGAACAAGGAACCTTTTGGACGTACCAAAAGCAGGGGCAGAGCTAGGTAGGACTGAGGGGGTTCATCTGAACCCCTTTGATGGAAAATTACACTATTTATACATGGTTGAATTTATTTTTTTGTTATATATAATAGATGTTGAACCCCTTCGACTTCTTCGTGTGTTTACTTCTTCATATTTTGAATTCTCTTAGTGAAAATCCTGGCTCGGCAACCAAAAGTACCGTTTAGAACTTATGGTTTTAAACGTAGCATTGACATTTTTGTGACTATAAGAGCATGTCATTAAGGGTAAAATGGAAAGCTTGAAGTCAAAGAGTTTCCAAAATAGAAAGATATCATTCTTTTTGGAAAAAAATTAAAAAGGAGAGAACGTCATATAAATGGTAACAGTGGAAGTGCTTCTTTTAAAGTAACAAAGTGTTGAGTGCTTTATTGATTATTTTAAGTGGTTCTAAGAAGTTTTATTCTGCTTTTGGATTACTTTGGCAGAGCAAACTGGGAAGATGTACTTTGAGAACGGAACCGGGGACATTGCCTATGAAGGGAACATGTTTCGTCTGTTTGTAATAGAACAACTAAACTGTTGGCCTGAGAAAGGAACTCGCAAAAGGACTTGGGTATGCAATAATTCATTCTTTTTAAATTTTATTTTAAATATAATCACATCTTCCATTTGCTAACAAGTAGTTTGTCCAAAAAACCAAATTGCAGATGAATGACAAGATTATTTTGTCAAAACAGGTGGATGAAATATTAGTAAATCGTCATCTTGGGACTAGAATCATATCGTGGTTCCATCTGTATTCATTTACTCTGCAAGCCAAAGGTGGAGTACGAGGGGAAGTTGAGGTTCGTCTCCCTCGTGATCTCTTTCAGTTCTCTTATGCTTCTTCTTAAGGAAAATGTGAAACATAAAAAACCTAGTTTGTATTAACTTATATTACATCAGATAAAATATGTTACCATTCTCTAAAACATCAGATAATTGACAGAATCCTAGCTTATTGAGACTGAATGCACCAATTCATGATTAGTTGTTGTGATCATTGTGGATTAGGAATATGCGATCTTTTTATCTTACTGTCTGTTGTCTAGCTTGTTGACTTCGATCTTTATAAAAGTAATAAGTAACATCTATGTTTTACTGTCTGCAGTGCAAACTGGGACCATTGGTACTTTGAGAACAACACCCCGTAACACTGCCTATGAACGACACATGTTTCCTCTTTGCAACAAAACAACTAGAGTCTTGGCCTGTGAAAGAGATTCGTGAAAGAACTTGGGTATGCAATAATCCGTTCTCTTCAAGTCTTTATATATCTATATACTGGTCATATTAGTAAAGGTGACACAACAACACGTTTCTTAGACCAGAATACCGCGTGTCAAAGGAGACGAACATGTATGTTTTTTGCTATCACAAACATTGATGTTGGAAAATAAAAACATTGAATTATTATTTTGATTTTCTCTAGCATTCTTTAATTCTTCATCTTGCTGGCAAAGCTAGAAGGTTACAGTCATTTATCATAGCATTCAGAAGGTCAAAGAGGTTTTAATTTTGTTGGAATATTACGCATTCAGATGATTAAATAGTCTTGATAGAACTTTCACTTTTCTAATGTAAATTTGCTAATTGTTGGAACTTAAGGAGCGGGTTTATCCGAAAGAAAAAAATGGAATAAGTTTTAAGGTACAATGCATGAAAAGTTGAAATCATGACAATCCAACTTTTAGGAGATCCTGTGATTTCTTTCGATCCAGATGCGATATACACTAGTTGCTAGAACCATTGTATAGACCTCTGCTACACTGTTTTTCCCCCGGCGTATGTTGTCGCCCACTGCAGTTCATCTGGCCATCCCATAGAGGTCCTGTGAATGCCTTGCCAATGTAACAGTATTCCCCATATGGTTGCTGAGTAGGGACAATGAAAAAACCATCGTGACAAAGTGGGCATTCCGGTGATGTAGGAACTCCCCATCTAGTAAGCCTATCCCAAGTATAGAGCCTGTGCCAGCCTTAAGATGAAGATCCACTTGGGGACTCCGAAGTTATTGCAAACCAATCTCTTCCATGGCACTATGAGAAAATCACCCCTCATCAGCTGATATATCTTCTTAACAGAAAAGGATAATATTTGTGTGAAATCAGTTTCTTGAATGCCAATATCCTCTAAATATCGTCTAACTTTAAACAATTTTTGAACCATCCATGAAGCTTGTTTAGGCAAAGTGTTCCAGACCATCTGTCCCTTTATGTAGTAATTGTGTATTCATTTAACCCACAGTTTATCCTTCTTTTTGCAAACATTCCACAAGAGTTTGCTAATAGCAGCCCTGTTCCATGTCTTGATATCCAACATATTTAGACCCCCTGCAGACTCGAGCATACAAATCCTTTCCCAAGCCAAGAGAGCTTTCTTTGACAAATCGGTACCTCCGGTCCAGAGAAATCTTCTACAAGTGGCATCAATCAACTTAACTATTTTAGCTGGTAAGATAAAGAGTTGGGACCAGAACACCTGTGTAGAGAAGAGTACATTCTTAATCAATTGGATTCTTCCTGCATAGGAAAGAAATTTGGTGGTCCAATTGGGTAGGTTGTAACTTAACTCGTTTTTATTTCACCCAAATTCGATTCAACTCGCCTATTTACCACAACTAACTGTAAGTAACCAAGTTTTTGCACGAATTGCCCCTAAAATGCACTGGTATTAAATGTTTGCCTCTCGTATCTCAGATGTTTAATTTTTGCCCTTGCTGCCCATTTCGAGTTTCATACCTAAACTATCAAGTGTACGGGTTTTCTACATGAACTATCACCAACTATTTATCAAAACACACTTCAACTATCAGTTGTTCTATTTTCCTACCTGAAATATCACCATAGTTCTGGTAGAAAACCTACACACCTGATAGTTCAAGTATAAAACTCGAAAACCTTTTTGACCCTTCACTCTTTATAAAATAAACAAATGTAGGAAAGAACAACATTGAATATTTTTCTAGTAAAAGTTCCAGAAGTACCATACAAGTCATAGAGTATGTAGAGCGTTAGGGGCAATCTCAACCTATCATCAACGCCTCCTATTCAACTACCCATCCAAGAGCATTTTTTTGTCCGTTGACGGTCATCTTACCTGTCTCTCTTTCGGAATATCATGAATACCCTTCGCCCCTTATCATTGATGCATGAACCTATAGTTTCAAAAGTCGAACCATCAAGGTTAATAAAAGGCCACCTTATTGAAACCGTTTGACTTAAGCCAGTTAAAAATATCATTGACAACCCCTTATAATTCATCAGATGTTGTGCTTTAGTAAGTTGTGAAAAGGAAAAATGAAAAAAATAAATGACTCCTTATATTTGATGATAGGTTTAAAATAGTCTCTTAAATATGCACTTAACACGTTTTTGGTCTTTTAAGTTTGTCAGTTATTAACATTTTCGATCTCCATAAAATAAATATTTCCCATTGGACTGAATATAATTACAAGGTAGCCCGTTTGATTTGTTCTTAATTTTCCATTCAAGTAGGACCCACAATGTTGTCTGCTTTCGGTGAAGAATCCATTATCAACATATTTTACAAAATTTCAAATGTACTTTTTCATCCATAAATTAGGGCATCTCATTCACTTTTTCATAGTCACCATTAACCAACTTCCTCTTCTTTTTTCCCTTTCTAATTTGTAGCTTCTTGGGCTTGTACTTTTAGCTGTTCATCGTGTACATATCACTATGGAGTTTTGGGGTCTTTGAAGGAATTTCCTACTTCCTTCTATTAAAGTTGGAAGAAAATCCTAAACACATTTATTCTTTTGTTTTCACTTTCTTCTACCCAAAGAAAAGTTAGTGACAAAGAAACCCATTCTTGTCTTTGGTTCAAAGAACATTAAGAAGCTTCACAGAAATTTCCTATATGTAAACTCTTCATATTTGGTCTCCTGTATGTAACTTTGTCCCAAATATCATCATTCCTATATGTAAACTCTTCATATTTGATCTCCTATATGTAACTTTGTCCCAAATATCATCATTCCTATATGTAAACTCTTCATATTTGGTCTCCTGTATGTAACTTTGTCCCAAATATCATCATTCCTATATGTAAACTCTTCATATTTGGTCTCCTGTATGTAACTTTGTCCCAAATATCATCATTCATCACAACCACAATCTATCCAAACACTTGCTTTAATTTTCTTTTTCTTCTCAAATTTTAACAACTTCATGGCATCAACTTCTTCTTCTGCAATCAATTCACAGTACCATCCTCGATGGAAGTACGATGTCTTTATAAGTTTTAGAGGTGAAGATACTCGAAAAACATTCACTAGTCACTTGTACGAAGGTTTGAAAAACAGGGGAATATTCACCTTTCAGGATGATAAAAGGCTAGAGTATGGCGATTCAATCCCAGATGAACTCTTGAAAGCTATTGAAGAGTCTCGAGTTGCTATCGTAGTTTTCTCAAAGAATTTTGCTACATCGAGCTGGTGCTTGAATGAACTAGTGAAGATCAGGGAATGCAACGACAAAAATGGACAATTAGTCATACCGGTTTTCTATGATGTGGATCCATCACATATTCGGAAGCAAACGGAGAGCTTTGCAGTAGCATTTGCCGAACACGAAAAAAAGTATAAGGATGATGTTGAGGGAATGCAGAAGGTGAAAGCATGGAGGACAGCTCTAACTGCCGTCGTAGATCTAAGCGGTTGTGCTGTCCGTGACAGGTGAGTTAAATACACCAACCGACCCGTGAACACCCCTAATCATAATTATGCACTCTACAGTGTAAAATACTTTTTGACCTGCATATATCAACAATCTTCTTACTTTTTGTAGGACTGAATCAGAATGTATTCGTGATATTGTTGACCAAGTTTCTTCCAAAATATGCAACACTTCTTTATCTTATTTGCAAGATATTGTGGGAATAGATGCTCATTTGGAGAAAGTAAAATCCCTGCTAGAGATGGAAATTAATGATGTTCGGATTGTGGGGATATGGGGAATGGGGGGAATCGGTAAAACGACTATAGCAAGAGCTATTTTTGATACACTCTCCCCTAAATTTGATGGTGCTTCTTTCCTTGGGGATATTAAAGAAAATAAAGAAATGCATTCTCTGCAAAATATCCTTCTCTCTGAACTGTTAAGGGGAAAAGAAAATTTCGTGAATAATAAGGAGGGAGGGAAGCGTCTGATGGCTAGTAGACTTCGTTCTATGAAGGTTTTAGTTGTGCTTGATGACATTAATCATCGGGATCATTGGGAGTATTTAGCAGGGGATCTTCGTTGGTTTGGCAGTGGAAGCAGAATTATTGCAACAACTAGAGACAAACAAATAATAGGGAAGAATAATGTAGTATATGAAGTTACTACACTACCCGAACATGATGCTATTCAGTTGTTCAATCAATATGCTTTCAAGGATGAAGCTCCAAATGAGGATATTAAGAAGCTGGCATTGGAGGTAGTAAGTCATGCTAAAGGCCTTCCTATAGCCTTGAAATTGTGGGGTTCTTTGTTACATAACAAGCCAACAACTATGTGGAGAGACGTTATCGACATGATAAAGACAGAATCTAGTCCAGACATTGTTAAAAACCTCACAATAAGTTATGAAGGGTTGGAGGATAAAGAGAAAATGATATTTCTAGATATCGCATGCTTCTTAAGAGGGATGGTAAAAGATGAGATCATAGAAATTCTTGAGAGCTATGATTTGCACGCTGGTATCAGATTGCATGGTCTAATTGAGAAATCTCTTGTGTTCATCTCTACATATAATACAATTCAAATGCATGACTTAATACAAGACATGGGTAGATATGTGATGACAATACAAAAGAATGCGGGCAACTGTAGCAGAATATGGGACAACGAAGATTTTGAAGAAGTGATGGTCAACAATACAGTAAGTAGGCTAAACAATGCAATAATATTCGATTTCTAGTTTCATATTCAAAAGACATTTAGTTGTTTACTTCAGTAGTATAAGGAAAAGTAACATAATTCGTCAAGTATTTCTCTTGAGTGACATACTTTTAAAGAAAGACTTGTATAATTAATATTGTACTCTATTTTTTTAATGGTGCTAGCTCGTCAAGAACTTCAAGTGCAATAACAAATAGTGTAAAACTTGTAAGGAGTGAGAAAATATAAGCATGCCTATTTTATACAACATTTGAAGTTGTTGTATGTAGACTAATAATGATCCCTTTATCAGGGGACAGAAGCAATGGAAGCAATCTGGATAGATAGTGTTCAAAAACTATGCTTTAGCAAAATAGTCATGAAAGATATGAAAAGGCTTAGAATATTACACATCAGTGGTTTTGATACACATGATGACTCCATTGAGTATTTGCCCAACAGCTTGCGTTGGTTTGAGTTTTATCAGTATCCTTCAGAATCATTGCCAGAAAATTTTGAACCCAAAAGACTTGTTCATCTTGATCTCCGACACAGTTCACTGCGTCATTTATGGATTGAAACAAAGGTACAATTGTTGAATTCAATTTTGTTTTTCTCTTGGTCAAATACCTAGATATACACTCAAAGTTGACAACAACTATCAATTAGACATCTTAACTATTCTATTTATGGACCTTATTATCGACATAGCTCATAAATGTGTCATTTGAATACCCTGACAATGCTTTGCTTTGGATGATTTAATAACCAGCAACAACTTTCAAAAAAAAATTAGGAAAGTAATCTCTTCTTTCATTTCATTTTCTTACTTCCAGCTGGTGAGAGATTGGTGAGAGGGCTGGGAGAAGAAGAAATAAGAGTGGTATGGGTGTAGCTTTAAAAAAATTATTGTACGTATTTCTTTACTTCGATAACACGTAGAATTTTTCCCTTTAAAATTACATGTGTCATTGGTTTATTTAACTTGTCATAATGATTGAAATTCATGCGTGAAGATTGTCGGGCACAGGTGTGCACGATGCTCAATTATGACAGTGAGAGGTCTCTTTATGGTCGTTAGGACGGTTAAGATATCCTTCTAGAAGAAATTAGTATCAATCTTTAGTGTTAGTTAGTACCAAGCAATTGGTTTTATTTGAGGTTCGGTCCTTTCGCGAATCCTGCACATAGCGGGAGTTTTAATACACCGGACTGTCCTAAAAGTATACATATGCCTTAAATAAATGAAAAATGCTATTTAATTTGTTCCATTTTATGCGACATATTTTTCTTTCTGATTGTCCTAAAAACATTGATAATAAAAATCCTTAATGAGATGGTGTAAAATCACAGTACAAATATTTGTAGCTTGTTTAAACCACAAGTTTTACTTAAATTGGGACTAAGAGAAAATTTATTCCAAAAACTCAAATTTGTGTATTATATATTATCTTAGATTATTCTCGGATTATTATAAGATTTTTATGTTCTTTTTCAAATCATCGTATCAATATTTTAACTCAGAAGCTCAATTATAAAAACGCATTCAAATATTTTCCTAGTAAGATATGAATCTCATTCTAGGTTCGTTACCTTATTAGGCCTAACCTCCTTACTTGTACTCTTCTCCTTAAGATTTCATTTTTATTTATTGATAAAAGATTACCCCTAGACACCCCTCCTAGTGAATTCCAAAAATAAAAGGTCGTAATTCGGATGGAAAGAATACTTATTAAAACAAACGGAGTTTATTTTGTACAACTATTTTCTAGAATGAAAAAAATTATCAATCTCATCCTTGGTTTTATGTAATGGGACGGAAGAAATACTTATCAATACATATTGTAGAGAACAATTTATAAAATACATATATTACATGTTTTATTCATGGATAATACATTTATATACATATTGATACCAACCAGAATAATTTATCACACACTTTAAGACACTTATAATACATAGTACAAATTTCTTACAAAACAAACATAATACATTTTAAGACACTTATAATACATTTATATTGCAGGCATAATTCAGTTTTAATATATAGTGTAAATTTTATTGATATTTTAATAATTTCAAACAAATAATTTTTTTAAGACACTTATAATTCATTTATAGTACTAACATAATACATATTTCATTGGTATCTTAGTAATTACAAAAATTTTGGTGAAGAAGTTGGAATTGGGTGAAGACGTGAAGTGATTGAAAATAGTGAGTTTAGGTGAGATTTTGATTGAAAAGGGGGCAAATGAAAAATTAGAGGGAGTGAATTTTTTTTAATTCGCCTATTTTAGCCACGATATATTAGCTTCGATTTCCTATACGCAGAGAACATTATACTTTTTTATTAATTTTGCCACTATTCTACCTTTTATTTATAATACTAGTGGCGAGAAGTCGGTGCACAATACTTGTTTATCAAATTATTTTTTTATATAGTGTCAAAGATATATTTATGTTAAATGATTTAAAATTTTAATGTAAAATAAGTTGTATATATTTGTATGGTAGTAAATCATCTTATTAAGTGTAAGATAAATACATGATAAATATTATTAATATTGAAAAAATTTAAGTGGTGTTGATTAAATAATTTTTAATTTTTAATCTAAAATATGTGAGGAGATCCACTGAGATGTCCATAATCGAAATATTTTTGTTCATCGGCTGTCGTTTTTTAAAATTTACACAAATATCATCCGCATTTAAAGTAATAAATCTATAACAAAAAAACATGAATTTAAAACTAAAAGACGCAACCTAAGTGAAAATTGAAAAATACACAAAAGAATATAAAATGACAAAAAGATGTGCTTGCTTGCCGCCCAACTCTCTCTTATATAATATAAGAGAAATAACACCTTTATTTAGTTTCTAAACATGTATGAAAATGAAAACAAAACAATTTCTAATTTTCCCACAAAATATTTTGTTGACCGTCGTAATCTATCAAGGGATTAATATTAAATAATTTCTTTTTGTGTTCTTAATAGGCACTTTTGCCGTCTCTACGAAAGCTATATCTCAATTGCTCTAAGAACCTGATGCAAACGCCAGATTTCACGGGAATGCCAAATTTGGAGTATCTGAATCTGGAAGAATGTACGAGTCTTGAAGAGATTCACCCTTCCCTGGGATATTGCAAAAAACTCATCTGGTTAGATTTGTTTCATTGTGAAAGCCTTAAGAGGTTTCCATGTGTTAACGTGGAGTCTCTTGAATATCTGAATCTACGATTTTGCTCTAGTTTAGAGAAATTTCCAGAAATCCTTGGAACAATGAATCCGGAGTTTGAGATTCACATGGAAAGCTGTGGAATAAGGGAAATACCACAATCTTTTATTCATCACCAAGCTCATATTACAGAGCTAAATTTGAGATTTATGGAAAACCTTGTAGCTCTTCCAAGCAGCATTTGTAAGTTGAAAGGTTTGGTGAAGCTAAAGGTGTCCTCCTGCTCAAAACTTGAAAGCTTGCCAGAAGAGATAGGTGATTTAGAAAACTTGGAGGAGCTGAATGCCAGCTATACTCTAATTTCACGACCTCCGTCTTCCATTGTCCGCTTGAACAAGCTTACATTCTTGAGTTTTGAAATAGAAGAATCAGAAGATGGAGTGTTCTTTGTGTTCCCTCAGGTGAATGAAGGGTTACGCTCATTGGAACAACTGAATCTCAGTGGCTGCAATTTAATAGATGGAGGACTTCCAGAAGACATTGGATGCTTATCCTATTTGGAAGACTTGGATCTCACCGGAAGTAATTTTGAGCATTTGCCTCGAAGCATAGCCCAACTTGGTTCACTTCGATCCTTGAACTTACAATATTGCAATAGGCTCAAAGAGTTGCCAGATTTCACGGGGATGCAATGCTTGGAGACTTTGAAACTCAATTACTGCAATTTAATAGATGGAGTGCTTCCGGAAGACATTGGATGCTTATCCTCTTTGAAAGAGTTGGATCTCAGTGGAAATAATTTTGAGCATTTGCCTCGAAGCATAGCCCAGCTTCGTGCTCTTCGATCCTTGAACTTGTCAGATTGCAAGAGGCTTACACAGCTGCCAGAATTTCCGGAGCAGTTAGATACAATAGATGCAGATTGGAGCAATGATTGGATCTGTAATTCGTTGTTTCAGAATATCTCTTCATTGCAGCATGACATCTTTGCTTCAGATTCCTTGTCACTAAGAGTGTGTACCTCTAGGGGGGAGAACATCCCAAGTTGGTTCCACCATCAGGGAACTGGTAAAAGTGTATCAGTCAATTTGCCTGAAAATTGGTATGTAAGTGATAAGTTCTTGGGATTTGCTGTATGTTACACTGGCAGATTGATTGACACCAAAGCTCACTTGATTTCCTTCTGTAATGACGACATTTCGTGGATGACCCAGAAACTTGCCTTGTCCAACGATTTAAAATGGAGTTCATATTCTGAGAAGATTCATTTTTTCTTGGTACCTTTTCCTGGCTTATGGGATATGTCTAAGGCAAATGGAGAAACACCAAATGACTATGGGCGCATTATGTTATCCTTTTCTGGAGAAATTAAGAAGTTAGGATTACGTTTGTTGTATGAAGATGAACCTAATCTTGAGTCCTTGTTACAAATGAGGGAAACTAATGATGAACCAACAGAGCACTCCATTGGGACAAGGAGGAACAGATATGACGATAGTGAACACCATGATGAAGCCAGTTGCTCCTCTTCTAAGAAACAAAGGTCACATTGCAGCAACAAGTAGAGGCGCCAGTCTCTTCAGAAACTTTGCAGCAACAACTTTCAGTAATATACTTGTTTTCTTTTTCTAGTTGGTAGTGAAATTGTGTTCTCGCCTATTAGCTACAAAGTCTTCTTCCAAAACTGATCAATTTTTTCTTCTTTTTTTTTTCCTTTTTGTTTCCTTTCTTCTTTCCCCTATTGACAGGAGCTCATCAATGGGTGATTTGCATATCATCAGTGAGTTTTTTCAATTGATTCTACATATTGTCTCCACTTGTGCTGGATTAACCAAGGTGAGTTAAAGGCTAACAACAAGTTGAAATTTCCTTATGGACGATAGAACTGTTTTACCTGCATGAGCATCTTCTTTTTACAACTTAATTGGCTCTAATACGGTTTGTTCAAATGAATTATTTCATTTCTTTAACTAGTTTAGCACCTTTTCAGTGAGAATTAACCTCAGTAATCAATAATCATATTCGTTTTGAAGAATCATGTTTTTTTTAGCAGATGAATACTTCAATTTTATTTCCTTTGTTCAAACATTTTCTTGTCGAAAGGTAATGATCATGCTCTAACTTTGACCAATTGGCATAGGCCATAGACAGAGAGGATGAAAGAAAGACACAGGAATTTCCCCCTGAAGCTAAAGGGGCCTCTCTCCATGACTCAGGTCCCAGAAGTGCATGATAAATGCCGTCAAAGCTCAATACTGCAGAAGAAATTAAATGAAGTACTCCAGATACAAAGTATGGAAAGGTGTCTATAACTTCTCCCCCGGGGCCTACCCCCCAACCTAGAGTAGCTAGGTGGGGAAGTAAAATCAATCCTTGTTCATACATAGGCTTCTCGGGTAAGAAATGGGCCACTTCAAATAGGTGTCGTTGCTCCGGCTATAAACTTTTTCTACATGTGGGGTTCTTCTTACATTTCCGTATCATCATTCCTTTCAAACTACTCTCGTATACTCTCCATCAGAAACTGATGTTCACCTTCTTACTTGCAAATTAATTTTCTCGTGAAGTTGAGGTTTGTTCTCTCTCATGAAGTCTTTCAGTTTTTTTATATGACAATGTTAGTGAACTAGGAACCTTTGGACGTACCAAAAGCAGGGGCGGAGTTAGTAGTATCCCATTTCAGTTCTCTTATGCTTCTTTCAAAGGAAAATGTGAAACATAAGATGTTTTGATCATTGTAGATTAGGAATACACGATCTTTTTATTAACATATGGGAAAATTAGCAAATACCCTTCGTTCAAAATTAAAGTGGTGCATATATATATATTCTTGTCGTGTAACAAATGATGTATATTTACTTTTTTTGTTAATAGTCCTATATATACTAAATTAACATCTTAAGACTGATTTTTTATTTTAAAAATTACTTTATCCATTTTTTTGCCCCTCCAAACGCGACCCAAATAAAAAGAACTCAATCCCTCTTATATTAAATTCTGAAGGGCACCAATTTCTTCTCTATTATTGATTCTTCTTTTCCAAACAAAGTAGGACTTTTTTTCCAAAACTGATCAATTTTTTCTACTTTTTTTTTTTCCTTTCTTCTTTCCCCTATTGACAGGTGAGTTAAAAACACATAAACTAGAACAAAAGAATCTATACCTAAAAAAGAGTCAAACAGAATATTAAATGAATTTTTCATATTTTTTGATTTATGTGGCTCTTCAGTAGTTTGATTTATGTGCTTAGTCCCTTGTCTTTTTGACCTGTATATACCAACAATCTTCTTACTTTTTGTAGGATTGAATCCGAATGTATTCAGGATTTTGTTGACCAAATTTCTTCCAAATTTGCAAGACTTCTTTATCTTATTTGCAAGATAAAGGGTTTATCTTTTCCCTTTAAAATTACATGTGTCATTGGTTCATTTAACTTGTCATAATGATTGAAATTCATGCGTGAAGATTGTCGGGCACAGGTGTGCACGATGCTCAATTATGACAGTGAGAGGTCCTGTTAATTAGTTTTATTTGAGGAACTTTTCATTTTAGCTTATCCTAGAAGTATGACATATGCCTTTAAATAAATGAAAAATGTTATTTCATTTGTTCCATTTTATGTGACATATTTTTCTTTTTGGTTATCCTAAAAACATTGATGATAAAATTCCTTAATGAGATGGTATATAGTCACGATACAAATATTTATAGCTTGTTTTAGACCCTACAAGTTTCTAAAGTCTTTCTTCATTTTTGGCCGATCTAATTCGGTCACATAAATTTGTAGGAAGAGGGTATTAATTCCTAAAGCTCAAATTTACGTGTTATATTTTATTTTAAATTTTTTCTCAGATTATTATAAGATCTTTTATGTCTTTTTTTCAAATCATCCTATCAATATTTTAACTCAGAAGCTCAATTTTTAAATTTCATTCAAACATTTTCATTCTAGGTTCGTCATCTTTGGATTAGTAAGGTAAGACCTAATCCCCCTTGCTTGTACTCTTCTCTTTAAGATTTTAATTTATTTATTGATAAAAGATTACCGTTGGACATCCCTCCTAGCGAATTAAAAAAAAAGGTTGTGCATAGTCGAATGGAAGGAATACTTATTAAAACAAATGGAGGTTATTTTGTACAACTATTTTTCTAGAATGAAAAAAGTTATCAATCTCATCATAGGTTTTATGTAATACATTTATATGACATGCATAATTCACTTTTAATACGTAGTGTAGATTTCTTATCAAATAAGTATAATACATTTTAAGACACTCATAATACATTTATATTGTATGCATAATTCACTTTTAATACATAGTGTAGATTTTATTGATATCATAATAATTTTGAACAAATAAATTTTTTAAGACATTTATAATTCATTTATAGTACTGGCATAATACATATTTTATTGGTATCTTAGTAATTACAGGATTTTGGGTTAAAAAGTTGGATTTGGGTGAAGACGTGAAGTGAAGAGAAAATAGTGAGTTTAGGTGAGATTTTAATTGAAAAGACGGGCAAATGAAAAACTAAAGGGAGGGAGTGAATTTTTTTTAACCCGCCTATTTTAGCCACGATATATTAGCTTTGATTTCTTATACTTAGAGAATATTATGCTTTTTTTATTAATTTTGCACCGTGTCTAGAAGCCGCATTTTTAGGAGTGATAGTTTTGCTATAAATGATAATAAATAAAAAATATATTTAAACACAATAATTATATATTAAAAAGTACTCATCCAAATAATTAATCTTTTTACGAATATAATGGAGTTTCAACCAAATTTTTTTTCACGGGCTTGACCTGAAAAGAAAAATACAAGGGAGAAGTACACTTAATGGACCAAAAAACTAAACTAATTACATCCATATACACCCTCCCTTTGTAACTCTATTTATGTCTAGTCAGCTCAAACAATTTACTTCACGTGTCCCCTTTCCTTGAAAGCCCACTTTCCTAATTTGTTTTAGCAATGCTTCGGCTGCTTTTGTTTCAAATTGTGAGGTGCTCTTTTTCATTAAATGCACAAAATTAATGATGGTTATGGTGGGTTTGTATGTGAATAGCTAGTCATTAATTTTTTGTTTTTATCTTAGTTTGTCTCTTCTTTTTCTTTTTCTTTTGTCTAATTATTTGAAGACTAATTAAATAATTAGACTATAATAAAAAGTAATTAAAAATAATTAGAAAAAAAATACTAGTTTATTTATTTAAATTCAAGTTTATAGAAACATATTTATATTATTTTATTTTTAAATATAAATAAAATTTATATCTAAAATATGATTATATTTTTTTATATTTTATGTACAAGTAAAAATTGCTAAAATTGATATAAAATTAAAATATAAAAATAAACATGTTCTCTATTTTTTATTTTTTTGTTGGATTATCTTCTTTTTTTTATTCATTTCTTTTTAAAGATAAAGATAAAAATGTTTTTTTGTGTTATTTATTTATTTTATTTAAATATAATAATAAATTTAGTAATTAGTTATTTTTTTACTGATAAAAATACAGAAATAATTAATTAATTAGACTACAATAAGAAGTAGTTAAAAAATATTAAGTTTACTAACTTATTTAATAAAACATAAATTAGTAGAAATATATATTTTATTTTTGGTTAGATTATCTTTTTTTATAATTATTTCTTTTGAAAAATAAAATATAATATAAAGATAAAGTATCACTGAGGCCTGAAACAAACTTCAATAATACCATAATAGTATATGAATTTACTGTGATGGTATCATGAAGGATTGTGAAGTGTTTTATTAAAGGACTAAAGTAGTCCTCCATAATACCATGTCAGTATATAAATATATTGTGATAGTATACTGAGTAGTGTCTCATTGAAGGACTAAAACAGTTATCCATGATACCATGCCAATATATAGATGTATTATGATGGTATCAGTCAATTTGTTTGAAAAGCTTCAAGGGAAGGGGGCATTTTCTATAATAAGTTAGGGGAATATTTTTTGTAAAGGGATATTTAGTTGTAAATAATTTGCTCTTATGAGACATGCATGTACTTTTCCTAAAATACAATACTGAAAATGAAATAATCTTTGTGTCTATAGACGAAATAAAGTGAAAACATAGATGGAACTCTACTACCTTGGCTAAATTTTTTTTATTTGGATAACCATAGTGAAATTACAGTCAATTCTACTTTTTATTTATAATAATAATAACACTTTTATTTAGTTTCTGAACATGTAAAAAAATAAAAATAAAACAATTTCTAATTTTCCCACAAAATATTTTGTTGACTTTCATAATCTAATGTTGAAAAAAAAAACTTTCATAATCTAATAAGGGAGTAAATTAAACAAATTCTCTGTGTTGTGAATAGGCGCTTTTGCCGTCTCTACGGAGGCTAAATCTCAGGGAATCCAAAAGGCTGATTCGAACACAGATTTCACGGGAATGCCAAATTTGAAGTATTTGAATCTTGAGAAATGTTCGAGTCTTGAAGAGGTTCACCCTTCCCTTGGATATTGCAAAAAACTCATCGGGTTAGATTTGTATAGTTGTGAAAGCCTTAAGAGGTTTCCATATGTTAACGTGGAGTCTCTTGAATATCTGATTCTACAATATTGCTCTAGTTTAGAGAAATTTCCAGAGTTAGTGCACATGAGTCCCTCTGGGAGAAGGGAATTACCATTATTTTTTTTTCAGCACCAAGCAACTCATCTTACAGAGCTAGATTTGAGTGATATGAAAAACCTTGTAGCTCTTTCAAGCAGCATTGGCATGTTGAAAGGTTTGTTGAAGCTAAATGCATGGGGTTGCTCAAAACTTGAAAGCTTGCCAAAAGAGATAGGTGATTTAGAAAACTTGGAGAAGCTTCATGCCAGGTGTACTCTAATTTCACGACCTCCATCTTCCATTGTCCGCTTGAACAAGCTTAAGTACTTGTATTTTGGAAAAGCAAAATCAGATGGAGTGTGCTTTGTGTTCCCTCAGGTCAATGAAGGGTTACGCTCATTGGAAGTTCTGAATCTCAATAACTGCAATTTAATAGATGGAGGACTTCCTAAAGACATTGGATGCTTATCCTATTTGGAAGACTTGGATCTCAGCGGAAATAAGTTTGAGCATTTGCCTCGAAGCATAGCCCAACTTGGTGCTCTTCGATCCTTGGACCTAACACATTGCAGTAGGCTCAAAGAGTTGCCAGATTTCATAGGGATGCCAAACTTGGAGACTTTGAAACTCAGTTACTGCGATCGGATAGATGGAGGACTTCCGGAAGACATTGGATGCTTATCCTATTTGAATGAGCTGTATCTCAAGGGAAATAATTTTGAGCATTTGCCTCGAAGCATAGCCCAACTTTGTGCTCTTCGATCCTTGGACTTACGATATTGCAAGAGGCTTATACAGCTGCCAGAAATTCCACAGCAATTAAATAGAATAGATGCAGATTGGAGCAATGATCGGATCTGTAGTTCTTTGTTTCAGAATATCTCGTCATTGCAGCATGACATCTCTGCTTCAGATTCCTTGTCACTAAGAGTGTTTACCAGTTGGGCGTATGGGATAATCCCAAGTTGGTTCCACCATCGGGAAACTGGTACAAGTGTATCAGTCAATTTGCCCGAAAATTGGTATGCAAGTGGTAACTTCTTGGGATTTGCTGTATGTTACTCTGGCAAATTAATTGACATCACAGCACACTTGATTCCCTTATGTGATGATGGGACGTCGTGGATCACCCAGAAACTTGCCTTATCCAACAATTCAGAAGAATTTCCAGAATTTTATATTCATTTTGTGTTGGTACCTTTTGCTGGCTTATGGGATACATCTAAGGCAAATGGAAAAACACCAAATGACTATGGGCGCATTAGGCTATCTTTCTCTGGAGAAAGGAAGAAATTTGGACTTCGTTTGTTGTATAAAGATGAACCAGAGCTTGAGGCCTTGTTACAAAATAATGATGAACAAACAGAACGTTGCATTGGGACAAGGAGGAGCCGTTATGATAATAGTGAACACGTGACCAATGAAGCCAGTTGCTCTTCTTCTAAGAAACAAAGGTCACATTCTAATGTTCGTGGGAACTCTGTCTAAAGGTCACAGTCTCTTCAGAAACTTTGCAGCTCTGTCTACATGACTTGTTTTCTTTTTCTAGTTGGTAATGTAATTGTGTTCTCTCCTATTAGCTCCAAAACTGATCAATTTTTTCTTCTTTTTTCCTTTTTGCTTCTTTTCTTGTTTCCCCTATTGACAGGAGACTTGTGCTGTATTAACGAAGGTGAGTTAAAGGCTAACAACAAGTTTAAATTTTCGGTGCTGTATTAACCAAGGTGAGCTCATCATGCGGCATTGATTTAACTGACTCTAAAACGGTTTGTTCAAATAAATTATTTCATTTCGTTAACTAGTTTAGAACCTTTTCAGTGAGAATTAAGGACTATGATTTCTCCTCAGTAATCAATTATCATGTTTGTTTTGAAGTATCATGGTTTCTTTAGCAGATGAATACTTCAATGCTATTTCCTTTGTTCAAACATTTTCTTGTCGAAAGGTAACGATCATGCTCTAACTTTAGCAATACACTCTTGCTACCTGTAGGGTTCTTTCTTACATTTCTGTATCATCATTCCTTTAAACTACTCTTGTATACTCTCCATCAGAAATTTGATGTTCACCTTTTTACTTGCAAAATATTTTTCTCGTGAAGTTGAGGTTTGTTCTCTCTAGTAAACTCTTTCAGTTCTTTTTATATGACAATGTTAGTGAACAAGGAACCTTTTGGACGTACCAAAAACAGGGGCAGAGCTAGGTAGGACTGAGGGGGTTCATCTGAACCCCTTTGATGGAAAATTACACTATTTATACATGGTTGAATTTATTTTTTTGTTATATATAATAGATGTTGAACCCCTTCGACTTCTTCGTGTGTTTACTTCTTCATATTTTGAATCCTCTTAGTAAAAATCCTGGCTCGGCAACCAAAAGTACCGTTTAGAACTTATGGTTTTAAACGTAGCATTGACATTTTTGTGACTATAAGAGCATGCCATTAAGGGTAAAATGGAAAGCTTGAAGTCAAAGAGTTTCCAAAATAGAAAGATATCATTCTTTTTGGAAAAAAATTAAAAAGGAGAGAACGTCATATAAATGGTAACAGTGGAAGTGCTTCTTTTAAAGTAACAAAGTGTTGAGTGCTTTATTGATTATTTTAAGTGGTTCTAAGAAGTTTTATTCTGCTTTTGGATTACTTTGGCAGAGCAAACTGGGAAGATGTACTTTGAGAACGGAACCGGGGACATTGCCTATGAAGGGAACATGTTTCGTCTGTTTGTAATAGAACAACTAAACTGTTGGCCTGAGAAAGGAACTCGCAAAAGGACTTGGGTATGCAATAATTCATTCTTTTTAAATTTTATTTTAAATATAATCACATCTTCCATTTGCTAACAAGTAGTTTGTCCAAAAAACCAAATTGCAGATGAATGACAAGATTATTTTGTCAAAACAGGTGGATGAAATATTAGTAAATCGCCTCTCATCTTGGGACTAGAATCATATCGTGGTTCCATCTGTATTCATTTACTCTGCAAGCCAAAGGTAGAGTACGAGGGGAAGTTGAGGTTCGTCTCCCTCGTGATCTCTTTCAGTTCTCTTATGCTTCTTCTTAAGGAAAATGTGAAACATAAGAAACCTAGTTTGTGTTAACTTATATTACATCAGTTAAAATATGTTAACATTCTCTAAAACATCAGATAATTGACAGAATCCTAGTTTATTGAGACTGAATGCACCAATTCATGATTAGTTGTTGTGATCATTGTGGATTAGGAATATGCGATCTTTTTATCTTACTGTCTGTTGTCTAGCTTGTTGACTTCGATCTTTATAAAAGTAATAAGTAACGTCTATGTTTTACTGTCTGCAGTGCAAACTGGGACCATTGGTACTTTGAGAACTACACCCCGTAACACTGCCTATGAACGACACATGTTTCCTCTTTGCAACAAAACAACTAGAGTCTTGGCCTGTGAAAGAGATTCGTGAAAGAACTTGGGTATGCAATAATCCGTTCTCTTCAAGTCTTTATATATCTATATACTGGTCATATTAGTAAAGGTGACACAACAACACGTTTCTTAGACCAGAATACCGCGTTTCATTATGAAATAAGATCACATCTTAACATTTGCTGATGAGTAGCCTGTCCAAAATCCTATTGCAGATGAAAGAAGCATCGGTACTACTATTAAGTCGCCTCACATCACAAAGCAAAGGGACCAAAGGGTAGAGCAACTATTCCGCTGGAGTTGGAGTTGTGTGACATAATAGAGAATTAGAATCAGAGTTGTCAAAGGAGACGAACATGTATGTTTTTTGCTATACAAACATTGATGTTGGAAAATAAAAACATTGAATTATTATTTTGATTTTCTCTAGCATTCTTTAATTATGAAGGTTACAGTCATTTATCATAGCATTCAGAAGGTCCAAGAGGTTTTAATTTTGTTGGAATATTACGCATTCAGATGATTAAAAAGTCTTGATAGAACTTTTACTTTTCTAATGTAAATTTGCTAATTGTTGGAACTTAAGGAGCGGGTTTATCCGAAAGAAAAAAAGGAATAAGTTTTAAGGTACAAGGCATGAAAAATTGAAATCATGACGATCCAACTTTTAGGAGATCATAAAAGTGGTTAGGATTGTTATTTACCTGGTGCATATTTTCTTTTGGCAATAAAAAAATGATTTTATATACCAAGTAAGCATTAAGTACATATCCCTAACTCAAACTGGTATGGACAAAGTCCCAAAAGCCAGCAATATAGCATCTACTTTCTACTCTAACCAACACGTCTTCAGTAATCAACAAAACTACAGAAAGCAAAAAAGGAATTGTGATCTAGTCTAGTTGCTCAGACAAGTCTAGAGGCCGAGGATAAAAAATTAGCTAGTCTAACCCTTTTCTGTCCTCTATAGAATACCTCCTGGATAATCAGTCTAATTAGAGCAATGGGTTCTGTCCTCCTTTGCTAAAAGATCCTGTGATTTCTTTCGATCTAGATGTGATATACACTAGCTGCTAGAACCATTGTATAGACCTCTGCTACACTATTTTCCCCCCGGCGTATGTTGTCACCCACTGCAGTTCATCTGGCCATCCCATAGAGGTCCTGTGAATGCCTTGCCAATGTAACAGTATTCCCCATATGGTTGCTGAGTAGGGACAATGAAAAACCATCGTGACAAAGTGGGCATTTCGGTGATGTAGGAACTCCCCATCTAGTAAGCCTGTCCCTAGTATAGAGCCTGTGCCAGCCTTAAGATGAAGATCCACTTGGGGGCTCCGAAGTTATTGCAAACCAACCTCTTCCATGGCACTATGAGAAACTCACCCCTCATCAGTTGATATATCTTCTTAGCAGAAAAGGATAATATTTGTGTGAAATCAGTTTCTTGAATGCCAATATCCTCTAAATATCGTCTAACTTTAAACAATTTTTGAACCATCCATGAAGCTTGTTTAGGCAAAGTGTTCCAGACCATCTGTCCCTTTATGTAGTAGTTGTGTATTCATTTAACCCACAGTTTATCCTTCTTTTTGCAAACATTCCACAAGAGTTTGCTAATAGCAGCCCTGTTCCATGTCTTGATATCCAACATATTTAGACCCCCTGCAGACTCGAGCATACAAATCCTTTCCCAAGCCAAGAGAGCTTTCTTTGACAAATTGGTACCTCCGGTCCAGAGAAATCTTCTACAAGTGGCATCAATCAACTTAACTATTTTAGCTGGTAAGATAAAGAGTTGGGACCAGAACACCTGTGTAGAGAAGAGTACATTCTTAATCAATTGGATTCTTCCTGCATAGGAAAGAAATTTGGTGGTCCAACTGGATATTTTCCCTAGCATCTTCTCTAATAATGGTTGGCACTGTGATAAAATACCTAGTTCATATTTTATCAATTCATTTTTTACTCGTATTAATGCAATAATCCATTCTTTTTAAATTTCATTTCGAAATATAATCACATCTTCCATTTACTGACAAGTAGCTTGTCCAAAAACCAATCGCAGATGAATTTGCGCCAAGCAAGAAAGTGGTAGTCACAGGAGTATATTGTTTGTTTGTTATCTCAGAAATGGAGTTGTGTGACATCTGCACATTGGCTTTAGTAGTCAATGTTGGTTGAAATAGCTAGTAGTAGTAAGTTTAATCAAGTAGTGGCATATGTAAATACCTTCCACAGAACAATCAGTGTCGAAGCCACATAGACCAAAGGTTGGTCAGATAAACGTCCTTCGTCGTAAAAATATATTGTACATATAGAAAATTATACTGCATATATATATTATTTTTTTTATCAATGTATTAAATCCTCCCTTGACGACTCAGAACAGTGATGTAGGAAAATTGTTGCATTGAATTAAGGATGTTCTTTTGGTTTTCTATTTCTTTTCCCCAAGATCTTTAGCATTCTTTAACTCTTCATCTTGCTGGAAGAAGCTAAAAGGATACAGCCATTTACCATATTGATTTGGAAGTCTCATCAAGATGAATGCACTGAGAAGGTGAAAGAGATTTTAGTTTTGTTGGAATATTATGCACTCACAACATAAAGCACAGTTAATGTATGAACCTATGGTTTCAAGTCGAACCATCATGGTTAATAAAATGCCAACTTGTTGGAAGCGTTTGACTTGAGCCCGTTAAAAATATCTTTGACAACCCCTTGTAATCCATCATATGTTTTGCTTTAGTAAGTTGTGAAAAGAGAAAATAAAAAAAATGATCCCTTAGGTTCAAAATAGTCTCTTAAGTATTTACTAAATAATTTTGGTCCTTTAAGTTTGTTAGATTAACACTTTCAGTCTCCATAAAATATTTATCGAACTCTGTTCGTTAAATTTGACAAAAACAGTGGGGTAAAATTTTAACTATTAACACTCTCAGTCTCCATAAAATAAATATTTCCTATTGAAATGAATATAATAACAAGGTAACCCAATTTCTTCTTTTGTTTGATTCTTCTTTTCCATTCAAGTAGGACCCCATAATGTTGTCTACTTTAGGTGACAAAGAAATCCATTATCAACATATTTTACAATTTCAAATATACTTTTTCTTCCTTTTATTAAAGTTGGAAGAAAATCCCAAACAAATTGATTCTTTTGTTTTCACTTCCATCTGCACAAAGAAAAGTTTAGTGTTGTCATCTGTTTTCAATTATTGGATGTTTTGTTGGTTCTTTTTCGAGATATCTCTAGAATTTTGTAATTCTTTATCTTGCTGGCGAAGTTTGAAGTATTAATTAATACTTGAAAATTTGTTTGTTAACATCTTCTTAAATAAATTAGAGTTGTTGAATTAACATATTTTACAATTTCAAAAATATTTTTCCAAAAAAATGATTCTAAGTAGGACCCATGGTGTTTTTGAAGTGAAGACAGGGCCATGTGATTCACTTTTTCTTTTTATCCCAATAATTCACAGAAACACTCTCTTTCATTTTCTTTCTATTTCTTCATCTTATTATTACCACAGTTTGTGTTTTCTTTTTCAGGTCAACATCCATGGCATCTTCTTCCTCTTCTGTGAGTAACTGTCCTCGATGGAAGTACGATGTCTTTTTAAGTTTTAGAGGTGCAGATACCCGGAGAACATTTACGGGTCACTTGTACGAAGGTTTGAAAAACAGGGGAATATTCACCTTTCAAGATGATAAAAGGCTAGAGCATGGCGATTCGATCTCAGAAGAACTCTTGAAAGCAATCGAAGAGTCTCAAGTTGCACTCGTCATTTTCTCAAAGAATTATGCTACATCCGGGTGGTGCTTGAATGAGCTAGTGAAGATCATGGAATGCAAGAAGAACGAAAATGGACAAACAGTCATACCGGTCTTCTATGATGTGGATCCATCACATGTTCGATACCAAAGGGAGAGCTTTGCAGAAGCACTTGCCAAACATGAATTAAAGTATAAGGATGATGTTGAGGGAATGGAAAAGGTGCAAAGATGGAGGATTGCCCTAACTGCTGCCGCAGATCTAAAAGGTTGTGATATCCGTGACAGGTGAGTTAAAAACACATAAACTAGAACAAAAGAATCTATACCTAAAAAAAGAGTCAAACAGAATATTAAATGAATTTTTCATATTTTTTGATTTATGTGGCTCTTCAGTAGTTTGATTTATGTGCTTAGTCCCTTGTCTTTTTGACCTGTATATACCAACAATCTTCTTACTTTTTGTAGGATTGAATCCGAATGTATTCAGGATCTTGTTGACCAAATTTCTTCCAAATTATGCAAGGCTTCTTTATCTTATTTGCAAGATATTGTGGGAATAAATACTCATTTAGAGAAAGTAAAATCCCTGCTAGAGATGGAAATTAAAGATGTTAGGATTGTGGGGATCTGGGGAATGGGGGGAGTTGGTAAAACGACTATAGCAAGAGCTATTTTTGATACACTCTCCCCTCAATTTGATGGCCGTGCTTGTTTCCTTGCGGATATAAAAGAAATTAACAAAATTGAAATGCATTCTCTGCAAAATATCCTTCTCTCTGAACTGTTAAGGGGAGAAGAAAATTCCGTGAATAATAAGGAGGACGGGAAGCGACTAATGGCTAGTAGACTTCGTTCTATGAAGGTTTTAGTTGTGCTTGATGACATTAATCATCGTGATCATTGGGAGTATTTAGCAGGGGATCTTCGTTGGTTTGGCAGTGGAAGTAGAATTATTGCAACAACTAGAGACAAGCAAATTATAGGTAAGAATAATGTAGTATATGAAGTAACTACACTACCCGAACATGATGCTATTCGGTTGTTCAAAAAATATGCTTTCAAGGATGAAGCTCCAAATGAGGATATTAAGAAGCTGGTATTGGAGGTAGTACGTCATGCTAAAGGCCTTCCTTTAGCCTTGAAACTGTGGGGTTCTTTGTTACATAACAAGGATACAACTATGTGGAAAGACGTTATCGACATGATAAAGACAGAATCTAGTCCAGACATTGTTAAAAACCTCACAATAAGTTATGAAGGGTTGGAGGATAAAGAGAAAATGATATTTCTAGATATCGCATGCTTCTTAAGAGGGATGGGAAAAGATAAGATCATACAAATTCTTGAGAGCTATGATTTGCACGCTGGTATCAGGTTGCATGGTCTAATTGAGAAATCTCTTGTGTTCATCTCTACATATGGTACAATTCAAATGCATGACTTAATACAAGACATGGGTAGATATGTGGCGACAATGCAAAAGAATGCGGGCAAATGTAGTAGAATATGGGACGACAAAGATTTTGAAGAAGTGATGGTCAACAATACAGTAAGCAATAATATTCGATTTCTAGTTTTATATTCAAAAGACATTTTAGTTGTTTACTTCAGCAGTATAAGCAAAAGTTACTGGTGCTCTTCATTGACATACTTTAATTATAAGCAATTCGTCAAGTAGCCACTTTAATTAGCACTTCCTAATTCACTTATCTTATGTAATTATGCCATGAATTAGTCAAGTATTTCTCTTGATAATTAATGTGGTACTCTATTTTTTTAATGGTGCTAGCTATTCAAGAACTTCAAGTACAATAACAAATAGTATAAAACTTGTAAGGAGTGAGAAAATATAGCCATATAAGCATGCATATTTTATAGGACATTTGAAGTTGTACTGTGTAGACTAATAATGATCCCTTTATCAGGGGACAAAAGCAATGGAAGCAATCTGGATACGTGGTGCTCAAAAACTATGTTTTAACAAAAAGGCCATGAAAAATATGAAAATGCTAAGAATATTATCTCTCGGACTTTTTGTTACACATGATGACTCCATTGAGTACCTGCCCAACAGCTTGCGTTATTTTGAGTTTTATAGGTATCCTTGGGAATCATTGCCACACAATTTTGAACCCAAAGGACTTGTTCATCTTGATCTCCGGGGAAGTTTGCTGCGTCATTTATGGATTGAAACAAAGGTACGATTGTTGAATTCAATTTTATTTTTCTGTTGATCAAATGCATAGATATACACTCAAAGTTAACATCAACTATCAATTAAACATCTCAACTATGACATATGCCTTAAATAAATGAAAATGGTTATTTCAATTGTTCTATTTTATGTGACATATTTTTCTTTTGGGTTATCCTAAAAACAATGATGATAAAATTCCTTAATGAGATGGTGTATAATCACAATACAAATATTTATAGCTTGTTTTAGATCCTACAAATTTCTAAAGTCAGTCTTCATTTTTGACCGATCTAATTCGGTCACATAAATTTGTAGGAAGAGGGTATTAATTCCAAAAGCTCAAATTTATGTGTTATATTTTATTTTAGATTTTTTCTCAGATTATTATAAGATCTTTATGTCTTTTTTAAAAATCCTTCTATCAATATTTTAACTCAGAAGCTCAATTTTTAAAATTTATTCAAACATTTTCATTCTAGGTTCGTTATCTTTGGATTTGTAAGGTAAGACCGAACCTCGCTTGCTTGTACTATTCTCTTTAGAAATTTAATGTTTTTATTGATAAAAGATTACCGTTGGACATCCCTCCTAGCGAATTAAAAAAAAAGGTTGTGCATAGTCGAATGGAAGGAATACTTATTAAAACAAATGGAGTTTATTTTGTACAACTATTTTTCTAGAATGAAAAAAAAGTTATCAATCTCATTCTAGGTTTTATGTAATACATTTATATGACATGCATAATTTACTTTTAATATATAGTGTAGAATTCTTATTAAATAAGCATAATACATTTTAAAACACTTATAATACATTTATATTGCATGCATAATTCACTTTTAATAGATAGTGCAAATTTTATTGATATCTTAATAATTTCAAATAGATAAATTTTTTAAGACACTTATAATTCATTTATAGTACTAGCATAATACATATTTTATTTGTATCTTAGTAATTACAGGATTTTGGGTTAAAAAGTTGGATTTGGGTGAAGACGTGAAGTGAAGAGAAAATAGTGAGTTTAGGTGAGATTTTAATTGAAAAGAGGGGCAAATGAAAAACTAAAGGGAGGGAGTGAATTTTTTTTTAACCCGCCTATTTTAGCCACGATATATTAGCTTTGATTTCTTATACTTAGAGAATATTATGCTTTTTTTATTAATTTTGCACCGTGTCTAGAAGCCGCTTTTTTAGGAGTGATAGTATTGCTATAAATGATAATAAATAAAAAATATATTTAAACACAATAATTATATATTAAAAAGTACTCATCCAAGTAATTAATCTTTTTACGAATATAATGGAGTTTCAACCAAATTTTTTTTCACGGGCTTGACCTGAAAAGAAAAATACAAGGGAGAAGTACACTTAATGGACAAAAAAACTAAACTAATTACATCCACATACCCCCTCCATTAGTTACTCTATTTATGTCCAGTCGGCTCAAACAATTTACTTCACGTGTCCCCTTTCCTTAAAGCCCACTTTCCTAATTTGTTTTAGGAATGCTTCGGCTGCTTTTGTTTCAAATTGTGAGGTGCTCTTTTTCATTAAATGCACAAAATTAATGATGGTTATGGTGGGTTTGTATGTGCATAGCTAGTCATTAATTTTTTGTTTTTATCTTAGTTTGTCTCTTCTTTTTCTTTTTCTTTTGTCTAATTATTTGAAGACTAATTAAAATATAATAAAATTAAATAATTAGACTATAATAAAAAGTAATTAAAAATAATTAGACAAAAAATACTAGTTTATTTATTTAAATTCAAGTTTATAGAAACATATTTATATTATTTTATTTTTAAATATAAAAAAAATTTATATCTAAAATATGATTATATTTTTTTATATTTTATGTACAAGTAAAAATTGCTAAAATTGATATAAAATTAAAATATAAAAATAAACATGTCCTCTATTTTTTTATTTTTTTGTTGGATTATCTTCTTTTTTTTATTCATTTCTTTTTAAAGATAAAGATAAAAATGTTTTTTTGTGTTATTTATTTATTTTATTTAAATATAATAATAAATTTAGTAATTAGTTATTTTTTTACTGATAAAAATACAGAAATAATTAATTAATTAGACTACAATAAGAAGTAGTTAAAAAATATTAAATTTACTAACTTATTTAATAAAACATAAATTAGTAGAAATATATATTTTATTTTTGGTTAGATTATCTTTTTTTATAATTATTTCTTTTGAAAAATAAAATATAATATATAAAGATAAAGATATTATCTAACTATTTTTAGATTAATCAATATATAAATAAAATTAATAAATAAATCTAATAATAAATAAATGACTGAAGCATACATCAAAGATATCATGTCAGTAGATAGATATACTATGATAGTATCATGTAGGTCTCACTAAGGGACTGAAACAAACATCAATAATACCATGATAATATATAGATATACCGTGATGGTATCACTGAGGCCTGAAACAAACTTCAATAATACCATGATAGTATATGAATTTACTGTGATGGTATCATGAAGGATTGTGAAGTGTTTTATTGAAGGACTAAAGTAGGCCTCCATAATACCATGTGAGTATATAAATATATTGTGATAGTATACTGAGTAGTGTCTCATTGAAGGACTAAAACAGTTATCCATGATACCATGCCAATATATAGATGTATTATGATGGTATCAGTCAATTTGTTTGAAAAGCTTCAAGGGAAGGGGGCATTTTCTATAATAAGTTAGGGGAGTATTTTTTGTAAAGGGATATTTAGTTGTAAATAATTTGCTCTTATGAGACATGCATGTACTTTTCCTAAAATACAATACTGAAAATGAAATAATCTTTGTGTCTATAGACGAAATAAAGTGAAAACATAGATGGAACTCTACTACCTTGGCTAATTTTTTTTTATTTGGATAACCATAGTGAAATTACAGTCAATTCTACTTTTTATTTATAATAATAATAACACTTTTATTTAGTTTCTGAACATGTAAAAAAATAAAAATAAAACAATTTCTAATTTTCCCATAAAATATTTTGTTGACTTTCATAATCTAATGTTGAAAAAAAAAACTTTCATAATCTAATAAGGGAGTAAATTAAACAAATTTTCTGTGTGTTGTGAATAGGCGCTTTTGCCGTCTCTACGGAGGCTAAATCTCAGGGAATCCAAAAGGCTGATTCGAACACCAGATTTCACGGGAATGCCAAATTTGGAGTATTTGAATCTTGAGAAATGTTCGAGTCTTGAAGAGGTTCACCCTTCCCTTGGATATTGCAAAAAACTCATCGGGTTAGATTTGTATCGTTGTGAAAGCCTTAAGAGGTTTCCATGTGTTAACGTGGAATCTCTTCAATATCTGGATCTACAAAAATACTATAAATTAGAGAAATTTCCAGAGTTAGTGCACATGAGTCCCTCTGGGATAAGGGAATTACCATCATCTTTTTTTCAGCACCAAGCAACTCATCTTACAGAGCTAGATTTGAGTGATATGAAAAACCTTGTAGCTCTTTCAAGCAGCATTGGCATGTTGAAAGGTTTGTTGAAGCTAAATGTGTGGGGTTGCTCAAAACTTGAAAGCTTGCCAAAAGAGATAGGTGATTTAGAAAACTTGGAGAAGCTTCATGCCAGGTGTACTCTAATTTCACGACCTCCATCTTCCATTGTCCGCTTGAACAAGCTTAAGTACTTGTATTTTGGAAAAGAAAAATCAGAAGATGGAGTGTGCTTTGTGTTCCCTCAGGTGAATGAAGGGTTACGCTCATTGGAACAACTGAATCTCAGTGGCTGCAATCTAATAGATGGAGGACTTCCAGAAGACATTGGATGCTTATCCCATTTGGAAGACTTGGATCTCAGCGGAAATAAGTTTGAGCATTTGCCTCGAAGCATAGCCCAACTTGGTGCTCTTCGATCCTTGGACCTAACACATTGCAGTAGGCTCAAAGAGTTGCCAGATTTCATAGGGATGCGATACTTGGATACTTTGAAACTCGGTTTTTGCAATCTAATAGATGGAGGACTTCCAGAAGACATTGGATGCTTATCCTATTTGAAAGAGCTGTATCTCAAGGGAAATAATTTTGAGCATTTGCCTCGAAGCATAGCCCAACTTTGTGCTCTTCGATCCTTGGACTTACGATATTGCAAGAGGCTTATACAGCTGCCAGAATTTCCACAGCAATTAAATAGAATAGATGCAGATTGGAGCAATGATTGGATCTGTAGTTCTTTGTTTCAGAATATCTCGTCATTGCAGCATGACATCTCTGCTTCAGATTCCTTGTCACTAAAAGTGTTTACCAGTTGGGCGTATGGGATAATCCCAAGTTGGTTCCACCATCGGGAAACTGGTACAAGTGTATCAGTCAATTTGCCCGAAAATTGGTATGCAAGTGGTAACTTCTTGGGATTTGCTGTATGTTACTCTGGCAAATTAATTGACATCACAGCACACTTGATTCCCTTATGTGATGATGGGACGTCGTGGATCACCCAGAAACTTGCCTTATCCAACCATTCAGAAGAATTTCCAGAATTTTATATACATTTTGAGTTGGTACCTTTTGCTGGCTTATGGGATACATCTAAGGCAAATGGAAAAACACCAAATGACTATGGGCGCATTAGGCTATCTTTCTCTGGAGAAAGGAAGAAATTTGGACTTCGTTTGTTGTATAAAGATGAACCAGAGCTTGAGGCCTTGTTACAAAATAATGATGAACAAACAGAACGTTGCATTGGGACAAGGAGGAGCCGTTATGATAATAGTGAACACGTGACCAATGAAGCCAGTTGCTTGTCTTCTAAGAAACAAAGGTCACATTCTAATGTTCGTGGGAACTCTGTCTAAAGGTCACAGTCTCTTCAGAAACTTTGCAGCTCTGTCTACATGACTTGTTTTCTTTTTCTAGTTGGTAATGTAATTGTGTTCTCTCCTATTAGCTCCAAAACTGATCAATTTTTTCTTCTTTTTTCCTTTTTGCTTCTTTTCTTGTTTCCCCTATTGACAGGAGACTTGTGTTGTATTAACGAAGGTGAGTTAAAGGCTAACAACAAGTTTAAATTTTCGGTGCTGTGTTAACCAAGGTGAGCTCATCATGCGGCATTGATTTAACTGACTCTAAAACGGTTTGTTCAAATAAATTATTTCATTTCTTTAACTAGTTTAGAACCTTTTCAGTGAGAATTAAGGACTATGATTTCTCCTCAGTAATCAATTATCATGTTTGTTTTGAAGTATCATGGTTTCTTTAGCAGATGAATACTTCAATGCTATTTCCTTTGTTCAAACATTTTCTTGTCGAAAGGTAACGATCATGCTCTAACTTTAGCAATACACTCTTGCTACATGTAGGGTTCTTTCTTACATTTCTGTATCATCATTCCTTTAAACTACTCTTGTATACTCTCCATCAGAAATTTGATGTTCACCTTTTTACTTGCAAAATATTTTTCTCGTGAAGTTGAGGTTTGTTCTCTCTCGTAAACTCCTTCAGTTCTTTTTATATGACAATGTTAGTGAATCGGGAACCTTTTGGACGTACCAAAAGCAGGGGCGGAGCTAGGTAGGACTGAGGGGTTCATCTGAACCCCTTTGATGGAAAATTACACTATTTATACATGGTTGAATTTATTTTTTTGTTATATATAGTAGATGTTGAACCCCTTCGACTTCTTCGTGTGTTTACTTCTTCATATTTTGAATCCTCTTAGTGAAAATCCTGGCTCGGCAACCAAAAGTACCGTTTAGAACTTATGGTTTTAAATGTAGCATTGACACGTTTGATTTGTTCTTAATTTTCCATTCAAGTAGGACCCACAATGTTGTCTGCTTTCGGTGAAGAATCCATTATCAACATATTTTACAAAATTTCAAATATACTTTTTCATCCATAAATTAGGGCATCTCATTCACTTTTTCAAGGGGTGTGCATCGGTCGGTTCGGTTCGGTTTTGTATATTATCGGTTTGGTTTATCGGTTATCGGTTTGTAAACATGCAAAATCGATAACCAAACCAATAAGATATTCGTTATCGGTTTTCGGTTAATCGATTTTTGGTCCTTAACGGTTCGGTTATCGGTTTAACCGATAAGAAAATGCTCCTATAATATTTTTGATTTCTCTTATTTTCTTCTTCATATATAGACTACTTTCATGCATAAACATCTATACAAATTACAAGCATAAGCAAATTCAAATACGTTATTACTAAAATAAACTTATTTTCTTTCTTATTAAGTAGAAAACTTGAATACAGTAGCAACGGTAGCAATTTCTCAAAAAGAAAAGCAACATTGATAGTTAGAATGCTATCAAACCAATGACTTTAGAAAAAAAACAACAACACTAAGACAACAACTATAAAATGCAAAAAACAATAGGGTATATATATTTAAAATCTAAAGCCACTATTATACAATTATGAATAAAAATATAATCTTATTGGGTTATCGGTTTAACCATTAACTAAAACCTTAAAACCGATACCAAACCGATAGCCCAATAATTTTTTTTAGAAAACCGTTTAAAAACCGTTAACCCAATAACCTAATACCAATAAACCAATAATATTTTTATCGATTCGATTTATCGGTTAAATCGGTTTTTGCACACCCCTACTTTTTCATAGTCACCATTCACCAACTTCCTCTTCTTTTTTCTCTTTCTAATTTGTAGCTTCTTGGGCTTGTACTTTTAGCTGTTCATAGACCTATGTATATACTAGATTAAAAAATACCTTAAGACTGTTTTTTTATTCAAAAAATAACACTTAGCTTTTAAAAATTACTTTACCCATTTTTTTGCCCCTTCAGATGCGACCCAAATAAAAAGAACTCAATCCCTCTTTTATTAAATTCTGAAGGGCACCAATTTCTTCTCTCTCCTCTATTATTGATTCTTCTTTTTCAAACAAAGTAGGACCCCTACATTAGTGCTGTCTGCTTTTAACATAGGGCCATCTAATTCACTTTTTCTTTCTCATCCATGTGACCATAATTAATACTTGAAAATTTGTTTCTTTAACATCTTCTTCCTCCTCTACTCTTTAATTTTTAATAAATTACTTGTTGAATTAACATATTTTACAATTTCAAAAATATGTTTTCGAAAAATTGACTCCAAGTAGGACCCTAAATGTTTTTGAAGTCAAGTCGTCTTGTTAAAGGTGTACCCAATGGATAATAAAGTAAGAAAAAAAATAAAAAATTCTTAACTCTTACCACAACCACACATTTCTTTTCTACTAAATAAAACTTTGGTTCAAAGAACATTAAGAAGCTTCACAGAAATTTCCTATATGTAAACTCTTCATATTTGATCTCCTATATGTAACTTTGTCCCAAATATCATCATTCATCACAACCATAATCTATCCAAACACTTGCTTTAATTTTCTTTTTCTTCTCAAATTTTAACAACTTCATGGCATCAACTTCTTCTTCTGCAATCAATTCACAGTACCGTCCTCGATGGAAGTACGATGTATTTATAAGTTTTAGAGGTGAAGATACTCGAAAAACATTCACCAGTCACTTGTACGAAGGTTTGAAAAACAAGAGAATATTCACCTTTCGGGATGATAAAAGGCTAGAGTATGGCGATTCAATCCCAGATGAACTCTTGAAAGCTATTGAAGAGTCTCGAGTTGCTATCGTAGTTTTCTCAAAGAATTTTGCTACATCGAACTGGTGCTTGAATGAACTAGTGAAGATCAGGGAATGCAACGACAAAAATGGACAATTAGTCATACCGGTTTTCTATGATGTGGATCCATCACATATTCGGAAGCAAACGGAGAGCTTTGCAGTAGCATTTGCCGAACACGAAAAAAAGTATAAGGATGATGTTGAGGGAATGCAGAAGGTGAAAGCATGGAGGACAGCTCTAACTGCCGTCGTAGATCTAAGCGGTTGTGCTGTCCGTGACAGGTGAGTTAAATACACCAACCGACCCGTGAACACCCCTAATCATAATTATGCACTCTACAGTGTAAAATACTTTTTGACCTGCATATATCAACAATCTTCTTAATTTTTGTAGGACTGAATCAGAATGTATTCGTGATATTGTTGACCAAGTTTCTTCCAAAATATGCAACACTTCTTTATCTTATTTGCAAGATATTGTGGGAATAGATGCTCATTTGGAGAAAGTAAAATCCCTGCTAGAGATGGAAATTAATGATGTTCGGATTGTGGGGATATGGGGAATGGGGGGAATCGGTAAAACGACTATAGCAAGAGCTATTTTTGATACACTCTCCCCTAAATTTGATGGTGCTTCTTTCCTTGGGGATATTAAAGAAAATAAAGAAATGCATTCTCTGCAAAATATCCTTCTCTCTGAACTGTTAAGGGGAGATGAAAATTCCGTGAATAATAAGGAGGGGGGGAAGCGTATGATGGCTAGTAGACTTCGTTCTATGAAGGTTTTAGTTGTGCTTGATGACATTAATCTTGAGTCCTTGTTACAAATGAGGGAAACTAATGATGAACCAACAGAGCACTCCATTGGGACAAGGAGGAGCAGATATGACGATAGTGAACACCATGATGAAGCCAGTTGCTCGTCTTCTAAGAAACAAAGGTCACATTCTAATGTTCGTGTGAGCTCTGTCTTTGAGAATCTGCAGCAACAACCAGTCTCTTCTGAAACTTTGCAGCTCTTTCCCACAACCCCAGGAATTTAGCTTAAATATAGGTAATATACTACATTACTTGTTTTCTTTTCTAGTTAGCTCCAAAACTGATCAATTTTTTCTTCTTTTTTCCCCTATTAACCAAGGTGAGTTAAAGGCTAAAAACAAGTTTAAATTTTCGATGCTCAAATCAGATCCCGGAATCATGCGACATTGATTCAATTATTACCTAAGATCACTCCCAAATCAATTGTTTGAAAATTCATGAACTCTCAAATTCATGCTGCCGTTTTGAAAAGATTTCATAAAGTGCAGGCAATACTAATACAATCACAGAAAAAATGAAAATCCTTGATATTCCACAGGCTTTTCCTGTCAAAGTGAACTATCTAACAACATACATTTCCATATCATCATTCCTTCAAACTACTCTTGTATACTCTCCATCAGAAATTTGATGTTCACCTTTTTACTTGCAGAATAATTTTCTCGTGAAGTTGAGGTTTGTTCTCTCTCGTAAACTCTCAGTTCTTTTTAGATGACAATGTTAGTGAACCAGGAACCTTTAGGACGTACCAAAAGCAGGGGCGGACCTAGATAGGACCTTCGGATGGAAAATTACACTATTTATACATGGTTAAAATTATTTTTTATGTATGCATAGTAGATGTTGAACCTCCTCCTGCTTCTTCGTGTGTTTACTTTTTCATATTTCAAACCCTCTTAGTGAAAATCCTGGCTCCGCAACCAAACGTACCGTTTAGAACTTATGGTTTTAAACGTAGCATTGACATTTTTCTTTTTGATTATTTTAAGTGGTTCTAAGATGTTTTATTCTGCTTCTGGATTACTTTGGCAGAGCAACTAGACTCTTGGCCTGTGAAAAAGATTCGTGAAAGAACTTGGGTATGCAATAATCCGTTCTCTTCAAATCTTTATATATCTATATACTGGTCCTATTAGTAAAGGTGACACAACAACACATTTCATAGACCAGAATACCACGTTTCATTTTGAAATAAAATCACTTCTTTACATTTGCTGATGAGTAGCCTTTCCAAAATCCTATTGCAGATGAATGTGCACGAAGCAAGAAAGTTGTGCCAAAACAAGTGGATGAAAGAAGCATTGGACCAAAGGGAACTATTTCGGGGAATTAAATGTACCTCCAGTGGTAGAGCAACTGTTCTACTAGAGTTGGAGTTGTGTGACATAATATAGAATTAGAATCAGAGTTGTTAAAGGAGATGAAACATGTATATTTTTTGCTATCCAATTGAACTTTTGCCTTGCTCGGCATAAGTTCTGTATGAATTAAGTTATGTTAAATGACTTATGCCGTGAAAAAAGTGTTTGTGTGAATTAACTTGTTCAATCACAACAAAGTCAGCTGTGTTGTGTGATGACAGAGAATTTGTTTTGATTATTTCTATTAATAATTGACTGCTTCAATCAAAATGGACGTCAAGTGTTGTCTGGTGACGAAAGAATTAGTTTGTTTAGATTGTTTTTATTAATTCAGTATGTTGAAGATTGAGGAATATTTTGCTGGATTAAGACTTTTTCAGCTTCCGTGGATAATTACAACAGAAAGAACAAGACTTCCTCAGGAAGTTTTTTCTCTTAATTCTTTGGCAGAGAAGAGAAGGTGGGGGGACTGGCCTTTGAAGAAATTTCCTAATAACAATAATTCTAAGCTTCACAGAAATTTCCTATTAATTATGGAGTAATATTATTAGTTGACTAGATCCAACATCAATAATTTATTCAAATGGAGTTGAGGCCATGTTCACAGAATCTTTCATATTTTATTTCTTCTTTCCTGTATATAACTTTTGTCCAAAATATCATCAATTCATCTCTTGCCACAACCACACAGTTTATTTTTCTTTTCGGATCTTGACAATTAATCGAATCTTATATGGCATCATCCTCTTCTTCTGTGAGTGATTCACAGTATGGTCCTCGATGGAAGTACGATGTCTTTCTAAGTTTTAGAGGTGAAGATACTCGTAAAACAATTACGGGTTACTTGTACTAACGCTTGACAAGGAGGGGAATAATCACCTTTCAAGATGATAAAAGGCTAGAGCATGGCAATTCGATCCCAGAAGAACTCTTGAAAGCTATCGAAGACTCTCAAGTTGCCCTCGTCATTTTCTCAAAGAATTATGCTACATCGAGGTGGTGCTTGGATGAACTAGTGAAGATCATGGACTGCAAGAAGGACGAAAATGGACAAACAGTCTTACCGGTCTTCTATGATGTTGATGCAACAGAAGTTTGAAACCAAAGGGGGAGCTTTGCAGAAGCATTTGCCAAACACGAGTTAAAGTATAAGGGTGATGGTGATGAGGGGATGCAGAAAGTGCAAAGATGGAGGACTGCCCTAACTGCTGCTGCAAATCTAAAAGGATATGTATTCCCTAACGGGTGAGTTAAACAGACATAAACTGAAACTAAACAGATAATATTATGGACTCTACAATGTGAAATACTTCTTATTCTTGACCTTTTACTCTGTATATATTAGCAATTTTTATTTTTGTTTTTAGGGTTGAATCAGACTCTATTGAGCGTATTGTTGATGACATTTCGTCCAAATGCAAGACTTCAGTATCTTATTTGCAAGAAGTTGTGGGAATAGATACTCAATTAGAGAAAGTAGAATCCCTACTAGAGATGGAAATTGATGATGTTCGGATTGTGTGGATCTGGGGAATGGGGGGAGTCGGGAAAACGACAATAGCAAAGACTATTTTTTTATAAACTCTCATCCAAATTTAAAGATGTTTGTTTCCTTGAGAATATCAAAGAAAACAAACATAGTATCGACTCAACGCAAAATATCCTTCTCTCTAAACTGTTTGGGGAAAAAGAAAATTGTGTGACAGATAAGGAGGAGGGGAGGAGTCTGCTGGCTCGTAAACTTCCGTCTAAGAAGGTTTTAGTTGTGCTTGATGATATAGATCACAGAGATCAGTTGCATTACCTAGCAGAGCTTGGTTGGTTTGGCAAGGGCACTAGGATTATTGCAACTACTAGAGACAAGCGTTTGATAGGGGAAAATGATGTAGTATATGAAGTGGAAACACTAAGCGACTATGATGCTATCAAACTGTTCAACCAATATGCTTTCACAAAAGAAGTTCCAGATGAGTGTTTTAAGGATCTAACATTGGAGATAGTACGTCATGTTAAAGGCCTTCCATTAGCCCTGAAAGTGTTGGGTTCTTCGTTACACCGGATGGATATAACTGAGTGGGAAAGTGCTCTGGATCGAATAAAGAAAAACTCTGATTCAGAAATTATTGAAAACCTCAAAATAAGTTATGATGGATTGGAGCCGGAAGAGCAAGAGATATTTCTAGATATAGCATGTTTCTTCCGAGGAAAAAAAAAAAAAGTCATGCAAATTCTTCAGAGCTGTTATGCTGGACCAATAAGCGGATTGAGCGTCCTAGTTAACAAATCTCTTGTGTCCATTTCTGAAAATAATAGGATGGAAATGCATGACTTAATACAAGATATGGGTCGATATATAGTGAAAGTGCCAAAGCATCCGGGAGAACGTAGCAGACTATGGAATGTTGTAGATGTCGAAGAAGTGATGGTCGACAATACGGTAATCTTCGATTTCCAGTTTTCATATTCCAAAGACATGTAGGCCAGTCAATTGCAATTATTTGTTCCTCTTGCTTCATATTCTTGCAGGTACATCATTTTAGTTGTTTAATTGCCTAATGTAGCTAGCTACTTCATCAATTTGTGACTCGTATTTTTTTTATCAGGGCACTATGGCACTGGAAGCAATATGGTGTACTTATTCTGAGAAACTATGCTTTAGCAAAGATGCAATGAAAAATATGAAAAGGCTTAGATTACTATGCATATGTTTTGAGGCCGACTATTATAGGTCATTCCCAGACTTTTCACATTCCTCTTCGAGTGATTTGGAAGATGTTCCCTACGAGTCCGATTGCCATGATGATTCCATTGAGTATCTGCCTAACAACTTACGTTGGTTTGTCTGGCATGACTATCCTCGGAAGTCATTGCCAGAAAATTTCAAACCCCAAAATTGTGATTTGTGATGACTGCTTCTAAAATCAACAAATGTTTGAAAAGGTCAATAAAATTAACTTTATACATGAAAGGTCTAAAAAAAAAAATTATTAATTGTTATGATGACTTGGAAGGTGTTTGCTAGTATAAATATATATAATCAATGTTTATACATACTTATACATGGTAGATATATTATTTAAATATTATATATGTGTATATATATATTATATAATTATGTATAAAATAAATAATAATTTAAAAGTATGTATTAAATATCTTTTATACCCTATTATACAAGTTTATACATTTGTGTACGGTAAGAGTATAATGTTGTATAAAGATGTATAAAGTTGTATAAATATGTATAAAGATGTATATCGTGTAAAACTGGGCTATTGCGGGTGTAATTATTTTTATGGGCTATGTAAATGTAATTATTTTTCTTAAACGGTCTATTTTTGAAATTATCCGATTTATTTAGTTTCTGAACATGTATAAAAATGAAAATAAAACTATTTCTAATTTTCCCACAAAATATTTTGTTAACCGTCGTAATCTATCAATGGATTAAATTAATCAATTTCTTTTTGTGTTGAATAGGAGGATTTGCCATATCTGCGGAAGCTAGATCTCAGCTACTCTAAAAACCTGATGCGAACACCAGATTTCACGGGGATGTCAAATTTGAAGTATTTGAATCTGGAGGGATGTACGAGTCTTGCCAGAGTTAGAGATTCACATGAGATGCTCGGGGATAAGGGAACTACCTTCATCTATTATTCAGCATAAAGCTCGTCTTACAAGGCTAGATTTGAGTTGTATGAAAAACCTTGTAGCTCTTCCAAGCAACATTTGTAAGTTGGTTTGGTGAAGCTAGATGTGTCCTTCTGCTATGCACTTGAAAGCTTGCCAGAAGAGATAGGTGATTTAGAAAACTTGGAGGAGCTTGATGCCAGCTATACTCTAGTTACTAGTGTAATTGTGTTGTCCAAAACTGATCAAATTTTTTTTCCTTTTTGTTTTGTTTCTTGTTTTCTCTATTGACAGGAGCTCCTCGATCAATGGGTGGCTTGTTCTGTATTAACCCCAGCAATGTTGGCTTTAGCTTAGAAACAGTCCTTGCAAGGTTCGGGGAAGGATCGCACCCTAATGAGGTGTGACATAGGCGACCTACCCCGAACGCAAATGCGAGTGTAAAGGGTGTTTAGCGGGTTTAGTTGAGCACACTGTTTCAGCTCAAATCATAACAATTTCCAATTCAATAAGAAAAGTTTGTCTCTCTCGTGTTCATACAATGGTCTAGGTTATGTGGGTATTAGTTATCCGAGTATGGACGAGGAATTGCAATACCAAATCTAGAATTTTCTCAAGTAAATTTTATTTTATTATGCATATCAGCATATGTTTCTTTAATATCCTGTAAGGTCAAAAGAAATTAGCCCTTTCTTATGTCATATATATTCAGTGCAACAATATAATAAAACTTTGGTTCAAAGAACATTAAGAAGCTTCACAGAAATTTCCTATATGTAAACTCTTCATATTTGGTCTCCTATATGTAACTTTGTCCCAAATATCATCATTGCTATGTGTAAACTCTTCATATTTGATCTCCTATATGTAACTTTGTCCCAAATATCATCATTCATCACAACCACAATCTATCCAAACACTTGCTTTAATTTCCTTTTTCTTCTCAAATTTTAACAACTTCATGGCATCAACTTCTTCTTCTGCGAGTGATTCACAGTACTGTCCTCGATGGAAGTACGATGTATTTATAAGTTTTAGAGGTGAAGATACTCGAAAAACATTCACCAGTCACTTGTACGAAGGTTTGAAAAACAAGGGAATATTCACCTTTCAGGATGATAAAAGGCTAGAGTATGGCGATTCAATCCCAGATGAACTCTTGAAAGCTATTGAAGAGTCTCGAGTTGCTATCGTAGTTTTCTCAAAGAATTTTGCTACATCGAGCTGGTGCTTGAATGAACTAGTAAAGATCAGGGAATGCAACGACAAAAATGGACAATTAGTCATACCGGTTTTCTATGATGTGGATCCATCACATATTCGGAAGCAAACGGAGAGCTTTGCAGTAGCATTTACCGAACACGAAAAAAAGTATAAGGATGATGTTGAGGGAATGCAGAAGGTGAAAGCATGGAGGACAGCTCTAACTGCCGTCGTAGATCTAAGCGGTTGTGCTGTCCGTGACAGGTGAGTTAAATACACCAACCGACCCGTGAACACACCTAATCATAATTATGCACTCTACAGTGTAAAATACTTTTTGACCTGCATATATCAACAATCTTCTTACTTTTTGTAGGACTGAATCAGAATGTATTCGTGATATTGTTGACCAAGTTTCTTCCAAGTTATGCAACACTTCTTTATCTTATTTGCAAGATATTGTGGGAATAAATACTCATTTAGAGAAAGTAAAATCCCTGCTAGAGATGGAAATTAATGATGTTCGGATTGTGGGTATATGGGGAATGGGGGGAATCGGTAAAACGACTATAGCAAGAGCTATTTTTGATACACTCTCCCCTAAATTTGATGGTGCTTCTTTCCTTGGGGATATTAAAGAAAATAAAGAAATGCATTCTCTGCAAAATATCCTTCTCTCTGAACTGTTAAGGGGAGAAGAAAATTCCGTGAATAATAAGGAGGGAGGGAAGCGTCTGATGGCTAGTAGACTTCGTTCTATGAAGGTTTTACTTGTGCTTGATGACATTAATCATCGGGATCATTGGGAGTATTTAGCAGGGGATCTTCATTGGTTTGGCAATGGAAGCAGAATTATTGCAACAACTAGAGACAAGCAAATAATAGGGAAGAATAATGTAGTATATGAAGTTACTACACTACCCGAACATGATGCTATTCAGTTGTTCAATCAATATGCTTTCAAGGATGAAGCTCCAAATAAGGATATTAAGAAGCTGGCATTGGAGGTAGTAAGTCATGCTAAAGGCCTTCCTATAGCCTTGAAATTGTGGGGTTCTTTGTTACATAACAAGCCAACAACTATGTGGAGAGACGTTATCGACATGATAAAGACAGAATCTAGTCCAGACATTGTTAAAAACGTCACAATAAGTTATGAAGGGTTGGAGGATAAAGAGAAAATGATATTTCTAGATATCGCATGCTTCTTAAGAGGGATGGTAAAAGATGAGATCATAGAAATTCTTGAGAGCTATGATTTGCACGCTGGTATCAGATTGCATGGTCTAATTGAGAAATCTCTTGTGTTCATCTCTACATATAATACAATTCAAATGCATGACTTAATACAAGACATGGGTAGATATGTGATGACAATACAAAAGAATGAGGGCAACTGTAGCAGAATATGGGACAACGAAGATTTTGAAGAAGTGATGGTCAACAATACAGTAAGTAGGCTAAACAATGCAATAATATTCGATTTCTAGTTTCATATTCAAAAGACATTTAGTTGTTTACTTCAGTAGTATAAGGAAAAGTAACATAATTCGTCAAGTATTTCTCTTGAGTGACATACTTTTAAAGAAAGACTTGTATAATTAATATTGTACTCTATTTTTTTAATGGTGCTAGCTCGTCAAGAACTTCAAGTGCAATAACAAATAGTGTAAAACTTGTAAGGAGTGAGAAAATATAAGCATGCCTATTTTATACAACATTTGAAGTTGTTGTATGTAGACTAATAATGATCCCTTTATCAGGGGACAGAAGCAATGGAAGCAATCTGGATAGATAGTGTTCAAAAACTATGCTTTAGCAAAATAGTCATGAAAGATATGAAAAGGCTTAGAATATTACACATCAGTGGTTTTGATACACATGATGACTCCATTGAGTATTTGCCCAACAGCTTGCGTTGGTTTGAGTTTTATCAGTATCCTTCAGAATCATTGCCAGAAAATTTTGAACCCAAAAGACTTGTTCATCTTGATCTCCGACACAGTTCACTGCGTCATTTATGGATTGAAACAAAGGTACAATTGTTGAATTCAATTTTGTTTTTCTCTTGGTCAAATACCTAGATATACACTCAAAGTTGACAACAACTATCAATTAGACATCTTAACTATTCTATTTATGGACCTTATTATCGACATAGCTCATAAATGTGTCATTTGAATACCCTGACAATGCTTTGCTTTGGATGATTTAATAACCAGCAACAACTTTCAAAAAAAAATTAGGAAAGTAATCTCTTCTTTCATTTCATTTTCTTACTTCCAGCTGGTGAGAGATTGGTGAGAGGGCTGGGAGAAGAAGAAATAAGAGTGGTATGGGTGTAGCTTTAAAAAAATTATTGTACGTATTTCTTTACTTCGATAACACGTAGAATTTTTCCCTTTAAAATTACATGTGTCATTGGTTTATTTAACTTGTCATAATGATTGAAATTCATGCGTGAAGATTGTCGGGCACAGGTGTGCACGATGCTCAATTATGACAGTGAGAGGTCTCTTTATGGTCGTTAGGACGGTTAAGATATCCTTCTAGAAGAAATTAGTATCAATCTTTAGTGTTAGTTAGTACCAAGCAATTGGTTTTATTTGAGGTTCGGTCCTTTCGCGAATCCTGCACATAGCGGGAGTTTTAATACACCGGACTGTCCTAAAAGTATACATATGCCTTAAATAAATGAAAAATGCTATTTAATTTGTTCCATTTTATGCGACATATTTTTCTTTCTGATTGTCCTAAAAACATTGATAATAAAAATCCTTAATGAGATGGTGTAAAATCACAGTACAAATATTTGTAGCTTGTTTAAACCACAAGTTTTACTTAAATTGGGACTAAGAGAAAATTTATTCCAAAAACTCAAATTTGTGTATTATATATTATCTTAGATTATTCTCGGATTATTATAAGATTTTTATGTTCTTTTTCAAATCATCGTATCAATATTTTAACTCAGAAGCTCAATTATAAAAACGCATTCAAATATTTTCCTAGTAAGATATGAATCTCATTCTAGGTTCGTTACCTTATTAGGCCTAACCTCCTTACTTGTACTCTTCTCCTTAAGATTTCATTTTTATTTATTGATAAAAGATTACCCCTAGACACCCTCCCAAAAATAAAAGGTCGTAATTCGGATGGAAAGAATACTTATTAAAACAAACGGAGTTTATTTTGTACAACTATTTTCTAGAATGAAAAAAATTATCAATCTCATCCTTGGTTTTATGTAATGGGACGGAAGAAATACTTATCAATACATATTGTAGAGAACAATTTATAAAATACATATATTACATGTTTTATTCATGGATAATACATTTATATACATATTGATACCAACCAGAATAATTTATCACACACTTTAAGACACTTATAATACATAGTACAAATTTCTTACAAAACAAACATAATACATTTTAAGACACTTATAATACATTTATATTGCAGGCATAATTCACTTTTAATATATAGTGTAAATTTTATTGATATTTTAATAATTTCAAACAAATAATTTTTTTAAGACACTTATAATTCATTTATAGTACTAACATAATACATATTTCATTGGTATCTTAGTAATTACAAAAATTTTGGTGAAGAAGTTGGATTTGGGTGAAGACGTGAAGTGATTGAAAATAGTGAGTTTAGGTGAGATTTTGATTGAAAAGGGGGCAAATGAAAAATTAGAGGGAGTGAATTTTTTTAATTCGCCTATTTTAGCCACGATATATTAGCTTCGATTTCCTATACGCAGAGAACATTATACTTTTTTATTAATTTTGCCACTATTTTAACCGTGGCTAAAAAATCGTGGCTAGAAGCTGCTTTTTTGGTAGTGATAATATTGCTATGTATTGCTATAGATGATAACAAATAAAAAATATATTTAAAAATAATAATTATTTATTAAAAAGTACTCACTCAAGTAATTAATTCTTTCACGAATATAATAGAGTTTCAACCAAATTTTTTTCCATGGGCCTGGCCCGTAAAGAAAAATACAATGCTGAAAATAAATAATTGTTGTATCTATAGACGAAATAAAATGAAAACATAGATGGAACTCTACTACCTTGGCTAAATCTTTTTTATTTGAATAAACATAATGAAGTTTTTAGATATTCTACCTTTTATTTATAATACTAGTGGCGAGAAGTCGGTACACAATATTTGTTTATCAAATTATTTTTTTATATAGTGTCAAAGATATATTTATGTTAAATGATTTAAAATTTTAATGTAAAATAAGTTGTATATATTTGTATGGTAGTAAATCATCTTATTAAGTGTAAGATAAATACATGATAAATATTATTAATATTGAAAAAATTTAAGTGGTGTTGATTAAATAATTTTTAATTTTTAATCTAAAATATGTGAGGAGATCCACTGAGATGTCCATAATCGAAATATTTTTGTTCATCGGCTGTCGTTTTTTAAAATTTACACAAATATCATCCGCATTTAAAGTAATAAATCTATAACAAAAAAGCATGAATTTAAAACTAAAAGACGCAACCTAAGTGAAAATTGAAAAATACACAAAAGCATATAAAATGACAAAAAGATGTGCTTGCTTGCCGCCCAACTCTCTCTTATATAATATAAGAGAAATAACACCTTTATTTAGTTTCTAAACATGTATGAAAATGAAAACAAAACAATTTCTAATTTTCCCACAAAATATTTTGTTGACCGTCGTAATCTATCAAGGGATTAATATTAAATAATTTCTTTTTGTGTTCTTAATAGGCACTTTTGCCGTCTCTACGAAAGCTATATCTCAATTGCTCTAAGAACCTGATGCAAACGCCAAATTTCACGGGAATGTCAAATTTGGAGTATCTGAATCTGGAAGAATGTACGAGTCTTGAAGAGATTCACCCTTCCCTGGGATATTGCAAAAAACTCATCTGGTTAGATTTGTTTCATTGTGAAAGCCTTAAGAGGTTTCCATGTGTTAACGTGGAGTCTCTTGAATATCTGAATCTACGATTTTGCTCTAGTTTAGAGAAATTTCCAGAAATCCTTGGAACAATGAAGCCGGAGTTTGAGATTCACATGGAAAGCTGTGGAATAAGGGAAATACCACAATCTTTTATTCATCACCAAGCTCATATTACAGAGCTAAATTTGAGATTTATGGAAAACCTTGTAGCTCTTCCAAGCAGCATTTGTAAGTTGAAAGGTTTGGTGAAGCTAAAGGTGTCCTCCTGCTCAAAACTTGAAAGCTTGCCAGAAGAGATAGGTGATTTAGAAAACTTGGAGGAGCTGAATGCCAGCTATACTCTAATTTCACGACCTCCGTCTTCCATTGTCCGCTTGAACAAGCTTACATTCTTGAGTTTTGAAATAGAAGAATCAGAAGATGGAGTGTTCTTTGTGTTCCCTCAGGTGAATGAAGGGTTACGCTCATTGGAACAACTGAATCTCAGTGGCTGCAATTTAATAGATGGAGGACTTCCAGAAGACATTGGATGCTTATCCTATTTGGAAGACTTGGATCTCACCGGAAGTAATTTTGAGCATTTGCCTCGAAGCATAGCCCAACTTGGTTCACTTCGATCCTTGAACTTACAATATTGCAATAGGCTCAAAGAGTTGCCAGATTTCACGGGGATGCAATGCTTGGAGACTTTGAAACTCAATTACTGCAATTTAATAGATGCAGATTGGAGCAATGATTGGATCTGTAATTCGTTGTTTCAGAATATCTCTTCATTGCAGCATGACATCTCTGCTTCAGATTCCTTGTCACTAAGAGTGTTTACCTCTAGGGGGGAGAACATCCCAAGTTGGTTCCACCATCAGGGAACTGGTAAAAGTGTATCAGTCAATTTGCCTGAAAATTGGTATGTAAGTGATAAGTTCTTGGGATTTGCTGTATGTTACACTGGCAGATTGATTGACACCAAAGCTCACTTGATTTCCTTCTGTAATGACGACATTTCGTGGATGACCCAGAAACTTGCCTTGTCCAACTATTTAAAATGGAGTTCATATTCTGAGGAGATTCATTTTTTCTTGGTACCTTTTCCTGGCTTATGGGATTTGTCTAAGGCAAATGGAGAAACACCAAATGACTATGGGCGCATTATGTTATCCTTTTCTGGAGAAATTAAAAAGTTAGGATTACGTTTGTTGTATGAAGATGAACCTAATCTTGAGTCCTTGTTACAAATGAGGGAAACTAATGATGAACCAACAGAGCACTCCATTGGGACAAGGAGGAACAGATATGACGATAGTGAACACCATGATGAAGCCAGTTGCTCCTCTTCTAAGAAACAAAGGTCACATTGCAGCAACAAGTAGAGGCGCCAGTCTCTTCAGAAACTTTGCAGCAACAACTTTCAGTAATATACTTGTTTTCTTTTTCTAGTTGGTAGTGAAATTGTGTTCTCGCCTATTAGCTACAAAGTCTTCTTCCAAAACTGATCAATTTTTTCTTCTTTTTTTTTTTCCTTTTTGTTTCCTTTCTTCTTTCCCCTATTGACAGGAGCTCATCAATGGGTGATTTGCATATCATCAGTGAGTTTTTTCAATTGATTCTACATATTGTCTCCACTTGTGCTGGATTAACCAAGGTGAGTTAAAGGCTAACAACAAATTGAAATTTCCTTATGGACGATAGAACTGTTTTACCTGCATGAGCATCTTCTTTTTACAACTTAATTGGCTCTAATACGGTTTGTTCAAATGAATTATTTCATTTCTTTAACTAGTTTAGCACCTTTTCAGTGAGAATTAACCTCAGTAATCAATAATCATATTCGTTTTGAAGTATCATGGTTTTTTTTAGCGCCAAACAAGAAAATGGTCAATCTAGCGAGCGGATTAAGTAGTTCAGAGGAATGAGTTTAGAGCAATTCCAGTTTTAAGGGAACAAAAAGAAGTATATTGTTGGTTTGTTTGTTTATCATCTCAGAATTGGCTTTAGGCTTAAAAACAAAGTCTTTTTAGTAGTGGCATATGTAAATACTTTCCCCAGAACAGTCAGCAGCGAAGTCACATAGACCGAAGGGTAGTCAGATAAACACTTTTCATTGGAAAATTATGCTATGTATATAGATTTTCTTTTTTTTATAAATGGAGTATATATTAAATCGTGAATAACCTTGGAACAGTGATGTTGGTAACTTATTGCATTGAATTAAGGATGTTCGGTTGGTTTTCTTTTTCTTTTCCCCGATATCTTTAGCATTCTTTAATTGTTCATCTTGCTAGGAAGGATACATTCATTTAACATATTGATTGGAAGTCTCATCAAGATGAAAACACTGAGAAGGTGAAAGAGATTGTAGTTTTGTTGGAATTTTATGCACTCACAACATAAAGGGTCGGAAGTTCGGGAAACGGTCGCATCCTAAAGGGATGACATTAATAGTGGCGGAGCCAGAAATTTCATTAAAGGTGATCAAGATTTAATATATGCGTATAAGAAGTAATCTTTAACCTATATAGTTCATAAATTTTCTTATATACATAGTATAATTTTTTGACGAAAGGTGTTCAACAGATCACCTTTCATTGTGTGTGGCTACGCCAATGGTGAGATAGGCGACCTACCCTGACTGAACACACTGTTTCAGCTCAAATCATGTATATTCTTTTCTCTTTCTAATTTGTAGCTTTTTGGGCTTGTACTTTTAGCTGTCCATCGTGTACATATCACTGTGGAGTTTTGGGGTGTTTGAAGGAATTTCCTAGACTAGGGTGTATATGTTGTTGTTATTGTTGTTGAATTCTAGACTAAGATTTTGAAATTGATAGTGAAAATTGATATATGAAAAAAATGATAGTGAAAAATTTCTTTTTTAGATTATATTCTTAATTTATGAACTTTAATTAGTTTAGGTTTGCTATTAGTTTGTGAACCTTAGTTTAGGCTTGTTATTAGTTTTTGAACATTAGTCTAGGATTGCTATTAATTTGTGAACCTTAGTTTAGGTTTGCCATTAGTTTGTGAACCTTAGTTTAGGATTGTTATTAGTTTGTGAACCTTAGTTTAGGCTTGATATTAGTTTGTGAACCTTAGTTTAGGCAATGCTTGCTATTAGCTTGTGAACCTTAGTTTAGGTTCTTTTTGAATTTGAATTATATAGGTACTTGAATTAGCTAGGTTCTTCAATTTGGAATTAGGTTCTTGAATTAGATTATTAACTTGAATTTAGGAACTTTGAATTTGAAATAGGTTCTTGAATCTTAGTTTTTTTAAGTTAAGCTTTTTTAAGTTAAGTTTGTTAGTTTAAATTGTTAGTTTTGAGTTAAGAATTAGTTTTCAACTTTAGGTTCTTTTTTGAACTTGAATTAGGTATTTGAATTTGGAACTTGAATTTGGAATTAGGATTTGGAATTAGGTTCTTGAATTAGATTATTAATTTGAATTAGGTTCTTGAATCTTAGTTCGCCCTACACTGCAGAATATCATGAATACCATTCGCCCCTTATCATTGATGCATGAAGCTATAGTTTCAAAAGTCGAACCATCGAGGTTAATAAAACGCCACCTTATTAAAACCGTTTGACTTAAGCCAGTTAAAAATATCTTTGACAACCTCTTGTAATTCATCAGATGTTGTGTTTTAGTAAGTTGTGAAAAGGAAAAATGAAAAAAAAAAAATGGCCCCTTATATTTGATGATAGGTTCAAAATACTCCCTTAAGTATGCACTTAACACGATTTTGATCTTTTAAGTTTGTCAGCTATTAACATTTTCGATCTCCATAAAATAAATATTTCCCATTGGACTGAATATAATTACAAGGTAGCCCGTTTGATTTGTTCTTAATTTTCCATTCAAGTAGGACCCACAATGTTGTCTGCTTTCGGTGAAGAATCCATTATCAACATATTTTACAAAATTTCAAATATACTTTTTCATCCATAAATTAGGGCATCTCATTCACTTTTTCATAGTCACCATTCACCAACTTCCTCTTCTTTTTTCTCTATCTAATTTGTAGCTTCTTGGGCTTGTACTTTTAGCTGTTCATCGTGTACATATCACTATGGAGTTTTGGGGTCTTTGAAGGAATTTCCTACTTCCTTCTATTAAAGTTGGAAGAAAATCCTAAACACATTTATTCTTTTGTTATCACTTTCTTCTACCCAAAGAAAAGTTAGTGACAAAGAAACCCATTATTAACATATGGGAAAATTAGCAAATACCCTTTGTTCAAAAAATGATGCATATATATATTCTTGTCTTTTAACATGTATATTTATTTTTTTCGTTAATAGACCTATGTATATACTAGATTAAAAAATACCTTAAGACTGGTTTTTTATTCAAAAAATAACACTTAGCTTTTAAAAATTACTTTACCCATTTTTTTGCCCTTCAGATGCGACCCAAATAAAAAGAACTCAATCCCTCTTATATTAAATTCTGAAGGGCACTAATTTCTTATATAAAAAGAACTGATGCATATATATATTCTTTTCTACTAAATAAAACTTTGGTTCAAAGAACATTAAGAAGCTTCAAAGAACAACAAGTTGTCCCAAATATCTCATTCATCACAACCACAATCTATCCAAACACTTGCTTTAATTTTCTTTTTCTTCTCAAATTTTAACAACTTCATGGCATCAACTTCTTCTTCTGCAATCAATTCACAGTACCGTCTTCGATGGAAGTACGATGTCTTTATAAGTTTTAGAGGTGAAGATACTCGAAAAACATTCACCAGTCACTTGTACGAAGGTTTGAAAAACAGGGGAATATTCACCTTTCAGGATGATAAAAGGCTAGAGTATGGCGATTCAATCCCAGATGAACTATTGAAAGCTATTGAAGAGTCTCGAGTTGCTATCGTAGTTTTCTCAAAGAATTTTGCTACATCGAGCTGGTGCTTGAATGAACTAGTGAAGATCAGGGAATGCAATGACAAAAATGGACAATTAGTCATACCGGTTTTCTATGATGTGGATCCATCACATATTCGGAAGCAAACGGAGAGCTTTGCAGTAGCATTTGCCGAACACGAAAAAAAGTATAAGGATGATGTTGAGGGAATGCAGAAGGTGAAAGCATGGAGGACAGCTCTAACTGCCGTCGTAGATCTAAGCGGTTGTGCTGTCCGTGACAGGTGAGTTAAATACACCAACCGACCCGTGAACACCCCTAATCATAATTATGCACTCTACAGTGTAAAATACTTTTTGACCTGCATATATCAACAATCTTCTTACTTTTTGTAGGACTGAATCAGAATGTATTCGTGATATTGTTGACCAAGTTTCTTCCAAATTATGCAACACTTCTTTATCTTATTTGCAAGATATTGTGGGAATAGATGCTCATTTGGAGAAAGTAAAATCCCTGGTAGAGATGGAAATTAATGATGTTCGGATTGTGGGGATATGGGGAATGGGGGGAGTCGGTAAAACGACTATAGCAAGAGCTATTTTTGATACACTCTCCCCTCAATTTGATGGCCGTGCTTGTTTCCTTGCGGATATAAAAGAAATTAACAAAAATGAAATGCATTCTTTGCAAAATATCCTTCTCTCTGAACTGTTAAGGGGAGAAGAAAATTCCGTGAATAATAAGGAGGACGGGAAGCGACTAATGGCTAGTAGACTTCGTTCTATGAAGGTTTTAGTTGTGCTTGATGACATTAATCATCATGATCATTGGGAGTATTTAGCAGGGGATCTTCGTTGGTTTGGCAGTGGAAGTAGAATTATTGCAACAACTAGAGACAAGCAAATTATAGGGAAGAATAATGTAGTATATGAAGTTACTACACTACCCAAACGTGATGCTATTCGGTTGTTCAATAAATATGCTTTCAAGGATGAAGCTCCAAATGAGGATATTAAGAAGCTGGCATTGGAGGTAGTACGTCATGCTAAAGGTCTTCCTTTAGCCTTGAAACTGTGGGGTTCTTTGTTACATAACAAGGATACAACTATGTGGAGAGACGTTATCGACATGATAAAGACAGAATCTAGTCCAGACATTGTTAAAAACCTCACAATAAGTTATGAAGGGTTGGAGGATAAAGAGAAAATGATATTTCTAGATATCGCATGCTTCTTAAGAGGGATGGGAAAAGATAAGATCATACAAATTCTTGAGAGCTATGATTTGCACGCTGGTATCAGATTGCATGGTCTAATTGAGAAATCTCTTGTGTTCATCTCTACATATGATACAATTCAAATGCATGACTTAATACAAGACATGGGTAGATATGTGATGACAATGCAAAAGAATGCGAGCAAATGTAGCAGAATATGGGACAACGAAGATTTTGAAGAAGTGATGGTCAACAATACAGTAAGTAGGCTAAACAATGCAATAATATTCGATTTCTAGTTTCATATTCAAAAGACATTTTAGTTGTTTACTTCAGCAGTATAAACAAAAGTTACTGGTGCTCTTCATTGACATACTTTAATTATAAGCAATTCGTCAAGTAGCCACTTTAGTTAGCACTTCCTAATTCACTTATCTTATGTTATTATGCGATGAATTAGTTAAGTATTTCTCTTGAGTGACATTTACTTTTAAAGAAAGACCTGTATAATTAATAGTGTATTCTATTAATGATTGAAATTCATGCGTGAAGATTGTCGGGCACAGGTGTGCACGATGCTCAATTATGACAGTGAGAGGTCCTGTTAATTAGTTTTATTTGAGGAACTTTCCATTTTAGCTTATCCTAGAAGTATGATGCCTTTAAATAAATGAAAAATGTTATTTCATTTGTTCCATTTTATGTGACATATTTTTCTTTTTGGTTATCCTAAAAACATTGATGATAAAATTCCTTAATGAGATGGTATATAGTCACGATACAAATATTTATAGCTTGTTTTAGACCCTACAAGTTTCTAAAGTCTTTCTTCATTTTTGGCCGATCTAATTCGGTCACATAAATTTGTAGGAAGAGGGTATTAATTCCTAAAGCTCAAATTTACGTGTTATATTTTATTTTAGATTTTTTCTCAGATTATTATAAGATCTTTTATGTCTTTTTTTCAAATCATCCTATCAATATTTTAACTCAGAAGCTCAATTTTTAAATTTCATTCAAACATTTTCATTCTAGGTTCGTCATCTTTGGATTAGTAAGGTAAGACCTAATCCCCCTTGCTTGTACTCTTCTCTTTAAGATTTTAATTTATTTATTGATAAAAGATTACCGTTGGACATCCCTCCTAGCGAATTAAAAAAAAAAAGTTGTGCATAGTCGAATGGAAGGAATACTTATTAAAACAAATGGAGGTTATTTTGTACAACTATTTTTCTAGAATGAAAAAAGTTATCAATCTCATCATAGGTTTTATGTAATACATTTATATGACATGCATAATTCACTTTTAATACGTAGTGTAGATTTCTTATCAAATAAGTATAATACATTTTAAGACACTCATAATACATTTATATTGTATGCATAATTCACTTTTAATACATAGTGTAGATTTTATTGATATCATAATAATTTTGAACAAATAAATTTTTTAAGACATTTATAATTCATTTATAGTACTGACATAATACATATTTTATTGGTATCTTAGTAATTACAGGATTTTGGGTTAAAAAGTTGGATTTGGGTGAAGACGTGAAGTGAAGAGAAAATAGTGAGTTTAAGTGAGATTTTAATTGAAAAGACGGGCAAATGAAAAACTAAAGGGAGGGAGTGAATTTTTTTTTAACCCGCCTATTTTAGCCACGATATATTAGCTTTGATTTCTTATACTTAGAGAATATTATGCTTTTTTTATTAATTTTGCACCGTGTCTAGAAGCCGCATTTTTAGGAGTGATAGTTTTGCTATAAATGATAATAAATAAAAAATATATTTAAACACAATAATTATATATTAAAAAGTACTCATCCAAGTAATTAATCTTTTTACGAATATAATGGAGTTTCAACCAAATTTTTTTTTACGGACTTGACCTGAAAAGAAAAATACAAGGGAGAAGTACACTTAATGGACAAAAAAACTAAACTAATTACATCCACATACCCCCTCCATTAGTTACTCTATTTATGTCCAGTCGGCTCAAACAATTTACTTCACGTGTCCCCTTTCCTTGAAAGCCCACTTTCCTAATTTGTTTTAGGAATGCTTCGGCTGCTTTTGTTTCAAATTGTGAGGTGCTCTTTTTCATTAAATTCATTAAATGCACAAAATTAATGATGGTTATGGTGGGTTTGTATGTGCATAGCTAGTCATTAATTTTTTGTTTTTATCTTAGTTTGTCTCTTCTTTTTCTTTTTCTTTTGTCTAATTATTTGAAGACTAATTAAAATATAATAAAATTAAATAATTAGACTATAATAAAAAGTAAGTAAAAATAATTAGACAAAAAATACTAGTTTATTTATTTAAATTCAAGTTTATAGAAACATATTTATATTATTTTATTTTTAAATATATTTTAGATATAAATTTTTTTTATATTTTATGCACAAGTAAAAATTGCTAAAATTGATATAAAATTAAAATATAAAAATAAACATGTCCTCTATTTTTTTATTTTTTTGTTGGATTATCTTCTTTTTTTTATTCATTTCTTTTTAAAGATAAAGATAAAAATGTTTTTTTGTGTTATTTATTTATTTTATTTAAATATAATAATAAATTTAGTAATTAGTTATTTTTTTACTGATAAAAATACAGAAATAATTAATTAATTAGACTACAATAAGAAGTAGTTAAAAAATATTAAATTTACTAACTTATTTAATAAAACATAAATTAGTAGAAATATATATTTTATTTTTGGTTAGATTATCTTTTTTTATAATTATTTCTTTTGAAAAATAAAATATAATATAAAGATAAAGATATTATCTAACTATTTTTAGATTAATCAATATATAAATAAAATTAATAAATAAATCTAATAATAAATAAATGACTGAAGCATACATCAAAGATATCATGTCAGTAGATAGATATACTATGATAGTATCATGTAGGTCTCACTAAGGGACTGAAACAAACATCAATAATACCATGATAATATATAGATATACCGTGATGGTATCACTGAGGCCTGAAACAAACTTCAATAATACCATGATAGTATATGAATTTACTGTGATGGTATCATGAAGGATTGTGAAGTGTTTTATTGAAGGACTAAAGTAGTTCTCCATAATACCATGTGAGTATATAAATATATTGTGATAGTATACTGAGTAGTGTCTCATTGAAAGACTAAAACAGTTATCCATGATACCATGCCAATATATAGATGTATTATGATGGTATCAGTCAATTTGTTTGAAAAGCTTCAAGGGAAGGGGGCATTTTCTATAATAAGTTAGGGGAGTATTTTTTGTAAAGAGATATTTAGTTGTAAATAATTTGCTCTTATGAGACATGCATGTACTTTTCCTAAAATACAATACTGAAAATGAAATAATCTTTGTGTCTATAGACGAAATAAAGTGAAAACATAGATGGAACTCTACTACCTTGGCTAAATTTTTTTTATTTGGATAACCATAGTGAAATTACAGTCAATTCTACTTTTTATTTATAATAATAATAACACTTTTATTTAGTTTCTGAACATGTAAAAAAATAAAAATAAAATAATTTCTAATTTTCCCACAAAATATTTTGTTGACTTTCATAATCTAATGTTGAAAAAACTTTCATAATCTAATAAGGGAGTAAATTAAACAAATTCTCTGTGTTGTGAATAGGCGCTTTTGCCGTCTCTACGGAGGCTAAATCTCAGGGAATCCAAAAGGCTGATTTGAACACCAGATTTCACGGGAATGTCAAATTTGGAGTATTTGAATCTTGAGAAATGTTCGAGTCTTGAAGAGGTTCACCCTTCCCTTGGATATTGCAAAAAACTCATCGGGTTAGATTTGTATAGTTGTGAAAGCCTTAAGAGGTTTCCATATGTTAACGTGGAGTCTCTTGAATATCTGATTCTACAATATTGCTCTAGTTTAGAGAAATTTCCAGAGTTAGTGCACATGAGTCCCTCTGGGATAAGGGAATTACCATCATTTTTTTTTTCAGCACCAAGCAACTCATCTTACAGAGCTAGATTTGAGTGATATGGAAAACCTTGTAGCTCTTTCAAGCAGCATTGGCATGTTGAAAGGTTTGTTGAAGCTAAATGTGTGGGGTTGCTCAAAACTTGAAAGCTTGCCAAAAGAGATAGGTGATTTAGAAAACTTGGAGAAGCTTCATGCCAGGTGTACTCTAATTTCACGACCTCCATCTTCCATTGTCCGCTTGAACAAGCTTAAATACTTGTATTTTGGAAAAGCAAAATCAGATGGAGTGTGCTTTGTGTTCCCTCAGGTCAATGAAGGGTTACGCTCATTGGAAGTTCTGAATCTCAATAACTGCAATTTAATAGATAGAGGACTTCCTAAAGACATTGGATGCTTATCCTATTTGGAAGACTTGGATCTCAGCAGAAATAACTTTGAGCATTTGCCTTGAAGCATAGCCCAACTTGGTGCTCTTCGATCCTTGGACCTAACACATTGCAGTAGGCTCAAAGAGTTGCCAGATTTCATAGGGATGCCAAACTTGGAGACTTTGAAACTCAGTTACTGCGATCTGATAGATGGAGGACTTCAGGAAGACATTGGATGCTTATCCTATTTGAATGAGCTGTATCTCAAGGGAAATAATTTTGAGCATTTGCCTCGAAGCATAGCCCAACTTTGTGCTCTTCGATCCTTGGACTTACGATATTGCAAGAGGCTTATACAGCTGCCAGAAATTCCACAGCAATTAAATAGAATAGATGCAGATTGGATCTGTAGTTCTTTGTTTCAGAATATCTCGTCATTGCAGCATGACATCTCTGCTTCAGATTCCTTGTCACTAAGAGTGTTTACCAGTTGGGCGTATGGGATAATCCCAAGTTGGTTCCACCATCGGGAAACTGGTACAAGTGTATCAGTCAATTTGCCCGAAAATTGGTATGCAAGTGGTAACTTCTTGGGATTTGCTGTATGTTACTCTGGCAAATTAATTGACATCACAGCACACTTGATTCCCTTATGTGATGATGGGACGTCGTGGATCACCCAGAAACTTGCCTTATCCAACAATTCAGAAGAATTTCCAGAATTTTATATTCATTTTGTGTTGGTACCTTTTGCTGGCTTATGGGATACATCTAAGGCAAATGGAAAAACACCAAATGACTATGGGCGCATTAGGCTATCTTTCTCTGGAGAAAGGAAGAAATTTGGACTTCGTTTGTTGTATAAAGATGAACCAGAGCTTGAGGCCTTGTTACAAAATAATGATGAACAAACAGAACGTTGCATTGGGACAAGGAGGAGCCGTTATGATAATAGTGAACACGTGACCAATGAAGCCAGTTGCTCGTCTTCTAAGAAACAAAGGTCACATTCTAACATGTATTAATTATGGAGTAATATTATTAGTTGACTAGATCCAACATCAATAATTTATTCAAATGGAGTTGAGGCCACGTTCATATTTCAGATGGTACTTGTTTTATTTCTTCTTTCCTGTATATAACTTTGTCCAAAATATCATCAATTCATCTCTTGCCACAACCACACAGTTTATTTTTCTTTTCGAATCTTGACAATTAATCGAATCTTATATGGCATCATCCTCTTCTTCTGTGAGTGATTCACAGTATGGTCCTTGATGGAAGTACGATTGATACGCCCAAATTACAACTCCCATTAAGAAGCGTAAGCGGTCGCTGTCAAATATAGAACCCAACTAAGGTTGGGGTCGATCCCACAGGGAATAAGGTGCAAATTAAGTCGTTAGTGACTTGGTTGACTAGTAATCAATAGTTTCCGGTAAATGGGGAGGTTTGTGTGATCAATATTTGAACAATGCAAATAATAATTTACGAGTTTCAACGAGTAATAATCAATATGAGAGGCGAACTAGGGATGTGTTCACCATGGCTTCGTAAACAATCACGAGTTGGAGTTCAATCGGGTTCTTTCTATATGTATATCACGATGTGATTGAATTAATGGTATCATCTAAACGTTTCTCAACCAAATATACGAATTTCCTTTTCAATTCTCTCGAACTTGAAAAGGTGAAATTTCTTATTTCAATCCTAAACATCAAGTAGATTAATCTAGTTACAACATTAATAATAAGACGAGAATTGGTAGTCTCGAATCCTCGTAGTTAATCAAATTTCCCGGTTTTAATCTCTTTGTTAAAGCAAATCAAACCTAGGTATGTTCTAATGTTTGCAACCATTAGAAAACGTGAATAACGAATGATTAATAACGTGATAACATATAAATTGAACCCTACGCTACCCGTAATCTATATTGTTACTTTTGTCATGGCTCCCACAACCCTAGTTGTGGGAGTTTTAGCCACTCATGCTTGCAAAACGAAAGAATGAAGTAATAGTATTCATAATAATAAGAAAAGGTTCTTACAAAATAGATGAACACAAGCTTCAAGCTTTCCAAGAACAATAAGCCAAAAATTTCCCAGAAAAGATCGAGGAAGAAGAAGAAAACGTATTGTGTCGTGTTTTTCCGCTCCCAAGTCGTCCAAAAACGCTTAAAAAACCAAAGGAAAATATCGGGTAATCCATATTAAAATAACCCTAACACTGGGTATTTATAGCAGTCCAGGAAATAAAGTCCAAAAATAGAATTTTCGGAATCCCGCTTCGCGTTGACGGGTCGCCTGACGGACCGTCATGCATGTGACGGACCGTCATGCATGTGACTGGCCGTCACTTGAGCCGTCACAGCTAAACAGTGAGCTCCCAGGCAAATCTTCAGGTAAGTCGTCCAGCAGGTGACGACTTACAACTTTTTATATTGGTGGCCTGGGTGACGGTCCGTCAGGCCAGTGACGGGCCGTCACTCCTAGGCAGTGCTCGATGAAATTGTTGTCTCGTTCTGACGGCCTAGCTGACGGCCAGTCACAGGTGTGACGGTCCGTCATGCCAGCCGTCAGGCTTAACCAGTTGAGGTTTTTGAACATTTTTTTCTTCCGTTTCCATCTCTAGCTCCATTCCCTGCAAATATAACAATAAAACATCAAAAACCACAAAAGTTGCTTGAAAACTCGCGAGTATTCTTAGTTAAAGGAGTCAAATGTGCCGTAGAATCCCGGCACATCAACACCCTCAACTTAAAACGTTCGCTTGTCCTCAAGCAACATGACAACAAAAACAAAATGACGACTCAACTAAGAATACAAACACATATCTCTAGCAAATCATGGCCACTCAACAGTCTATTAAATTTAAATCAAGCCCCCCGGTAGCACACAAATGTATGAAACGCTAACTTGTAAGGATCCAAACATGTCATTCCGATATGATAGAATATTCTACATACACACACAACAGCTATCCTAACAGTTAGTAGATAATACAGAAATCCCGGTGTCCTCACCACAAAGAAGTCCCACACACGAGCAAATATATTTCTTCGTTAAAAAAGTGGAGCAAATATATTTCTGTCATTTATGGAATGGTGCAGATATACCCCTTTCACTAACGGAATTGTATTTTTTTAATTAAATAATATTTATCTTATTTTTTAAAATTGAAAAAAGACAAATAATATATATTTACTTTTTTCGTTAATAGACCTATATATACTAGATTAATAAACACCTTAAGACTGGTTCTTTATTCAAAAAATGACACGTAACTTTTAAAAATTACGTTACCCATTTTTTTGCCCCTTCAAATGCGACCCAAATAAAAAGAACTCAATCCCTCTTTTATTAAATTCCGAAGGGCACCAATTTCTTCTCCCTCCTCTATTATTGATTCTTCTTTTTCAAACAAAGTAGGACCTCTACATTAGTGCTGTCTGCTTTTCTTTGTCACCCATGTGACCATAATTAATACTTGAAAATTTGTTTCTTTAACATCTTCTTCCTCCTCTACTCTTTAATTTTTAATAAATTACAGTTGTTGAATTAACATATTTTACAATTTCAAAAATACGTTTTCGAAAAATTGACTCAAGTAGGACCCCAAATGTTTTTGAAGTTAAGTCGTCTTGTTAAAGGTGTACCTAATGGACAATAAAGTAAGAAAAAAAAAAAAACTTTTCTGATCTCTTACCACAACCACACATTTCTTTTCTACTAAATAAAACTTTGGTTCAAAGAACATTAAGAAGCTTCACAGAAATTTCCTATATGTAAACTCTTCATATTTGGTCTCCTATATGTAACTTTGTCCCAAATATCATCATTCATCACAACCACAATCTATCCAAACACTTGCTTTAATTTTCTTTTTCTTCTCAAATTTTAACAACTTCATGGCATCAACTTCTTCTTCTGCAATCAATTCACAGTACCGTCCTCGATGGAAGTACGATGTATTTATAAGTTTTAGAGGCGAAGATACTCGAAAAACATTCACCAGTCACTTGTACGAAGGTTTGAAAAACAGGGGAATATTCACCTTTCAGGATGATAAAAGGCTAGAGTATGGCAATTCAATCCCAGATGAACTCTTGAAAGCTATTGAAGAGTCTCGAGTTGCTATCGTAGTTTTCTCAAAGAATTTTGCTACATCGAGCTGGTGCTTGAATGAACTAGTGAAGATCAGGGAATGCAACGACAAAAATGGACAATTAGTCATACCGGTTTTCTATGATGTGGATCCATCACATATTCGGAAGCAAACGGAGAGCTTTGCAGTTGCATTTGCCGAACACGAAGAAAAGTATAAGGATGATGTTGAGGGAATGCAGAAGGTGAAAGCATGGAGGACAGCTCTAACTGCCGTCGTAGATCTAAGCGGTTGTGCTGTCCGTGACAGGTGAGTTAAATACACCAACCGACCCGTGAACACCCCTAATCATAATTATGCACTCTACAGTGTAAAATACTTTTTGACCTGCATATATCAACAATCTTCTTACTTTTTGTAGGACTGAATCAAAATGTATTCGTGATATTGTTGACCAAGTTTCTTCCAAGTTATGCAACACTTCTTTATCTTATTTGCAAGATGTCGTGGGAATAGATGCTCATTTGGAGAAAGTAAAATCCCTGCTAGAGATGGAAATTAATGATGTTCGGATTGTGGGGATATGGGGAATGGGGGGAGTTGGTAAAACGACTATAGCAAGAGCTATTTTTGATACACTCTCCCCTAAATTTGATGGTGCTTCTTTCCTTGGGGATATTAAAGAAAATAAAGAAATGCATTCTCTGCAAAATATCCTTCTCTCTGAACTGTTAAGGGGAGAAGAAAATTCCGTGAATAATAAGGAGGGCGGGAAGCGTATGATGGCTAGTAGACTTCGTTCTATGAAGGTTTTAGTTGTGCTTGATGACATTAATCATCGGGATCATTGGGAGTATTTAGCAGGGGATCTTCATTGGTTTGGCAGTGGAAGCAGAATTATTGCAACAACTAGAGACAAGCAAATAATAGGGAAGAATAATGTAGTATATGAAGTTACTACACTACCCGAACATGATGCTATTCAGTTGTTCAATCAATATGCTTTCAAGGATGAAGCTCCAAATGAGGATATTAAGAAGCTGGCATTGGAGGTAGTACATCATGCTAAAGGCCTTCCTTTAGCCTTGAGATTGTGGGGTTCTTTGTTACATAACAAGGATACAACTATGTGGAGAGACGTTATCGACATGATAAAGACAGAATCTAGTCCAGACATTGTTAAAAACCTCACAATAAGTTATGAAGGGTTGGAGGATAAAGAGAAAATGATATTTCTAGATATCGCATGCTTCTTAAGAGGGATGCGAAAAAATAAGATCATAGAAATTCTTGAGAGCTATGATTTGCACGCTGGTATCAGATTGCACGGTCTAATTGAGAAATCTCTCGTGTTCATCTCTACATATGGTACAATTCAAATGCATGACTTAATACAAGACATGGGTAGATATGTGGTGACAATGCAAAAGAATGCGGGCAAATGTAGCAGAATATGGGATGACGAAGGTTTTGAAGAAGTGATGGTCAACAATACAGTAAGTAGGCTAAACAGTTCAATAATATTCGATTTCTAGTTTCATATTCAAAAGACATTTAGTTGTTTACTTCAGTAGTATAAGGAAAAGTAACATAATTCGTCAATTATTTCTCTTGAGTGACATACTTTTAAAGAAAGACTTGTATAATTAATATTGTACTCTATTTATTTAATGGTGCTAGCTCGTCAAGAACTTCAAGTGCAATGACAAATAGTATAAAACTTGCAAGGATTGAGAAAATAGCCATATAAGCATGCGTATTTTATACAACATTTGAAGTTGTTGTATGTAGACTAATAATGATCCCTTTATCAGGGGACAGAAGCAATGGAAGCAATCTGGATAAATAGTGTTCAAAAACTATGCTTTAGCAAAATAGTCATGAAAGATATGAAAAGGCTTAGAATATTACACATCAGTGGTTTTGATACACATGATGACTCCATTGAGTATTTGCCCAACAGCTTGCGTTGGTTTGAGTTTTATCAGTATCCTTCAGAATCATTGCCAGAAAATTTTGAACCCAAAAGACTTGTTCATCTTGATCTCCGACACAGTTCACTGCGTCATTTATGGATTGAAACAAAGGTACAATTATTGAATTCAATTTTGTTTTTCTCTTGATCAAATACCTAGATATACACTCAAAGTTGACAACAACTATCAATTAGACATCTTAACTATTCTATTTATGGACCTTATTATCGACATAGCTCATAAATGTGTCATTTGAATACCCTGCCAATGCTTTGCTTTGGATGATTTAATAACCAGCAACAACTTTCAAAAAAAAAAAATAGGAAAGTAATCTCTTCTTTCATTTCATTTTCTTACTTCCAGCTGGTGAGAGATTGGTGAGAGGGCTGGGAGAAGAAGAAATAAGAGTGGTATGGGTGTAGCTTTAAAAAAATTATTGTACGTATTTCTTTACTTCGATAACACGTAGAATTTTTCCCTTTAAAATTACATGTGTCATCGGTTCATTTAACTTGTCATAGTGATTGAAATTCATGCATGAAGATTGTCAGGCACAAGTGTGCACAATGCTCAATTATGACAGTGAGAGGTGTCTTTATGGTCGTTAGGACGGTTACTGTCTTTTTTTCAAATCATCCTATCAATATTTTAACTCTGAAGCTCAAATTTAAAAATTCATTCAAACATTTTCATTTTAGGTTCGTTATCTCTGGATTAGTAAGGTAAGGCTTAACTTCCTTGCTAGTTGCTTGTATTCTTCTCTTTAAGATTTTATTTATTGATAAAAAATTACTGTTGGACACCCCTCCTAGAAAATTAAAAAAAAAAAAGGTTGTACATAGTCGAATGTAAGGAATACTTATTGAAACAAACGGAGTTTATTTTGTACAACTATTTCTAGAATGAAAAAAAGTTATCAATCTCATCCTAGGTTTTATGTAATACATCTATTAGGCATACATAATTCACTTTTAATACATAGTGTAAATTTCTTACCAAACACGCATAATACATTTTAAGACACTTATAGTACATCTCTATTGCATGCATAATTCACTTTTAGTACATAGTGCAAATTTTATTGATATCTTAATAATTTCAAACAAATAAATTTTTTAAGACACTTATAATTCATTAATAGTACTGGCACAATACATATTTCATTGGTATCTTAGTAATTACAGGATTTTGGGTTAAAAAGTTGGATTTGGGTGAAGACGCGAAGTGGGAGAAAATAGTGAGTTTAGGTGAGTTTTTAATTGAAAAGAGGGGCAAATGAAAAATTAAAGGGAGGGAGTGATTTTTTTTAACCCACCTATTTTAGCCACGATATATTAGTTTCGATTTCTTATACAAGAGAACATTACACTTTTTTATTAATTTTGACCGTGGCTAAAAGCCGTTTTTTTGGGAGTGATAGTATTGCAATAAATGATAATAAATAAAAATATGTTTAAACACAATAATTATATATTAAAAAATACTCATCCAAGTTATTTAATCCTTTTACAAATATAATGGAGCTTCAACCAATTTTTTTCATGGGCTTGGCTCGAAAAGAAAAATACAATGCTAAAAATAAATAATCTTTGTATCAATACACGAAATAAAATGAAAACATAGATGGAACCTCTACTACCTAGGCTAAATATTTTTTATTTGGATAAACATAATGAATTTTTAGCCAATTGTCAAATTTAAGGGGATTTAGATATTCTACCTTTTATTTATAATAATAACACCTTTATTTAGTTTCTGAACATGTATAAAAATGAAAATAAAATAATTTCTAATTTCCCACAAAATATTTTGTTGACCCTCGTAATTTGTCAAGGGATTAAATTAAACAATTTCTTTTTGTGCTGTGAATAGGTGCTTTTGCCGTCTCTACGGAAGCTAGATCTCAGCTACTCTGAAAACCTGATGCAAACACCAGATTTCACGTGGATGCCAAATTTGGAGAGTTTGCATCTGCCTGGGTGTACGAGTCTTAAAGAGGTTCACCCTTCCCTGGGATATTGCAACAAACTCATCGAGTTAGATTTGTATGGTTGTGTAAGACTCAAGAGGGTTCTGTGTGTTAACGTGGAATCTCTTCAATATCTGGATCTACGACAATGCTATGAATTAGAGAAATTTCCAGAGTTAGAGATTCAGGTGAGACGCTCTGGGATAAGGAAAATACCACCATTTATTACAGAGCTAGATTTGAGATATATGTATAACCTTGTAGCTCTCCCAAGCAGCATTTGTAAGTTGAAAGGTTTGGTGAAGCTAGATGTGTCCTACTGCTATGCACTTGAAAGCTTGCCAGAAGAGATAGGTGATTTAGAAAACTTGGAGGAGCTGAATGCCAGCTATACTCTAATTTCACGACCTCCGTCTTCCATTGTCCGCTTGAACAAGCTTACATTCTTGAGTTTTGAAAAAGAAGAATCAGAAGATGGAGTGTTCTTTGTGTTCCCTCAGGTGAATGAAGGGTTACGCTCATTGGAACAACTGAATCTCAGGGGAAATAATTTTGAGCATTTGCGTCGAAGCATAGCCCAGCTTAGTGCTCTTCGATCCTTGGACTTACGACATTGCAAGAGGCTTACACAACTGCCAGAATTTCCAGAGCAATTAGATACAATATATGCAGAATGGAGTAATGACTCGATCTGTAATTCTCTGTTTCAGAATATCTCGTCATTGCAGCATGACTTCTCTGCTCCAAATTCCTTGTCACTAAGAGTATTTACCACTGGGAAGAATATCCCAAGTTGGTTCCACCATCGGGGAATTGATAGAAGTGTATCAATCAATTTGCCTGAAAATTGGTATGCACATGATAACTTCTTGGGATTTGCTGTATGTTACTCTGGCAGATTAATTGACACCATGGCTCACTTGATTCCCCTACGTAATTATGGGATGTCGTGGATGACCAAGAAACTTGCCTTATCCAACCATTCAGAATGTGATGCAGAACCTAAGATTAATTTTTTCTTGGTACCTTTTGCTGGCTTATGGGATACGTCAAAGGCAAATGGAAAAACACCAAATGACTATGGCTGCATTATGTTATTTTTTGGAGAAATGAAGGATTTTGGACTTCGTTTGTTGTATAAAGATGAACCTGAGCTTGAGGCCTTATTACAAATGAGAGAATATAATAGTAGGGAAAATGATGAACCCAGTTGCTCATCTTCTAAGAAACAAAGGTTACATTTCTAATATTCATCGGAGCTCTGTCTTTGAGAATGTGCAACAACAACTTTGCAGTTCTGTCCCACAAGCCGAGGATTTTAGCTTCAATGTACGTACATACCTCGTGACTTGGTAATGAAATTGTCTCATATATGTATGTTCTTTGTAAAAGCTAGCTAAGCTGGAAATGACAAGTGAGGCTTGCTTACAAGATTAAGTAGCTCATAAGCTTTTATTATATGTTTTCTTTACTTGTACATGTGCTATTGTTAATCTGACAAAATTGATGTATATGAAGGTCTTGAGATACGTTGGAGTTGTGTATGTTGTCAACAGAAAAAGGACTCGTCGAGCTGAAAAGATGCAGCAAGGAAAGCACAACTCTCAGGTCAGGGTGCTTTGACAGCTGGTGGAATATTCTGTGACATCTTGCGACTTGCATCACATATTGGTGCTCCATCTTAATTCATAATTGCAAGCCACTATTCTGCTTTTCTAAGTACCAATTTTGGCTTTGTTTTGTTTCAATGAATATTTGGATTTCAAACGTGACCCGGAACGAAAAATAGGGATTTTTCGGTTTTTTCGTGTGTTATAGTCCATGGATTTTGTGTGATATGTGCGTTCGGCGGTATTTTGGCCGAAATTTATCATGGGCGTCTGTGACGACTCATTTAATGGTGCGCGTTAGTTCGGAAGGGCAAACGTGGGTTTTTTGGATTTCAAACGTGGCCTAGAATGGGAAATAGGGATTTTTCGGTTTTTTCGTGTGTTACAATCCATGGATTTTGTGTGATATGTGCGTCCGGCGGTATTTTGGCCGAAATTTTTTGTGGGCATCCATGATGACCTATTTAATGGCGCGCGTTGGTTCGGAAGGGCAAACGTGAGCTTTTTAAATTTCAAACGTGGCCCGAAACAGGAAATAGTAATTTTTCAGTTTTTTCGTGTGTTATAGTCCATGAATTTTGTGTGATATGTGTGTTGGGGGTATTTTGGCCAAATTTTTTCGTGGGGGTCCGTGACGACCTATTTAATGGTGCGCGTTGGTTCTGAGGGGCAAACGTGGGTTTTTTGGATTTCAAACGTGGCCCGAAATGGAAAATAGGGATTTTTCAGTTTTTTCGTGTGTTATATAATCCATGGATTTTGTGTGATATGTGCGTCCGGCGGTATTTTGGCCAAAATTTTTTGTGGGCATGCGTGACGACCTATTTAATGGCGCGCGTTGGTTTGGAGGGGCAAACGTGGGCTTTTTGAATTTCAAACGTGGCCAGGAACGTGAAATAGAAATTTTTCAGTTTTTTCGTGTGTTAGTCCATGGATTTTGTGTGATATGTGCGTCCGGTGGTATTTTGGCCGAAATTTTTTGTGGGCATCGGTGATGACCTATTTAATGGCGCGCTTTGGTTCGGAAGGGCAAACGTGGGCCTTTTGGATTTCAAACGTGGCCCAGAACGTGAAATAGGATTTTTTCGGTTTTTTCGTGTGTTATAATCTATGGATTTTGTGTGATATGTGCATCCGGCGGTATTTTGACCGAAAATTTTGGTTGGCGTCCATGACGACATATATAATGGCACAAGTTGGTTCGGAGGGGCAAACGTGGGCCTATTGGATTTCAAACATGGCCCAAAATGGGAAATAGGGATTTTTCAGTTTTTCGTGTGATAGTCCATGGATTTTGTGTGATAGTCCGGCGATATTTTGGCTGAAAGTTTTCGTGGGCATCTGTGATGGCCTATTTAATGGCACGCGTTGGTTCGGAGGGGCAAACGTGGGTTTTTTGGATTTCAAACATGGCCTGGAATGGGAAATAGGGTTTTTCGAATTTTTCGTGTGTTATAGTCCATGGATTTTGTGTGATATGTGCGTCCAGTGGTATTTTGGCTGAAATTTTTCGTGGGCGTCCCTGACGACCTATTTAATGGTGCGCATTGGTTCGGATGGGCAAATGTCGGTTTTTTGGATTTCAAACATGGCCCGGAACGAGAAATAGAGATTTTTGATTTTTTTCGTGTGTTATAGTCCATGAATTTTGTGTGATATGTGCGTCCGACGGTATTTTGGCAGAAATTTTTTGTGAGCGTCTGTGACGATCTATTTAATGGCGCGTGTTGGTTCGGAGGGGCAAACTTGGGTTTTTTTTATTTCAAACGTGGCTCGGAACGGGAAATAGGGATTTTCAGTTTTTTCGTGTGTTATAGTCCATGGATTTTGTGTAATATGTGCGTTTGGCGGAATTTTGGCCAAACTTTTTCGTGGGCGTCCGTGACGACCTATTTAATGGCGCGCGTTGGTTCGGAGGGGCAAACCTGCACTTTTTGAATTTCAAACGTGGCCTGGAACGGAAAATAGGGATTTTTCGTTTTTTTCGTGTGTTATATAGTCCATGAATTTTGTGTGATATGTGCGTTCGGTGGTATTTTTGTCGAAATTTTTCGTTATAGTCCGTGACGACCTATTTAATGGTGTGCGTTGTTTAGGAGGGGCAAACGTGGGCTTTTTAGATTTCAAACATGGCCCGTAATGGGAAATAGAGATTTTTTGGTTTTTCGTGTGTTATAGTCCATAGATTTTGTGTGATATATGCGTCCGATGATATTTTGGCCAAAAAATTTCGTGGTCGTCCATGACGATCTATTTAATGGCGTGCGTTGATTTGGAGGGGCAAACATGGGTCTTTTGGATTTCATTAGTATCTTAGTAATTACATGATTTTGGGTGAAGAAGTTGGATTTGGGGTGAAGACGTGAAGTGAGAGAAAATAGTGAGTTTAGGTGAGATTTTGATTGAAAGAGGGGAAAATGAAAAATTAGAGAGTGAAAAAAAATCTCGGTGAGTGAAATTTTTTTAATCCGTCTATTTTAGCCATGATATATTAGCTTCGATTTCCTATACGCAGAGAACATTACACTTTTTTTATTAATTTTGCCACAATTTTAACCGTGGCTAAAAAACTGTGGCTAGAAGCCACTTTTTTTGACAGTGATAGTATTGCTATGTATTACTATAGATGATAATAAATAAAAAGTATATTTAAAAATAATAATTATTAATTAAAAAGTACTCACCAAGTAATTGTTCCATTTACGAATATAATGGAGTTTCAACCAAAAAAAAATTCCAAGGGCTTGGCCCGAAAAGAAAAATACAATGCTGAAAATAAATAATCATTGTATATATAGACGAAATAAAATAAAAAACATAGATGAAACTTTAGTACCTTGGCTAAATCTTTTTTATTTGGATAAACATAATGAAGTTTTAGTCACTTGTCAAATTTAAGGGGATATAGATACTATACCTTTTTTTTTAATAATAATAACACCTTTATTTAATTTCTGAACATGTATAAAAATGAAAATAAAAAAATTTCTAATTTTTCCACAAAATATTTTGTTGACCCTCGTAATCTATCAAGGGATTAAACTAAACAATTTCTTTTTGTGTTTTGAATAGGCACTTTTATCGTCTCTACGAAAGTTAGATCTCAGCTACTCTAAAAACTTGATGCAAACACCAGATTTTATGGGGATGCCAAATTTAGAGTATTTGAAACTGGAGGAATGTACGAGTCTTGAAGAGGTTCACCCACTAGGATATTGCAAAAACTCATCCTCTTAAACTTGCATGGTTGTAAGAGCCTTAAGAGGTTTCCACGTGTTAACGTGGAATCTCTTGAACATCTGAATCTACGATTTTGCTTTAGTTTAGAGAAATTTCCAGAGTTAGAGATTCAGGTAAAACCACCATCTATTATTCAGCACCAAGCTCATATTACAGAGCTTGATTTGTGTTGTATGAAAAACCTTGTAGCTCTTCCAAGCAGCATTTGTAAGTTGAAAGGTTTGGTGATGCTAGATGTGTCCTACTGCCGAAAACTTGAAAGCTTGCCAGAAGAGATAGGTGATTTAGAAAACTTGGAGGAGCTTTATGCCATCTATACTCTAATTTCACGACCTCCGTCTTCCATTGTCCACTTGAACAAGCTTAAATACTTGAAATTTGCAAAACGAAAATCAGAAGATGGAGTGTTCTTTGTGTTCCCTCGGGTACGCTCATTGGAAATGTAATTGCACATAATAATTAATTATTATAATATATAGTAGGATTACAAATGTAATTACACATAACTAGGGTTTTCTAATTGGTATAAACACAGCCTCCAAAATATTCTTCTTCATTAACATTACCCAATACATCTATATAGCCACTTTTTGAAGCCTGACATCAATTCATACACATTTTGTTCTTTTTTTTGGCAGCTTTTTGATAGCCTTTGTATGTCAAAGTTTGCAAACACACCTGAATAGTCAAATGTTATTTTAATATATTTGTCGATTCAGGTTTATATGCAAACTATGATATATTTCAAAGGACGATACGTGCAGATCTCCTTTTTCAACGGTGAGATTTAAACTTTAATCTTTCATAATTTTTATGTACTTGTTTTATTGACGGTTAGATCACACCATTGAGTTCTATGTATGCAAAACTTTAATCCATTTTATTTCAATTTGCAAGACTCTCATTTTCGATTACTTCCCTTTCTGTTTTCTTTTTTGATGTGTTGGTCAAGTATTGGTGTTCGGACTTTATTTTGAATTATGAGATAATTCATTACAAAAATTAAGAACTGGTAATAGATAAAATTTATTGCTAAACTTATTTAATGACAAATTATAAAAAAACTTATTTATGTTTGCAGCCAATTATTTCTTTGTATACAACTAACTGTATATTACAATCTATTTAATTTGTTCTTATCAACTCTAAACAATCAAAATAACCACGTTTTTTCTACTAAAAAAAAAAGAACAAATTTTGGATGCAACCCTTACCCTATTGTAAGTGGCGGAATCATAATTTTTATTAAATCGGAGGGATTTAACTTCAATTATATATACGTTGAAAAATAGTTTTGACCTTGTATACAAGGTAATTATATATCCGGCAATAAAGGGTTCAAATTAATCTTTTAATGATTCTTAATTCCAATTAATGTTGGCTAAGAAAATAAATAATAGTGCATATGTTCTGCTTTAATTTGAGATTTGTAAGTGATAATAACCATATAAATAAATAAAATTAACATTTAACCGCTTTTTCAAATTTCATAATGTCGAATTTGTTTAAACTGCAAAATTCAAACTTCAGACCCGATAAATGATAATATATCTTTAATAGTTGTTACCAAGTTCAAACTCGAAACTTTAAACTTAAGGTTTGAAGTTTGGCTCTTGTAAAGCCTATCGGGCCTGAAGTTTTACATGCTCAATTGGTTTAAACTTCAGACGCGAAGGTTTGGAAATGTTAAATTTAGGTTTAAATTTTAGACGCAAAGGTTTGAAATTGGCTTTTGACAGAGTTTAATTTGACACTTGATGTGCTGAAGTTTTCTCGTATTAAGTTCAGGAATATTTTTATTTAACTTGTTATAAAGTGGTTAAACTTTAAACAGCTTTTAAAAATTGACTATGTTTTAAAGGATGCCAATCACATGTACCAACTTGTACCATTTTGCAAACTTGACCCAATTATTTTTAAACTTTTGGCCTATTTCAAAAGTTTGTTTCTATGGGATATATAAGAGTGAACTGCTTCAATAGTACGAGAGTTATGCGTCACGAAAAAAACAAATTAAAATCATAAGTTTCTGAAGTCTTCTTTATTAGTAGATTTCGTAATGAGTAAATCTAAAATTTGAACAAATTAATAAAATAGTAAATAAAGCTTCGTAGAAATGAAACACGTTGAACTATATCAAAAAAACTCGTTAATAATAAGATTTGCTTGTCTTTTTTGAATAAGACTATAATATAAAGGATGAAAATAATGGAACATTTGCACAAATAGCCTTTGAGGCTACTATTAAAATTATGTACCTCTCGTTAGTTCAACGAAGTTGAATTTCTCTATGAACATTCATATAACTATTTTTCTTTCTTCTTGTAATTTATGGACCTCTTGGATCACAGCCAAAAGATCTCTTTTTAATCAAGTTGAGATGAGTTAATGATCACAAACATACCTCTACTATCACTTTTTCACGAGTTTCATGACTCAACTATTTAATGTTCTCTTAACCTATCTAAATTATCTCTCCATTCATATTAAAACACACCTTAATACTGAGTTGGCTAAATTCTTATTCTCAATCGACAAGAGGGGTGTGTAGGCCAACCCAATAGTTACTCTGATAGACAAAAATGAATATAGTTATAAAGAAATAGATTTTGACGAAGATTTAGAAATAGTAAAAGAAAGATTAAGCACATCTAAAAGAATAAACTATGAACCAAGATTAAGCATATCAGGTAGCAGAAGATATGAACCAAGCACAAGTATAAATTACTATCACTTTTTCACGAGTTTCATGGCTCAACTATTTAATGTTCTCTTAACCTATCTAAATTATCTCTCCATTTAAATTAAAACACACCTTAATACTGAGTTGGCTAAATTCTTATTCTCAATCGACAAGAGGGGTGTGTAGGCCAACCCAACATCGAGGTGTGTTTTAATATAAAGAGAGTGATAGTTAAAGTATGAAACTTATGAAAAAGTGATAGTTTAAATAGGTAATTAAATAGAACAATAGTCAGTTGAGATATAAAACTCGCAAAAGTAATAGTTTAGATGTGAGGAAAATGGTCGAGGCACTTTCTAATGTTAGCCCAAGTACAAACTTCTAGGTTTGGCAAAAGTTTACGTAATGTACACATTATCATGCATCAAAAGAATTTAAATGTCAAACTTATTTTCCTTATTCATTTAGTTAGTTAGTTTATTTAGGATTCATTAAGTTCGTGGTCAGTCGCGGAGCTAGAATTTTCAGTAAGAGGTTCAAAATATAAGAAAGTAAACATACAGTGAAGTCAAGGAGATTCAACATCTACTATACATACATTAAAAAATAAAGTTATCCTTGTATATATAGTGTAATTTTTGTGTGTTATTTTCATATCTTTTATATATATATAAAAAAATCTTGTTACGAAAAAAGATATAAAATAAAAAATAAATTTGTAAAAAGGCTAAGAGATGACCCGTAATCGTTTATATAATACTCCCTCCGTTCACTTTTACTTGTCCACTTTGAACTTTGCACGGCCCTTAAGAAACAAAAATTGATACGAGGATTTTACTATAATGATTGATATGAGGATTTTATTATAATGCTCATATTACTATAATTCTCCAAATCATTTCCAATACCTAATACTAGACATCAATTAGTAGGAGTAGCGTAGTAAAATAGTTGTGTCAATTATTATTTTCTTAATGAGCGTATTAAATTCAAATATGACAACTAAAAATGAACGACGGGAGTAAATAAATTTTTAGCTCAAATTTTAATGGTAAGTACTAAAAAGGTACAACTTTTATTTGATCAAGCAAAGTTGCTCTCTTTTTACGTTTGTTTTTTTTTTGAAATATTTAATTTAATAGAAAAGCCTACCAATTTAAAACAATGGATTAGTCTGGCCCATAACTTTTTGCTATTTCCACTTCCTCTCCCTAAACTTTTTGCATGTCATATGTGATATGTTCATAAAAATAAAACCATAATATAAAATGAAAGAAGACAACTTTTTTCCTTAAATACTCATTGAAGCAATCATATCTCAAAACTCACACATTCATAGCTATAGAGTACTCTAATAATTTGCTCAAGAAAATGGCTAAAATTCTCCATTTTCTTCTCATTTTCATTTACATTTTCTTTTCTTTCTTCTTTCCTATAATTTTTTCCGATTCATCTGTTGACGGTTTTATTTATGGTGGTTGCTCACAAATAAAATATTCGCCCGACTCGCCTTACGAGTCGAATCTCAACTCGCTACTCACTTCCCTAGTCAACTCAGCAACTTACTCATCGTACAACAAATATAGTATAGTGGGGTCCACCCAACAAGACATGATCAACGGTCTATACCAATGCCGAGGCGATTTGTCCATGCCGGATTGCGCCACGTGTCTAGCACGCTCGGTGAGTCAACTCACCGAATTGTGCCCTCAGACATGTGGTGGAGCTCTACAGTTACAAGGATGTTTCGTGAAGTACGATAATGTTTCCTTTTTGGGGTCGGAGGATAAAACCGTGGTGATGAAGAAATGTGGGCCGTCTAATGGATTTGATTTAGGTAACTTACATAGATATGTTATATTTAAAAAAATTACCATCTATAGCAATACCAATTTTTTTCACTCGACACTTATAATACATTACCAAACAAGCATAATACATTTAAAACACTTATAATACATCTATATTGCATGCATAATTCACTTTTAATACTTAATACAGATTTCACTAATATCATAGTATTGCTATGTATTGCTGTAGATGGTAATAAATAAAAAATATTGCTAGAAACAGTAATTATTTATTGAAAAGTACTCATCCAAATAATTTTTCCTTTGATTTAGATGAAATGGGCCGGAGGGACGCAGTTTTGGGGAGCTTAATGGGCGGTAATGGGCTTTATCGGGTTGGTGGGTCCGCGGATGTTCAAGGTATGGCCCAATGTGTGGGTGATTTGAGTATGGCCCAATGTCAAGATTGTTTATCGGAGGCGATCGGACGGTTGAAAAAAGAGTGTGGTGGTGGTGTTTATGGTGATATGTTTTTGGGAAAATGTTATGCTAGGTATACAACAAAAGGAGCTCATCTTTATGCTAAACCTAATCATCATGGTGAGTACATTTTGAATTATTATTGTTAGGTCAAATTACGTCCCGATCGATGATGTAAAGAGTTTTCCGCTTCCAATGTTCACATCAAATCGGTGAATGGAAGATCATGCATGTCTTTCATACACACACATTTCTATATCAGTTAACTAAAGTCAAGTAACATGCATTTTCACTTTAATAAGCATGCGACTCATCTAGATGTGCTATATAAGTGTACGTTGAGTGGGATATTCACATATTTATTTATTTTTGGGGGGGAGGTTCTACCTGCTTTCAAAGCCAGATTAGTGCTTTGAGCCCCATTAGTTCTGATTCACATCGAGAAGTTTTACTTGGGGTAAAGCATTTTCTTTCAAGGCTCGAATTTGACGCCTTTGGTTAAAAATTAGGAGTTCTAACTACTCCAGTACCACAATCTTTGGTGGTAGGAATATTCACTTCTTTTTTTTTGGCTTTCTACCTGCTTTGAGCCCCACTAATTCTGCTTCACGTCGAAAAGTTTCATCTTGGGGTAGAGCATTTTCTTTCAAGGCTCGCATCTGACACTTTTGATTAAAGATTTGAAGGAGTACTAGCAACTCCTATACCACAATCTTTGGTGGTAGGAATATTTCACATTTTTTTGGTACATAGGAATATTCATATTTATTCTCATAGTATATAGTTTAATGTTCATAATATGAGTTATACTTTAGTCCCTCTAATTAATTAAATTATTGGCAGATTCCCATAGTGAAAGTGAGAAGACATTTGCACTTATCATTGGATTATTAGCTGGTGTTGCTCTTCTCATCATTTTCTTAACTTTCATGAGAAGAATATTTGGAAGAAGTGGTAAATACAATTACTTCTTACCCTCATTTATAACTTCTTCTTTTCCACTTATTATAATATTGTAGTAATTGATTGTTTTTTTTTCCAGGTAAATAATAAATTATAAATGAATTCTACAAATTTGATCTGCTTTTGATGGCCTTTTTACTCAATGATCTACATCAACTTGTCCTTTTCTTTTCTTTTTATGTATTTAGTCTTTTTAGAAAGAGATTTATTTTTGTATTATTTTCCATTGAAAAGAAGTGAAGATGAACTCTAGGGATGTGTAACATCAAAAAAATAAAAAGCATTAAAAAAGATAAAGAAAAAGCCTAAGATTCCACTCTTCACTTTGATGTAAAGAAATTTGCTTTTGCTTTTTGTGAAGGTTGTACTAATTAAAAACTTTCTCATGTGAATGTTGGATTATGAATCATTACTACTACTCCATTCGTCTCATATTAGTTGTAAATATTACTAAAATAGTTGTTCCAAGTTCCTTTTCAATTTACAAAATCAAGAGAGAATTAATTATATTTTTCTCATGTTATCCTTACTTAATTCCTTTTTTGAAATCGTAAACAAGTTTGTAAAGTTCAAAAAAAGTTTCTTAAAGAGTACATTAGTAAAACTATCCTTCTTGTTTATGATTTTTTTAAAATCGTGTAAAGAAAAGTGGATAAGTAAAATAAAACGGAGGAAGTATTTGTTTTGTATTTAAGCACTCTTAATCCCCATTTTAACGGTCACTTTAGCTCAAAATAATTATCATTTTAAGAATTCAAGATTAAAATTGATAATTATTTCCGATTATATCCTTAATATTAAAGAAGTACGTCTAATATTTAAAATAAAAAATCAAGTTATCTTTATTAATTAGGGTAGCTTAGTAAATTATATTTTGTATTTATTATTTTCTTAATAGACGTAAAAAGAAAAGCTAAAAGCGACAGTTAAAATAGGATAAAGAAAGTAATAACATAATAACTTAGATTTACTTTTCATCAACTAGCTTACACTAATTTTTTTTATCTTATTTTCCTCAGAAATTAATTGGTCCAATAATTCATATCATATCACAATAGAAGAAAAACTAAATAAATGGGGAACAGAAAGACTTTTCGGATAAAAATAGGAGGTTAAGAGGTCACCCGTAAAGTTAAAATGTGTAATTGACTTTTTGTATAAATTTAAAAGGAAACTTAGGTATTTTTTTCCAAAACTTTATTTTGAGATACCAAGTAAACATAATTTATTGTACTTACTTTTAAGTCCATCCATCCCAAGGTAAGTACTTAAATTCGTTTTTTATGGCAAATTGAATTTTTAAAGTAATAAAGTATCATAGTAGACTTCTTAGAACAATATGGGGTTGTTTGGTTCAAAATCGGGTTATTTTGAGATTATAGTTATGATTATAATTTTAAAAGTATAATCGGGATCAATAATAATTTCATCTTTTATATGAAATATATAAACTCATAATTGTGGCATCTTATTTATCCTATTATCCTCAGCTAAACATAAGATAGAGTTAATCTCAAATTTTATACTTGAATAATTCACTTAATCCCTCTAATCAAACGACCTCATATGATTTCATGTCCTTGTTATAGATGTTTGTGCCAACTTTTTTGGGGCCAAAGTGCCACTAGTGCTCCCAATGGTCCTAAAAAGCATAAATTATCATTGGTTGTTATTTTTGGGTAACTGTATAGTAAATGAATATTTCTAAAATACTTTACTCATGTACCTTTTAGATTACAATCTAATGATTCTTTTTGAGTAAATTGATGATAAAAAAAAATATACTTCGAATGTTAATTCACGTGAAAAGTATTGTTCATGATCATATAAGAAGACCAAGAATCCTTTATTTCACTGATGTAGGACTCTAACACTATCGCTCACACTCAGGACTGAACGTTTAGAGTGTGGACAATATAAAACGGGAGACCCAACACTGAGAATAATTAATTTGGATGATATTGACGACTATAATAGACCATGATAAAGAGTGAACCTTGAACCTAACTCAACACCAAAAACCAGCTCATGAGGAAAGGATTGTCCAAGATCATATAAGAAGACCAAGGACCCTAGCCCTTATCTCATCGGGGGGACTCCAACAATTGAAAATCTTATAAAAATAAATGTTAAACTAAGGTCTAAAATTTTGTAGACGTTAGCCAACAGTCCAATATTTCGTAAATCTTACTATGAGCTATATTTACACGATAGTTAAAATGTGAAAAAATATATTAAATGGTGACCTAAAAATAAATATTTGAGGAAATCAACCTTCTAAAAGGAACATAATGTGGCTTGAATTTCTCCAAGAATATTACTTACTATTACACTTTCTTCTATTACCTTACACTTTGAAAGTGCTAAATTAATTGTACTGCAAATTAAAGAGGTCCTCTTATTTGTCTCCAATAAAATATTGGATCACAAAAATTATACACTATGATCTAGACAAAATTGAATTAATCAAGAAAGTAGTGGATTATTTAATGGGAAATTTTTTTTATCAACTCGATTTCTCTTTCACCATTCACAATATTATCAATCAAAATGGTCACTAAGTGTTGTAATTATGTGTTTTTTAACATTCAAAAATTAAATTTATAATATTTAAATGCAATATTTTTTGTTATGTTAATGGCTATAAATTGGCAAAAAAGAATCATTATTCTTTAGCATGATTTATGATTAATTACCAACAAAAACTTAAATTTTATAATTACCAACTCATGCTCTGTAATTTCACTGTGTCATTACCTTGTTATTTGTTCTATATTAGAATTCTACACCTAAAAATAATGGTGTTTCTTCCTTGTGTTGGGCATGGGAGGGTGTTTATAGTGTAAGAAAAATATTAATGTAGGGTGTATGAAAAAGTGAGCTCAGTATCGTAAAAAAGAGAGTTTTATTTGTTGAAGAAGGTGTTTTTCCGTGGAATTTTGGACTCAAAAACCTATTTAGAGTTTTTTCGATTGAGTCATGCGACATTGTTGATTTATTGTATCCTAGAGCTAGGTGACAAATCAAGAATATTACTACATGGATTAGTGAAGATTTTATGGCCATAAACTTGAATCTCCTTTTTAAAAAATGAGATATTTGTACTTTAGCCTGAAGATAATAAAAAGGTCAATCCAGTGCACTAAAGTTCTCGCTATGTGCGGGGTTTGGGAAAAAACTGAACCACAATCACAATGTATTATTGTACGCAGTCTTACCATGCATTTTTGCAAGAGGCTGTTTTTACGGCTTGAACTCGTGACTTCCTGATCGCATGGCAATAACTTTACCAGTTACTTCAAAACTCTCCTTCGATAATCTACTATTAATTGTAGTTATATTTTCACTGACTAATAAATAGTATACACACGATGCTTGGAAAATATTAGTGGACGACATGTTAGTATCTTTTGAATGTATAAAGTGATTCAATAATATTCCTTATCATGTCACATATAAAGGTGAAAAGGAATATAATGAATCACTCCTTGTATATTCTCCCTTTAATTGTATGCATGTTCATGAAAACTTTTTTCCAAAACTTATAGATCAAGAATTAAATCATGAAATTAATGGGGGGGAAAAGTGCATGCAAATATATAGAAATGACTTTTACATCAATCATATATAGGTAGCAAAAAGAAGCCATCATCTTTATGCTTAAAAAATTGAGCAATCATCCAAACATGGAAATTAACCACTAATAATTGTAAAGTTTAGAGGGGTATATATCAAAGGCCTACTAAAGTAAATTAACCACTAAGGAAATATTGAGGTGGTGTCGAGATTTCAACTTTATAAATTCTGAATTGTAGAATGACGATTTCAAGTGTTACTAACTGAATTCTAAATTTAGCATGAGTACATATATGTCTAATAAATTTTCTTAACAGGGGGTAATTACGACCCTAACACTTTTCTTCTTTCTCATTCGGAAGGCTCAGTCCAACACCTTGACTTTTATGATGGGAACAACCTCCACACCCCGGCACTCCACTGAACAACAATTGATTAACTAGTTTACAAAATATGTTCAAAATGTATATGTTATGTATATTTATACTAAAATTATGTGTATTATATATAATATATATACACTATGCATATACCCCTATATCCCAATTTATATGACGTCTTTTAAATTTTGAGATTCAAATAAGTCTTTTTTTAAATATTTTAAATTGTCGATTAGTGTGACTTATAATATTTCTTTTACGTAGTTTGCAAATATGTAAATTTTATTTCAAAAATTTAATGATTACATGCCTGAATTCACGATCAAAATAAAATTGTGTCACATAAATTGAGACAGAGAGAGTAATATTTATGTTAGTGTATATTTTGGTCATGTTAGTAAACTAGTTGGCCACACTGTACATATCCGTAACTTCCCCCTAATAGTAACTATATTGGGCCATTCTGTTACATGGCCAAGCCCAATCCAATTGACTTAATGGGCTTTCATCATTTCAAAGCCCAATAATATTTTCCCTTAATCAATTTTTCCACTTTCCAAATTCGTCAATTCCTCACTTTCCTTTTATTTTTTACCTCAAAGCTCTCTTCAACATCCATCAATGGCGTTAGAATGGGTTGTTCGTAGCAATACTTTACCTAATTATAATCCGTATCAACACTTTTTATATCAATTATATTATCTCGTATACAAATACAAATAGAGTAATCTCAGCATATAAATACAAATGGGTAAATCTCGGCGTACAAAGACAAATTTATTTCGTATATTTATAGAATCTCGACATACAAATACAGTTGCATACACATATAAATACCAACTAGTTTCAAACCCTCTGTTGTGAATTGTAATTGAATTAAACTGTTGGTGTGGAACGTAATTAGGTGTGGATGTTTGTTAGGTTAATGTAATTTTTCCTAAACTATATTGGGCCATTCTGTTACATGGCCAAGCCCAATCCAATTGACTTAGTGGGCTTTTATCATTTCAAGGCCCAATAACATCTTCCCTTACTTAAATTTTCCACTTTCCAAATTCGTCAATTCTTCACTTTCCATTTTTTTTTTAACCTCAAAGCTCTCTTCGACATCCATCAATGGCGTTAGAATGGGTTGTTCTTGGCTACGCCGCCGGTGCAGAAGCAATAATGCTCCTTCTCTTAACAATTCCGGGTCTTAACCCGCTTCGAAACGGGTTAATCACCGTGACCCGGAATCTCCTCAAACCATTTCTCTCAATTGTACCCTTTTGTCTCTTCCTCTTAATGGATATCTACTGGAAATACGAGACCCGACCCGTTTGTGAATCACCCGAATCTTGTTCACCATCGGAGTACTTACGTCATCAGAAATCTATTATGAAGTCTCAGCGTAACGCGCTTTTGATCGCGTGTGCTTTAGTGTTCTACTGGTTGTTGTACTCTGTTACTGGACTTGTTGTGAAAGTTGAACAGCTGAATAAGCGCGTGGAGAAGTTGAAGGCTTCGGATTGATCCGATCTGAATTTGATTTTGATGGATCGGGTTTTTGTGGGTCTTTTGCTTTCGGGTCGGGTTAGCTCCGGTTTTTTGTGTTGTTGGTTAATTTGGATCATTTAGGGAGTTGGGTATTTCTTGCAACTGATTTTATTTTTTTGAGTTGTTGATGAACATTGGAAAAGCTGATTAATGGTTATTTTGTTGTGCTTTTTACTAAATTTTAAATTTTGTTGTTATTACTGAGCAGGTTAGTAGGTAGCCGTGTGTTGTCTGGATTTCTGTTCATATTAGTAGTCGTAGTTTTGCTCCTGTAGTTTCTTGTCCTTGTACCTCGATTATTGATTTTTTCTTACTATATGTTGGTTTTTGTTATTATCTGATATGGTTTGATTTTTTTGGTGATCAGATGGATCGGGTTTTTGAGTCTTTGTATTCGGGTTGGTTTATGCTGTTGCTTAATTTGGATCATTTTGGGAGCTGGATATCTCACTTTTATATTTGAGTTGTTGATGAACATCTGCGATTATTAATTTTATTAGAGATGTTATAAGACATGAAAAGCTGATTAAGGGTTATTTTGCTATGCTAATCTTTGGTTTAAAAGCTGGTGCTTTTTACTAAATTTTAAGTTTTGTTGTTATTACTGAGCAGGTTAGTAGGTAGCAGTGCATTGTCGTGCTTTATCTAACTGTCCGTTCATATAGTTGTAGCATTGCTCTTGTAGTTTCTTGCTCTTCGATTTTTGTTACTATTTGTTGATTCCTTGTACCTCGGTTATCGTATTGTTTTGTTACTGTATATTGTTTCTTGTAGCTTTGGACTGTTGTTCCTTGAGCCGAGGGTCTACTGGAAACAACCTCTCTACCTCTGAGGTGGGGGTAAGGTCTGTGTACACTCTATTCTCTCCAGACCTTACTTTGTGGGACTACACTGGGTGTGTTGTTTTTGTTACTTAGCAATGAATGAATCTGTCTATTTGGAGCAGAATTAATATTGAGGATTCAAATAGCCGACTTCGATGATTAAGTAGTTGATGTTGTTGTTGTTGTTGTGTTAAATGGTGCTTTGATCATAGTGTTCTTGTTTTTGGTGCTGCAGAATAATATATAATTTGAGGAGTGTTGAATCGGGGTTTTTCTTTGGTGGTTTATTTTGCAATCTTTAGGATTTGATTTTAACTTTTAAGCTATAAACTGCTAAAGTTAGGCTATGGATCGGAACTTGATTTATTGTTTTTTAGTATCTCGTGTGGATTATTTGGGTGCCAATGAAATAGTACAGAGTTTTTTTGTTGCTAAATGTGTTCCTCGATGATGTCGTTGCAAGTATGGTGGTCGCACACATTGCATAAAACTTCTTTGTATAGTTCCTAATTGCTGTTTGCATTTGTTGGAGATATGGTAGCTGCATGTATAGTTCTTAACTAGGGTTGCTTACTCTCGGATTTTTACTGAAAATAGATTGCTAACTTGTAGTTAATGCATTATATTCGTGAATTGGTGATTTTCCAAACTAACTGGCCTGACAGAATTAGTATGGGAAGCAATTTAAGGAAGGAGAAGTACTGATACATGTTTGTCTCACAATAATTTAGTGAGCTATTAGTGCCCAAAAGACCTTTCAGTTTCCTTACACTTTTTACAAGTTCTTTTTGAGCGTTGAGCCTTCGAGGGTTTTTAGTATGTCTGAATAAGAAAGATGTGGCCTTCGAGGGTTTTTAGTATGTCTGAATAAGAAAGATGTGGATCAAATAGTGTACTATGATGAGACATGATGAACTCGCTTTGCTAGTTGATGTGTTAATTAGTAATGTCATGCTATAGATATCTGCATACATTTCCGATCTTGTATCCTTATAGTTATTGATTGTGTATTGTACATTATCAGGATTAAGAGTTGAATCTGCTCATGAATTGGCTATGACTGAATCTGGAACCATAAGTAATTGTTCACAATTAAATCGGCTATTAAGTTCAGTATCGGCCTAGTTGTGTAGTCTGTGAAGAACTGCAGACAAACATGATAAGTTATAGGTCCTTGAGAGAGGTTTAAGCTCCTTAGCTTTTACATTCCCTTTTGTGATAAATGAGTTCGCGAGTGTAGTGTACTTGTGCCAAATGTGTTCGTTTGATTTCTTTGCTATTACCTATATGTCAAAAGATTAGGCCATTTTTCATTTTACAAGATGTTCTTTTGAAATTTCAAGGCTTCATTGCAGACACTTGGTTTGTCACTTCGGCTTGTATTCATTTGTTGTCCTGAGTTCTCTTATTTTAGGAAGAAGTTGTGTCTGAAGTGATTAAATTGGAACGTAAATCTAACATCGTTCTCTCACAATGCATTTAAGTGTTAGTTTCCTTCAACTAACATGTTAGTCCTTTTGCTGACGTTGTCAATCAGTGAGAAAAATTAACTGCTCTTTGGCTTCTGTCGTTCTTTATGCCTTCTCTGGCGAATGCTTTTTCCTAATGGCAAGTTTCCTGTTATTGTTGTTTTGTGAATGTCTATTACGTGGTCAGCATTTCAATTGTGAATACAAGACTAGTGTTTATACTTGTAATCTTACGAGTTATTTCTGTTAGTCGATCAGTTTAATATGCGTGTGTAGAAGTTGAAGCAAAGGACTGGTTGATTCATCTGATAATTAGATCCATCTTTTATGTCTTTAAGAGTTTTTAGATCTGTAAAGTGCTGAGTACCAAGTTGGGTTAGCAACTGTTATTTTTGGTCTTGTTTAGTGGTTACTTGTTGATTTCTGCTTGATATGATTGGACATACCCAGTGTAATCCCACGGGTGGGGTCTAGGGAGAGTAGAGTGTACGTAGACCTTACTCTACCTCGTGGCGGATGATATGGTTGGAAGAGTATCTTAAATTTCTGACTGGTCACGAAATTGGAGTATATTGTGGTCATTTTCTACCTTTGTGTGTTAGTTGCTACGAGTGTCTTACTTTACGCTGTATATACGTTGTGTGTGGCTACGACGAGTGTCTTAAATTGTTGTTATATAGTGTTTTACGTTGTGTATTTTTCCGTATGATTTCTGTTTGGTATTTGAAATACAGTAGCAACACATGGCTGGAACACTAATTTTTTCTTTGATTGATCTATGTTGCTTACTCTTGAATGATGTAAATGCAACTGGATAATTAACGTTGTTGTTCACACCTCTTGGGTTGTGGTCCTTTCCCGAACCCTGCTACCGCACCACGCTTTGTGCACTTGTCTGCCTTTTTCGTTTTTTGCTGGAGTAATTTATCTTGGCAAATTATATATGAATGGTTAAAGAAGTATGTAATTGTTCATGTAGAAAGTTTACTAGCAATCAGGGGCGGATCCAGAGTACTGGACTACAAATAGGTTCGTTTGAACCTAGTACTCGGCGCGAAACGTAGATTTATGTGTAAAAATCTTTAAAGATACAATGAAGCTAATGCTAAAAGTTTTAAAGATTAAACCTATAAAACTTAAATCTTTTTGGTACATGGAAAATAACTACAAAGATTTACAATCTTTCAAAAGCAACACCGCGTCGGTTTGCCAGGAGAAGGAACTTCATATCCTTGAACGCATTTCCCCAGATAATCAAATCTTCATTCTTGCTTGTGTCCTTCATTTGCTAGAAAATTGGCACATTGATTTGCCTCTCTTCAGATGTGTTTGATAGTGGCCTTGTTGACATTCTTTCAATGAATATCTGACGTCTTCAATAATAGTTTTTTGAGGATGATTTTGAATATTCTCGTCCTTAATAAGCTTGACAATAAGAAGACAGCTTGTTTCCACATCTACTTCTTGTTTTGGAATGTTTCTAAATTTACATTTACATGTTTCTTTCTATTCGTGGAACAATGTTATAATTCTAGTTCTAACATCTACTTCATTTGGCACATAACATTTGATTCTTAGGGTGAAACCAATCAAAGAAAATCTTGTTTGTTGCCTTGGTAGGAGACAAAGGAAATATTGGGATACGCATATTTTTCTTCCTATTAGTAGATCTTTTTGTTAGTGACCTCTTGTAGCCAACAGACAAAGATTAATTAATTTGTACGCATCTCGACTACTCCATATATCTGTTACTTCTCCTATATATATACCTATCGGGTAACATCAATGCTTTTGTAAGTTAGAGCGAGTTGGATCATAACCCACATGAAGCCCCTATCGGAGCTATTGAGCAAAGAAGACAAACTTATCATGAATGAGTTATCGTAGAAAGGTTAACCCACATATCGTCTACAATCACACATTCTTAAAGGGAGGGGATGGTCTTGATCAATATGTGCACCGTCGTTTATGATTCAACCCTAATTCTCAAAGGACGAATCCATTATCCATGAGGTCCATTAGGTCAAATCGGACAATACTATGCATGTTTAAATTAAACTATTACGATTTAATTCAAAGAACTTACATAATTTGATTTCAGATCCAAATTAAAGACATGGATTGGTAGAGCAAAAATATCTTTCATTATGATGAGTCTTTTGAATATTGGATGTAATGTTTCATATAAGCTATCATAACATTTTTTGTAATTGAAATGTAGTTAATTTGATTGATTTAACCATATATACTAAACATTCTTTTCAACAAATAAAGGAAAAATAATAATTTAAAAGTGTGGGACCTACATGGAATAAAAAGCCATAAAACTAATGTCTACCCAATCAATGAAATAAAATCAAAGAAAAAAAAATAAAAAATTGGATTTACAGACCAAAAAATCAATTCCAATGAATGTGGCAAAGAAGAAAAGAAAAAATGCCAACTAACATGCAGTTGATGCGTTATGTCGATCCTAAGCCTCACTATCATTTTTCCGCTCGATATTCGGTATTTATTTTAAGTCTCAATTAATTTAAATTTGTATTATAAAATTACACTTTGAGAATATAACGCTTCTTACAAAAGACATTTTCTCCTTAAAGCTCGAATACAAGATCTCTAATTAAGGATAACAGAATATTTATTACCACACCATAACTTTAGAGATAATTTTCACTATCGTTGCAACCGTCCAAGTTTCTAAAGTTTCAATATTCCTGATCCAATTGGCCGAAAGCTCCCCTATCTTTTGACTTAATTACATTTCTCCCCCTCTTTTGTAACTTTTTATTTGGCAATTGCGGCTGCATAGTTTTGTTTTATTGCAAAATTTGCAGGAATTAATTTATTTATTTTTATTAAAATAATTATGATTAAAGTTATCTCAACGTGATCTATATTATTTATATCACACCCACTCTCTTGAGGTGTGGCTGTTTCCGATATATGCTAACGCGAAATATATTGTGCATTGTGCTAACCTTTTGGAATTATTTATCTCAACTCCTACTTTTTAAATGACTTAGGATTCACAAGAATTTATTTTTGCAAACTGACCCAATTAATTACAACGTTTATTGCATATTGATTTCCTAACTATTTTATTTTTATGTTTAAGTAACTTTTAAATTAAACAGGTACAATTAAGATTTAGAAAGGGAATTCTAACCATACGCTAACCTACGATAAGGATATAATCAAGCTTACCAAGAAATTTCTTCTTTGTTTCGTAAAAAGCAGATGCGAATCCAAAATTTTAAGCTTATAATCTCTGGATCATAATTGTTTTTCTAATTAATGAGTTTTAAATAGATTATTTATAAATATTAAGTGAATTTTTTATATAAAAATATAAGATTTAAGCTAAAATTACTAGATTATGTGGAATTCATAACTTCAGTTATAGATGTAACGGAGAAATTGAATGAAAAGTATAACCCACGCATATTTATATGTCTGTTCCATAAAGAAGTTTTGAATCTTTAAAAGGAAAGTGAAACCGACTCTTATAATAAAAAATTTAAATTCCCTCTCTTGTTATTAATTGAAGGCGCTAAAAACATGTGTTTACAGAGACTCGTATTTTGAAGAAAAAAAATAGAAAGAAGAATTAGAGAGATAATAGTTACTAATTAAATCAACATCGAATAAACCTCCTTTAAAAGGTTACAAATGAAAAGAGGAGATCTGTATTATAAATTGCAACAATTAAACAAATAACAAATGACACGAGAGATTAACGACGAAGATTTTATGATTCTTATAAAAGTTATAATATAACTTAGGTTAAGATCAAATAAAATCCCCTTTCGAAGAGGTTACAAATGAAACAAAAGGAGATCACCATAAAAAGTTTTACAACAATTAGACAAACAATGAATAACACGAGAGATGAGTGTGACACATAGCATAATCAAACTAAAAAAGAGAATGAATTGAGCCGGACAACAAAATTGTCACTTTATTGAATTGTTTGGCTTTCTATGGATTTTCCAAAGGAAAAGAAATTCCAGTTAGCGATATAGAGATGGTTGAATCAGAATTCTTGAGATTAGATTGGTGTCATCTATATTTTTCTCGTTTGGTTCTCACTAGTAGACCACCCCATTCTATCACATGTCAATGACAAAGAACCAATCGAAGACGAAGATGATACAAGAGATCAAAGACGAAGATTTTCTGATAATGTAAGTGTCCACAATAAATAAAAAATACAACATGAAAGTATATTGCAACAAAATTACACAAAATCACACTCTAACTTGGTTTAGCTTTCCATACAATTCATAAATCAAATATTCTAAAATTTTCAAAAGGTTTAATTATTTTATTTTAATCATAGTATCAAACTATCAATACATGAACCTACAAACAGCTAAGAAATCGGCGCATTTTTTATTTTTTTTTATTGGTATCTGATCACAAGTTGTTTTCTAAGAAGCTGTCAATTCTCTGTCTTAATTAATTTGGTTGGAATTATAAATTTTAATACAATTTTTATTTCAAAGTTAAAAATTAATCTAAAAATGAGGAAAACATGATGACTTTATAAGACGGTGGCAATGTTAGTACTGATTTAAATAAATGAACAACTTGGACTTTTTCGATTATCCAACCTGGATGTATTTGGAGTAAATCACAAGTTATTAGAGGCGGATTTATAGTGTAACCATCATCCATAAAAAATATTGAGCAAAGCTGCTATACACCGATATTTGTATTAAGGTTTTTTTTGAGTTACGTTTTAATTATTAGAGCGGACTTTTGCTCATTGACTATGTTTTTAGTCAAAAGCTATTTTTTTTGGCTGTTGTACAAAGGAAGAGCATTGAAAAGCTTTGATGCGAGGAAAGTTGGTCTATAATGATAGGTGAATTATCTTAAGAATTTGTGCGTTTTCAATTTGAAAGCGCGCAATTCTTATTAAGATGACGAATCATGTCCTTAGGGGTGTTCACAAGTGGTTTTGAAAAAGCATTCCTTAGTAAAGTATCATTCGAGGCGAATTCAAAATTTAAAATTTATGAGTTCAATCTTTAAGTTTTTTGGTATTGAACCTATTACATTTGTAAAATTTTGGGTTCAGACTTACTATTTTATTGAGTTTTTTCTATAAAATCACGCTAAAAATACTGAGTTAATCAGATGAATTTGTTATTTACATATTGCATCCGCCACTATACATTGAAGACATGTGTGACGAGAAGAAGTGGCATTTGGAATTGTCCTTTCATATATTCTTCTTGAACATTCAAATTCGAAGCTTTAACATAAAATAATGACTCACTAAACAACTCTAAAACTTACGAATTCACATAAATTCAGTAATTTTTGCCAAAATCTTGTATATGTGATTAGAAAATACACTAAATATTTTGTATAAATATTTAATTATTAATTTAATTATTATCATATATTAACTTGAGGTTATTATAAGAACTCGTAAACAATCTGCATACAGTTTATCATATTTTATTTGTTTTGCCGCGTAATTTAGAATCTCACGTAATCTTTTTTTTTTGTCTCTATTTTATAGAAGGTAGATTTGTCTTTTGTCCATAAGATTACATTGTCTTTTTCTTAAACCATAAGATATAAATCATGATTTAAAATTTATTAATGTACTAATTAACAATGTAAATAAAGTCAACAATTTACGTAAGTTTAAAGAGAGAATTAAAAGAAAAAAAAACATATTTGTCTTATCTCAAATGGTTCCGTTGTGTTGATTAAATTCAACGGAAATAAAATGAAATTATGACCAACGGTCTGAGAAGTTATTTAATAACAATATTTTTTAATAATGGTAATAAAAAGTTATAGTTATTGTTATTTGTTGATTGAGGAGACGTTATATTATAGCTTTGTATATTATCATAAGTTTTGAGAATTTCTCGTGTTGCATCTCACCTTTTGAAATAGTCTCTAGTAGAAATACAAAATATAAATCATATATAAAATTCTTGTCATAGACCCTACATATAATGCGTATTTAGTGTATTAATCTGCTCTCTTTTATATTTATCAAAATTTTAAATGCAATATCATATAAATATGAAAGAAAGTTATATTACTCATACCTGTGCAAGCAATACTTGGAAATTTTATCCGTTGTCACTTTTTGGGACAACTATTTAATAAATGATGTTTTCTAAAAACAAAAATTAAAAATGTATGAATCTTTTAGACCAAGGATTCATTTTAAACAATTTAAAAATTTTATGAGAAAATGTTAAATTACGATCAAAGTTTTTACAGAAGTTAGACAACAGTTAATAACTTATCAATCTCAACAATTATATTTATAACTTTTTAAAATAATGACAACAAAAAAATTACGTAAATCAGCCCCAAATATTTTGTTTTCATTGACGTTGGTGTAACCATACATGTGAATAAATTATCTTTTAATAATATCTTTTGTTTCTTATCCTAGTTTATTTATGATCTAAAGAAATTAAGCCCTCTTCGTTTTATTCTATGTGATACTAATACTATTTGGAAAATCGAATAACCTTCTACAGAAGATTTTTCATATTTTTTTCAAATAATTTTTATTTATAAAAATGTGTCACCAAGATTTAAAGATAAGGTTTATAAAGTGATTATTAGATAAGCTATATTGTATGTTGGGTGAAGTGTTGACCGGTTAAAAACTCAGACGTCTAGAAGATGAAAGTAATGAAAATATATGAGAATGTTGAGATGGATGTGTGAGCATACTAGGAGATATATTCGCGACAATGAGGAGGTGGACGCCCCCATGATGGCAAGATGAGGGAGATAAGGTTGAGATGGTTCAAACGTGTGAAGAGAAGATGCACTAACTTAGCGAGGAGGTGTGAGAGGTTAACTATGCTGGGTCTGCGGGGATGTAGAGGTAGATCAAAAAAATATTAGAGAGAGGTAATTAGGTAGGACATGCATCCGCACCCGCAGCTCACCGATACACATGACTTCAGAAAGGATGCCGATATTGAAAACGAGGATTATGGTAAAAGGTTAATAGGTATATATAGTCAAACGTTGTCTAGTTTATCGTATCAGTATTATTACTATTTATTACTATTACCCTCATACTATCTTATTCTTTGATTTTATGATTACATATTGTTTTCTATTCTTTTCTTCACTGTTTTCTACTTGGCTTCTTCACTACTTCATTTCTTTTTCATATTATTTTGTATAATATGTTTAACTTAAGCCGATCAAGAGTCTATCACAAACAATCTCTTTACTTCTCAAGATAATTATGAATAACGTTACGTATGTGCATGCATACTATCCCCTCTAAATCTTATTTATAAGATTACACTGCATACGTTGTTACGTGAATCATTTCATTCTTTTTTTTTGTTCTTTTCAAACGGACTGAATAATATTATTGACTTTTTATTTGGTTGTAAAAGGATACTTTTTAAAAGCTTTAATTATAAAATTTCCAAACTTTAGATGACAGCTGTAGAGATACGTTGAGCATGTTACCCTCTATCTGTTCGAACTTTCTTTGAATTATTTTTATTACATTATTATTGCCTTTCCAGTGAGACAAAAACGAATTTATAATACAACTTGATATAGTAATATTATTCTGTCTCAGTATTTGGTACTCGACTAATCAAAATTTACGTTGTAAAAATTTCATTTAGGAGTAAAACAATTCCTAGCTACCAAAGGTGGTTGTATTGATCCTAAAGCTCAAATCAAAACCTCTAAAATTTTAGTTAAAAATGAAAAAGAACTTTATTATTATATCATAACCTTCGATGATTAAGTTGTTGATAGAATATTATTTTAAGCAAAAAATCATTCGTGGATGATTCTCATCGTTCCATTGGTTACTCTTTAGAGTGAAAAATATATTTTACGATTTTGACTTTTTCAATAGATTATACTCTATGATAAATAAATATATACCGAAGTAATTTTTCTCCACACAAAAATTGCATGAAGTTATGAACAAACGATACCCGATCAGGCGTATGATTGGATCTTTTTAGATTTATGGGTCGTTCACCTCCAATTATTTACATAAGCTTAGAAAATTTATACTCGAGCATTTCACTGGTTCACTCTTAATGTTGGACTCACTTTTGAATTCGAAGTGCAAGATGTACTTTTCTTGTTTTTTTTTCTCTCTTTTTGTATTTTTTTTAAAAAAAAACAAATTAGAAATTCTACTAATATATTTGATAGTTGGAAATTCTGAAATAGTTGGATCACAATATCTATTAAAAATCTGGTTGGGTTTAATACGATACTAAAAGACATACATAATATATTTGATATCTAGTTTCTCCTACCTTAAATACTACTACTACTTACTTATTGAACCCTATATATCAACTATCAAGTAAATTATCAAATATAATTCAACCTAGATATGGAAAAAAAAAAGATAATACATTGTACTAAGCTCTCATTATGTGTAAGATTCAGGGAAAAGACATTATCACAAAGTTCTATTTTATCAAATATTTCTTTATTAAAACTTAGTTTTGGAAGATCCTGCATTCATTTTGTATTTCACTATAAAGTTTCAAACAATTTGGAATTACCAAAAGATTCCATTTTCAACTCTAGTTACAAAAAAATGGTTCAAATATTTGGAATTACCATATGATGTTTAGAATTTGGAGAAAACAATGATGAGTAATTCCTAAATATATTGAAATCGACTATATAATTTTTTATTAATCATGATCATTCATCTAAATTTATTTAAGGTCAACGTTATGGAATATGATGCGTAAAATGAAATTGAGATGTTTCAGCCATGTAAAGAGGTGCAGAGTCGTGGTAAGGAGGTGTGTGATAGGTTTGTCGAGCTTGATGAAGGATAGAGGTAGGTAAAAAAATATTGAAGTGAGGTGATTAGGCAAGACATGACAAACTTCAACTCACTAAGAACATGATCCTTGATTGAAGGGTATGAAGGCCGAGAATTAGATAGAATATTAGTAGGTAGTCAAGCGTATTTTTTTTTATTTTCCGTTTCTAAAGTATTAATATTATTCATAATTTTTTATTACTACCTAATTATTTTTGTACCTCGATTGTCTTATTATCTTGTTGTTATTTCTATTTGCTGCTACAACCTATTTTTCATTCTTTTTTGAGTCAAAAATCTATAAAAAATAACCTTTTTTATCTTTTCAAAATAGAAGTAAAACTCCCGAGATCTCATTTGTGAAGTTATTTTTTATCTTTTCAAAATAGAAGTAAAACTCCCGAGATCTCATTTGTGAAGTTATTTTTTATCTTTTCAAAATAGAAGTAAAACTCCCGAGATCTCATTTGTGAAATTATATTATATTTGTTATTGTCATTGTTCTCCAATCCAATACAAGTCTACCTTCTCTCCCCCCACAAGTTTCACCGACAAATTCCGACCTAAATGAATAGAAAACAATTCTTATAATATATTTCACTTTATTCTTTCATTTTTTATATTATTTTATATTTTAGTAGTTTAAAACCTTACTCATTTTTCTTCAATTTTCTACTACTCACCCCACCCACTAAAAATAATAATTAATAAAAGTAATTTTACTCTTTAAATATAATTTATTAATGCTTAAAATATTATTGGATAATGACTATAATTAATAATTAAGTGTAAAATAGGTAGATATGCGTAAATTATCTACTCCATCCGTTTCAAGTTGTTTGATTTATTTTAACTTGACACGAAATTTTAAAAAGTAAAGAAGACTTTTGAATCTTATGATTAAAAATTAAAGATATGTCAAATGTATCAAAATATCTTTTAATTTTATTGTCTTAAATATATCATGTGAAAAGTTGAAATCGAAGAGTTGCTAAAAAATGTAAGAGACATTCTTTTTGAAACTTATTAAAAAGGAAAGTAGGTCAAACAAATTAAAATAGAGAGAGTATTAGTTCTTCAAACCGGATAAAGTATTGTTGGACGGAGGGTGTATTTTATTAATTTTTATATTGAACAATAATTGTTTAAACCACCAAATTACAGCAAAATCCATCAAATTCATAACTCATTCTTTTCCTAAAATTCCCAACTAGTATTTCTTTATCTTCCCCAGCTCACACACACACAGAGTACACACAGTCTTTTTTTTTTCTCTCTCTCTCAAAAGTAAAACTATTGAATCAGCCAACAAGAACATGAACAACATGTTTCCCACTCCTAATTGAACCAAGAAAACAACAACCCAGAAAAATTCAAACCTCAAAAAACCTTTTTGGGGTTTGGGGTTTTGGGTTTTCCCAAGAAAAATGAGCTCAAAAATCTTGATTTTTTTCACAATTTTTGTTTCCATATTTACCCTTTTCCGTCCGACAACCTCCGACATTGTCTCCGACCGTTCAACCCTTTTAGCTATCCGATCTGCTCTTCGTGGTCGTTCACTATTATGGAACATTACAAGTCCAACATGTTCTTGGCCAGGTGTTATTTGTTCAGCTGATAAATCTTCTGTTGTTGAGCTTCATCTTCCTGGTATGGGACTTTCAGGTGAAATCCCATCTGGGTTATTCACAAATCTTACTAAATTGAACTTCCTTAGTCTCCGTTACAATGCACTTTCTGGCACCATACCGAGTGGGACATTTTCTTCTCTTCTTGATTTACGTAACTTGTACCTCCAGAACAATCGATTCTCCGGTCCTTTACCGGATTCGATTTTCTCTCTGAACAATCTAGTGCGACTCAATCTTGCTCATAACAATTTTACGGGTCCAATTCCGGATTCTTTTAACAATTTGAGTGCTTTGGGTACGCTTTACTTGCAGGGAAATGGGTTTTCGGGTCGAATACCGGATCTGAATTTACCCGGTTTGGTTCAGTTCAATGTGTCTGATAACAATGAGCTAAACGGGTCAATTCCTAGTAAACTTTCGGGTCAACCCAAGAATGCTTTTTTGGGTACTTCACTTTGTGGGAAGCCACTTGATTCTTGTGATGGTAGTGGTAGTAGTGGTAATGGGGATGGAAAAAAAAGTAAACTTTCTGGTGGAGCAATTGCTGGTATTGTAGTTGGTTGTGTTCTTGGTTTGCTTTTGCTTGTTTGCTTGCTGTTCTTGTGTTGTAGACGAAAAAGGGGTAATCAAGAAACAAGATCTGCTAATGTTAGTGCTGTTAATAATAAGCAGGTTGAAGTTGAAATTCCTGAAGAAAAAAAAGGGGCTGAGGGTAATGGTGGGAAAGATGGATTTTTGGGTAGTGCAATTGCAGCTATTGGTGTTGGTGGTGGTAATAAGGATAAAGGTAAAGCTGAAGCTATTGCAGATGATGGAAAAAGTTTGGTTTTTTTTGGTAAACTGTCTAAAAATTTCAACTTGGATGATTTGTTGAAAGCTTCTGCTGAAGTTTTAGGTAAAGGGACATTTGGTACTGCTTATAAAGCTGCATTGGAAACAGGTATTACATTAGTTGTCAAGAGATTGAGAGATGTTACTGTACCTGAGAAGGAGTTTAGGGAAAAAATTGAGGATGTTGGGAAAATGAATCATGAGAATTTGGTTCCTTTGAGAGCTTATTACTATAGCAGAGATGAGAAGCTTCTTGTTTATGATTATATCTCAATGGGAAGCCTTTCTGCACTTTTACATGGTGAGAAAAATAACTTCCTTTTCTGTTCATTCTTTTTTCATGTTATTATATTGGTGATATGCTTTTACTTGAGCTGAAGGGTCTATCGGAAAAAAGCCTCTCTACCTCACAAGGTAGGGGTAAGGTCTGCGTGCCCTCCCCAGGCCCCACTTTTGGGATTACACTGGGTGTGTTGTTGTTTTTCATGTCATTATAGTACTCTAATTTTGTTTATCTTTTACATGATCTGCAAGTTTTAGTTCTCTGATTGATACTCATACTGCTGGTTTCTATGTTGGCTGCACTCATAAAATGTCGACGGGTGCAAGTTGGATCCTCCAAAAGTAGTGTGATTTTGGAGGATCCGACAACATTTTTGGAGTGTCTGAGTAACATAGGCTGCTTTTGCTGATTTTATGAGGCTAGTTTTGTTTTCTTGGATCTTGTTATCTGTTATTGAACTGGTATTGTGTAAAAGTTGCTTGTTTTTTGCTGATGTGCTGTAGCTGCATTATTGTGCCCAAATGTGCTTAGCCACTCAAACTATTTTTTTTTTTTTACATTATTATGCTGTAGTTGCATTATTGTGCATGTTTAGTCAGATTTTACCTTAATCTAATGTGATAAACATTGTGTTTAGTGAATATGAAATCTGACATGTTTTGTATGTTACTCAACCTGGAATGGCTTTATAATCTGCATTTTTTGCTGTATGAACTTGTGTTCATCATTTAGATTGAAAATACATTTTATACACAAGTGATCTGCTCAATTTTTAGACTCCTAAGCCGAGGGTCTATCAAAAATTGCCTCTCTACCTCACAAAAAGCAGGGGTTATGGTCTACCCTACTTGTGGGATCTCACTGGGTATGTTGTTGTTGTTGAAGTAAATTTAGGAAGAAGTTGTAAAATTGCATATATGTGTAGGACAGAACTTGGTACTTCACTGTGTTCTACAGGGCGGCTCAATCCTAAAGCCACTAAAGCAGTGGCTTTAGGCCCCCATAAAATAAGGCCCTAACTAATTAGATCAAATAATTAAATTTGAAAAGACATTGTCTTTAACTTTGAATGTCTTCTAAAGCATAACAATAACTACAATGTTGATGATTTAGACCTATTTTTGTTATTAAGAGTAATAAAAAATATTATACTAGTAAAAAATAATACTCTAGTTGGCATACTCAATAAGGTGAAGTTTTAATTATATTTTAAAATACTTCTACTACTTCTAGAATAATTTTGATAGTTTGTGTAACAACTGACTCAATTGAAAAAGTTTTCAAAACTATAATAAAATAGAACTTACCTAAGATCTAAACATTTGTGGTGTTATGTAACGTACAATAATTTATATATGCCTATTTGTGTGTTACAAAATATTATAAGAAATGTTTACCATCACTTAAAAAAGGAAAAAAATTAATTATCAAACTATAATTAACTAAAATGTATTTTAAGAAGTTATGATAATAAAATATATAAAAATTTATTAAAAAATATAAGGTGTTTTGTTTAAATTTTGGCTTTAGGCACTCGTTCTATTGAGCCGCCCCTGGTGTTCTAAAGGGTGAAACAAGATCATATAACATCTAATCTGTTTGTATGGATTTAAGCCAAATGTACCTTTGTTAACTTATCGACTACATTTTGTGTAAAAGATATGAATTATTTGGGTGCTTTATTCGGCATATCCCATTGCTAGAATTATTGCATAACTTTTCATGTCACAATAGTTTGTCATTCATCTTGTCTTTTCTATATAGGCAACAAAGGAGCAGGTAGGACACCGTTGAATTGGGAAACAAGGGCTGGTATTGCCCTTGGAGCTGCACACGGGATTGCCTACCTTCATGCACAAGGGCCCTCAGTTTCACATGGCAACATTAAGTCATCCAATATCCTACTCACCAAATCATATGAGGCCCGTGTTTCAGATTTTGGCCTTGCTCAACTCGTCGGTCCATCTTCAACTCCCAACCGTGTTGCAGGTTATAGGGCACCAGAGGTAACCGACCCTCGTAAAGTCTCCCAGAAAGCAGATGTCTATAGTTTTGGCGTCTTGTTGTTGGAACTCCTTACGGGGAAGGCTCCCACACATTCAATAATGAATGAGGAAGGTGTCGACCTACCAAGATGGGTGCAATCAGTGGTACGAGAGGAATGGACAGCCGAAGTCTTTGATCTCGAGCTCCTTAGGTATCAAAATGTTGAGGAAGACATGGTCCAGCTCTTGCAACTTGCAGTTGATTGCACTGCTCAGTACCCGGACAGACGTCCTTCAATGGCTGAGGTCACTAGTCGTGTCGAAGAACTCTGCCGTATGGATTCTGGAGGTGACATAATTGACAATGCAGAAGTGCAAAATGCATGAAATTGAACAAGAAAATAGTTCCATCCCATTATTTTTTTTCCTTTTTTTTTTACGTTTTCGATTGAGCATTTCGATTTCTTTGTTCATTCTTGGAGTTCTTCTGTGAAGATCAATTGTTCATTTTTTTTATGAATTTATTTTCCAGTAGCAACAGAGTTTCATTAAGATTTGGTTGGCGGTTGAAGTGGAGCTGTTTTTTTCTTCTTCTAGATATTGATGTATTCTTTTTTGAAGGTGTGATGAACTGTATAAATAATTGAGATGGCCTTGTAGTTACAACTCATTGCATAATTTTTGGATTCTTTAAGATTTGCTTCTGATTTAAGATTGATTTGTTGGTAATAGTATTACAACAACATACCCAGTCATGTAAAGTAGGGTCCGGATGGTGGCGTGTACATCATTTTATTTCTATTTGGTGAAGATAGAAAGGTTATTTTCGATAGGTTTTTGGTTCAAGGTGGTGTGTTTGCAGTTCCCAAGATAGAGATGGGTATGCTATTTTACCCCTATCTTGTGAAGATACAGAGATTCTTTTCGATAGACCTTAGGTTCAGGGTGGTGTGCTAGTAGTTTTACCTCTTATCCAATGGATCCTCAGTTTAAGATGGTTTATATGCAGTTTTATCCTTATCTTCTGAAGATAGAGAGGTTGATGCGTAATTTTTGAATTCTTTAAGATCTGCTTCTGATTTAAGATTGATTTGTGGGCAATAGTACTACAACAACATATACAGTCATAAATGGGGTTTGAGAAGGGTGATGTGTACGCAGTTTTATCCTATTTTGTTAAGATAAAGAGGTTGTTTTCGATAGACTCTCGGTTCAGGGTGGTGTGTTAGTAGTTTTACATCTATCTTAGAGAGGTTGTTTCCAATAGGCCCTCGGTTCAGGGTGGTGTGTACACAGTCTTACCCTTATCTTGTACGAAAATATAGAGAGATAGTTTTCGATAGATTCTTAATTTAGAGTAGTGTGTATGCAATTTTACCCCTGTACATAGATTGTTTTGGAATAGACCCTTACTCAACTAAAGCATAATAAAATCAAGTATTGAATGAAAAATACAATAATAAAGCAGTCACGGTGAGCATTTGTTGGTAATAGTGACATATAATTATCACTAATTAATGTTGTGTAATGTCAACAGCCAGCAATGCCATGTGAGGTTATTCCATTCAAGGGGGCCTAAAAAAAAACCTTATCAAAATTTGGAAAGACTTTAATGTCTTTTTTCTGTCCATTTGTAGTTTGATTTGTATTTGTACTTTCACTAATTTTTTAATACAAGCAAACAGATTACTTAGTACTATTTAGTTAATCATTTCAATTAGTTAACATCCAACAGAGTAAAACCTACCAACCACTGTGAAAATTGGATTTTACTTATATATACTAAAGGGTAAATGAACTATTAGGGTTCGTTTGATTGAGAACAAATTATCGCGAAATTAGTTATTCTAAGATTATTATCTCACTTTCAATGTGGAATAAAAATAACGCTACAACCTCGGGATAAGTTACCCCGTGATTTTATCCAAGTTATTCTGGGATAAGTTATCCCGTGATTTATCCCAACCAAACATGAGATAAACTCATCCTAAAATTAGTTTCGAGATTAATTATCACTTATCCCTCGAACCAAACATGCTCTAATGATATTAATGTATTTAACTCGTTATAGTAGGTTACTTAGTTTATTTTCTAAGTTGATTCTTACCTATCGTGGACGGTTACCTATAGTTATTTTACTTTTACACTACCAATGTATTTGTTGTAGCAAATTACTTGATTTATTTTTGGGTTGTTTCCCACTTACTATGGATGGTTAATAGGGGCGGAGCTAAAGACCTGTTTACGGGTTCACATGAAATTAGTTGTTATTAATAAATGGTTTTAATAAATTTACTACTATTTCTAAAAAAAATTAGTATGAAATCAATTATTATTATAGGTATTAACTTGATGTTATTGTAGAACCCATGAACTTTAAATTTTGGGTTCTAGATTAATCTACTTATCTTACTCTTACATTATCAGTGTATCTAACCTGTCATGGAAGATTAGTGTAGTCTCATTAGTAGAGTTTGGAGACGCTAGAATGTGTGCAGATGTTACTCCTATTTTTGTGAGGTAAATAGGTTGTTTCTGATAATGAATAAATACATATAATTATCATTTAATGAATAATTACATATAATTATCTTTTAAACGTTAACACTATAAGTATATAGAAGTTAAACTCCAAAAAAATTAACTCTAATTTTTGTGATAAAGAGAGGTTACTTACTTGCTTGTATAGTTAATAAAAAGAGACATTTTTCCAACCACACAAAGAGACATTGTTCCAAGAAAATTACAAGTTTGAAAATGAATTTTAAAACTACTCTCCACCAGACCAAAATTGGATTAGAAGCAAAATCAATTAATCATGGCTTATTATTCTTGAAGTTATCAAAACATTATTTAATTTGCTTTTGAATGAATTAACTAACATTTGATCAGATGGTCCTCCATAAAAATAAGAGAAATATTGATTACATAATACTAATATAATTATACTCTCTTCGTCCTAATTTATGTGCATTTTTCGAATTTTGAGATTTAAATAAGTTTATCTTTGACCGCAATTTTTGTATATCTTTTAAATATTTTGAATTGTCAATTTTTTTGTGACTTATGGTATTCTTTATGTAGTTTTAAAATATATAAATTTTATTTTCAACATTTTGAAGATTTTATGCCCAAATTCACAATGAAACTTAAACTGAGTGACTCTCAGGAAACGAAAAGTGCTACATAAATTGAAACCTCTCTGCATATTTTCTAGGTCGAGCTCATCATATGAAACTTATCTAGTGCGATTTTTCTCTCCCGAAGTGGAGTTTACCCTGTGCTTATGATTGCGGATTCCCTTGTCATTAGAAAAAGGAAAATATGAACACTGATTTTTACTCTTTTTTCCATCCATATATCAAAACAATTCGTTCAAAATAAATAAGGACCTCGAAGGAATAAAAATATATATAAATGTAGTAGTAATTAATACAAGTTGATTTAAAATACAAAGTTAAATTTAATCTCAGTATTATAATCTCCACAGTATACACATTTGATATTTCTACCAAAATTTAGGCATTATTGTCCCAGTTGAACACTACCAATATTAAGACCAGATTTGGGTGGTAATTACATAAAATTAATTAAGTACATATTTTTTTTTTTACTTATCCATCGATCTTCGTTTAGGGTTTCAGTACCATTCCCTTTGGTTAATCAATCCATTTTTGATGTAGCTAACTTTAGGGTTAATCAATGCAGAGTAAGAAATCGTACAATAAACCTTTGTGGCTCGGCCTTTTTTCAGATCCGCACATAGCGAAAGTTTTAGTGTACCGGACTGCCCTTTAACTTTAGGGTTCCAATTTTAGTTTTTTTTCCCTTCTTTTTCCTTTGTTATGTGTCCATGTCAGTTTATGCTCAAGGTACGTACTATTTTTCTCATGTAATTCCGCTCACTAGGTTTATGAGTTACAATCTAGAATTAGTGTGGTCAAAAGCGTGCAACAAGTTCTTTTTTGGTATTTTTGTAAGTATGATAACAAATATATGTTGAGTGCTTCGCCTTGCTAATTAAGCATGCTCTTTCGTATTGTCATCTTCTTTGATCGCCTATGAGGATTAACCTAAGAGGCGATTGATACTTCACGTTATATTTTTTTTTTCTTTATTCATATATTTGTTATCGTGCTTATAATTATCCACTAATTTATGCAGACACGAGATGAATTCCGAAGGAAATCAACGCGACAATAATATTTTGTGGGGTATGTCATTTTTAAAAATCGCAAAAATATCTTCACCATTAGTAAATCGTCTCAATTATGCCCCTATAATTATAACTTTTTCTTTAGCGAGCTGGATTTCACCTCAGTCTCAGCGATATTTTTGGCCCTTTTCCGTTGATGAAGTATAATACAAATATACTTTATTTATTTATTTTTTCTTATTAGGTTTGGCAATTCAAGTAGCTTTAGCAATATCTTTCAAAATTGGTGCTAAATTTACTGAAAAAAATATTGCTCTGCCTCCTCCTGTATATGTGATGAATGGAAAGTCCTGCACAATGCTTCTGCAAATCCTGCTGGACTTGTCAGAAAAGCCGATAATATTGTGCCACGTGTCGAAATGGCATTATACAATGATGTAAGTTCAGTCGAACCTCTCTATTACAACGTCATTTATATGGATATTTTTTGATTTCTATATGAAAATGTTGTTAAGAGAAGATATAGTATAACATCATAGCATGAAGATTAATTCTAAAGAAAACTTGTCCGTTATACATTTGTATACACACACATATATAGTGAACTACTAAAGCACTTGTCTTGTCCTATCTAGGCCGTGAAAATCTACTTCCCAGAGGAAATAATTATGGACATGCTGAGCAGGCTACAAGTGCAGTCTCTTTTTAGATTCAAAAAATTGGAAGACATTAATCTCTGGACCGTACTTTATGAAGAAGCATTTCAATAATGCCAAGGATAACCAAAATTCTCAAAAAATTCTTTTTAGCCGAACATGCCCTAAGGATTATATAACATCGTTCTATTCTTCTTCTTTATCATTGGTTCAACGGGTTGAGGATGTACAAAAGCTTGATTGCCCTTTAAATAACGAACAATGCCTTTACATAGTATTATGTTGTTGTGATGGCTTGGCTCTACTTTGGTCTAGTAGTGAACTTTTGTTGTGGAACCCCTCCACAGGCGAATCAATAGTACTTCCTGATCCCGAATTTTCAATGAGTTCATGTACTTATGGAATGGGATATGACTCGACTAGTGATGACTATAAGATTCTTAAGATTGAGAAGTATTATGGTCCGGCCATAAAGCCTAGTGAAATTCTTAAGCTGAAGAGTGGTTCGTGGAGAAAAATCGATGAACATCCTCGTAGCTTTTGCTATAAGTTGGCTAGTAATGATTCTTTCGTGCTTGTACATGGAGCATTTCATTGGATCGGTATGGATGTTTCATTTAATTATTATGTAGTTTCGTTTAGTATATCAGATGAGGTGTACGGAGAGATACCTTTGCCAGATGAAATTCGCTCTATATTCAATGTAGCTTTACCAAAATGTGGCATTTCAATATTGGGAGGACTGATTTGTGCTTATTGTAGTACTCATAGGGATGCGATGATGGGCACTTTTAAGTTATGGGTAATGAAAAACTACGGCGTCAAGAAATCTTGGACTGAATTGTTTACTATACGAGACACTTATCTTTATACAGTCATACCAAAACACATGTTTGCGGATGGTGAAGTGCTATTCTACTACGAAGAGAGTCAAACTCATGGTTTTAAGACATCCAAGGGACCATTTGGATTGTGGCCTAAATCTCCTACCTTTCTACAAGGATTCGATTTTACAGAAAGTTTGATCTCTCCAAAATCACTTACTTAGTACTATTTGTTTATATTCGATCGAGACACTTTATTTTTACTTTTTTGGAAATCGTGTAACAAGAAAAGTGAATTGAGATTACTAATGACGGATGGAGGTTGAGGTAGAACATGTTCAGTGCCTCGTCCTTTCTACGTGCATTGTTCTGGGCTTCTACATCCGCGACCTGTTTATTTGGAGTAATACTCTTAGGTGGGCACATAGTAATTTCTGTTAAAATTACTAATTTGTGTTCTTGATTTTAGAAGTAATGTACATAGGATATATGAAGTTATCCAATTTTTATTTTTATTTTTTTGTTAAAATTCAATTTGTTTTAGGATATTCTATTCGGTGAAATCATGTATACGAAAGCTTTAATCGATGGACCCGTTCATCTACCCTTTTCTACTTAAATATTAGAGTCAGTTTCGTTCCCTTGATACATGACTCGAATATGTGACCTAAGACACACGTCTCTCAACCTTTTGCCGAGTGAATCTATTACATATTTTTAATAATTTGGTCTCTTTATATGATATTGAGCAATCCTCACATCTCAAGCTGACTTTGTATTTAACTCATGGATACAAAGTTCGAGTAATTTTGAGGATTAATAACTTTACTATGTTTTAAAGTTAACTTATTGAAATTATACCAAAAACATTAGCAACGACTATACCGTTTATTGTATTAATTATTAGTCCAATAGATATTAAATTGTTAATGAAGGTTTAAACAATCGTTTTAGTATCGCACATCAGGATAAACGAATCAGAGATTATTCACATAATTTTCAGACATTTTGAAAAAAATTCTTTCAATGCAATTATTCTTTTTGATTTTTACAAATAATACAACTTCACAATATTTGTCCCCTATCTAGGTTACATGTTTGGGGTACCTAGCGTATGCTACGTGAGTCATATACGCAAGAAGCAATTGATGCATGGAACGCGGTAGACGGTGTATTTATGACCAAGTTTCTTTCCGCACCCTTCCCAACTTCAATCCCAAGTGAGAGACTCTTGCACTCTTCTATAATAGCGCGATTGTCTTGCACTCTTCTATAACAGCGCGATCGGGATGACTTTCAACGGCATTTTTACCCCTACCTTATCATCATCAGTGCAACACTTGAGTCTGTTTCGAAGATAACTCCAATTGTAATTCTTCACTAGGGTCAAACCGCCATGTATAGCCCATAACTCCGCAGTAAGGCTTGATGTAGCCTTTCATGCTAAGTCTCCCATAGAACCCGCCTAGACAATTCCCCTTATCATCTCGCGCAACTTCTCCGAACCCAACTAATCCCGAATTAGGCATGAAACTATCGTCGGTGTTGATCATAATATACTCCTGAGGAGGAAAATTCCAGCTAGCGAGAATAGGCCATTTGTTGATCGCGTAATTTTTCGTGGATTGAATTTGATAATTCGAATATCGCGATATCAAAAAATATCCAATTTGCCAGTAACTTGGATGAACATACTGGGTAGTCATATTTTGTATTTACACGAAAGTAACATCAAGTCTTATATGGAAATTACGAACAAAACAGATTGGTCTCTAACTCTAGAAAAGAATATCAATTTGAAGAATGTTATGTGGTGAAACAGACTCAAGAAATGCATAATTACTTGTTTAATTATCTTTTCTTTATATAGAAAAAAATAAATAGGAGATATAGTGTACACCCAATGTTTCAGTCCATATGCCACTTTCAAAAAATCTGGAACGTCTAAAGATATTTTTAGCAATATTCTACTAATATATTATATGTTATATATATATATATATATATATATATATATATATATTACATTAAGTGAACTTTGGGCCTAACTCAACCTCAAAGGCTAACCCAAGAGGTGATTTGCACAATCATATACATGGATGCGCAGGACCCAATTCATCACCGATGTGAGAATCATTTCATTCATCCCCCGCACGCTCGACTCTATCCGGTCCCTATGGAGTGCACGCTCAGACATTGTCAAGTCCTTACAGGGCGTGAACAATATATCTGGGGGTCCAACATCGAAGGGCTTAACTCTGATATCATATTAAATGTATCTTGGTAGTTGGCATAACTCAATCCGAAAAATGAGCTCAAGAGGAAATCTTGGATCCTTGTCTTTCAAATGGACTGGTTTCTTATTTTTATTCTTTGGCAATTGAACTCATGTCTAGTGAGGCATACGTTCTTTAGAAATTGAAATCAAGTCTAGACATAATTTATTGGATATTATGATACGAATATATAAGAACTTATATATTACAAAAAAAATATTTATTATGAGGGGGTAAATTAAAGACCAGCATAAAATTGGGACAAAAGTGCAAATGACCCTAAAATATGCGTTAGGTTTTAAAATGAATAAACTTTAATTTTCAATTATAATATTCTTATTATAGCATATAGATGCAATAATTAACATAATGTATATATAGTAGTAATGTAAAAGAGGGCTATGAGCGAAAATATTATTCCCTTCATTCTTAAATATTTATCATCGTTGCTGAAAATACATATTCTATAATACTTGTCATTTTAGAAAATCATAGTTATTTGTTTTCACCTTTACCCTTAATCATAAATATGAAAAGATATTAATATAGTGCAAAAAAAAGAAATATTTTTTTACTTTAAAAAAAGAATAGGCTGCAAATTAAAAAAAATACATTTATTTTAAAATCCAACACATAATTTAGGGTCATTTGCACTTCTGTACCCATTTTGTGCTGGTCATAACATGTAACTTTTTTCGCGAAATATAAATTTATATTTTTTCATCATAATATCCCATAAGTTATATAGGACTTTGATTAAGAGTGTCAATAATTTTTTAAAAACCGACTAGGGATGTTCATCATAGAGTAAATTTTATGTATTGATTTATGTATGTACATATATATACTTTGGATCCATTGAATAACATGCAAAATGTTAGATCAACGATGGACCAGCTACATTCAAAATGAACCCCCAACGTTCGAGGTTTGATTCTCTCAGGGACCAGTAAAAGTACTTACGACTACATATATAGCACACACTAGCTAATTTTACAAAGGCATAATACGTAAGTATGTCCTTTAATTTGGCCTTAATTGACATCTATGTCCTTTAATACTTTGAACGTACACAAGTAGATACTTAAATTTGTATAAAGTTAAAAAAGTAGACACACGCATCTTACGTGATATCTACGTGGCATTTACATGGCAATCTCACGCGAATTGTCACATAGATGTCATGTAGGACGCGTGCTTACTTGTTCAACTTTATATAAGTTTAAGTGCCTACTTATGCACACTCAAAGTTGGAGGGTATAAATGTCAGTTCAGGCCAAATTTAAGGGCACATTTATGTATTATGCCTTTTACAAACTCACATTTTATCTATTACTCTCTCTCTTTTAATTTGTTTGACCTACTTTTCTTTTTAGTCCTTTTAAAAAACAATGACCATTTTCCTTTTCAAGCAACTGTTAATTTCAACTTTTCCTCGTGACATATTTAAGGCCACAAGATTAAAAGACATTTTGTTGCATTTGACATATCTTTAATTTAAGACGACATGATTCAAATATGTTCTTTAATTTTTTAAACTCCGTGTCAAGTCAAAACAGATCAATCAATTTAAAACGGAGGGAGTAATAATTATCAACATACTATCCAAATCAACATATTAACTAGTTTAGTGATTATTGATCTTTGTATTACTATTAATCTCAATATGATTATTGTGCAATCACTTTTTTGCCCCCTATATATAATTTCTTTTTCTTTTTTTCAAAAGCAATGAAATAATTGAAAAATATCTGCCGGTGACAGAGAGCAATAATTCTTTTCTGCCACTTGCCTTTAAATACTGACACATTTTGCAATTTTTGAAACTTTTAGGAATATTTTTTTTATTTATTTTTTTTAATATGGAAAAAGTTGGAAAATATATGATCTCAGATTAACGATAAAGTTATTTTCATATAATTTATAGATCTCATGTTTAAATCATGAAAAAAAATATTAATGCTTGTGTTAAAGTTGACTATCGATATCACATGCCTTAGAGTGCGATTCTTTTTCACATTCTATTAATACGAGATGCTTTGTGTACCGTACTTTTCACCAAAGAAGTGGCTTTCCAAATTAGAAATTTTGAATTTCTATTTTAGAACTTGATTTTTTTCAGCTTTATTAATGTGTAGGATAAAGTTAGAATCTTATCTTTATTTTTGTTTCTGTATACTCATTATCCATTTTTTATTCTTTCCTTTTTCAGAAAGTTGGAGAAGAATTTTGAAGAGAAATAATAATATTTTTGGGCCATTAGTTATTATTATTAGTAATAAATTTTGATTTTAGTCCTCACAAAATTTAATGAAGTAAATTTAATTTTTAATTAATTAAAATATTGTTTAGTCTACTTTGTAAATTTATTAAAATATATGATTATCAAATATAATATAGCAATACAAATTTAATATAACATATAACAAGTAAATGGTAAAATAATCATTATTCATGGTTAATTTACAAATATAAACAAATCTATATCGCGTATGATTCATTAAAAAAATAACTTTATGTACCAAATGTAAATTCAGAATTTTTTCCAAGGGTAAAAGGATTTCACTTATTCGAACATTACTGGAAAATTTCGAGCACAATTTATGAATTTATGAAAATTTTATAATTTCTGTTCAGACGTTATACATATATTAAATTTTTCATTGAATATTTATAAATATGATAAACATGGATAAAAGACTCAGTCAATATCTCACCACAAATGAATAATTGGCTACAAAAGAACCACGTCATTTTAGTTCACAAGTATCTTTCATGATTAGTAATTTTACTTATATCATGGGTTACAAAACACAAATTTTACTTATATCTTTATGATAGAGAAGATGTTTTCAGTAGATCGTCGGCTAAAAATATGTAATCAAAAAATGTGACCTAGTGATCAATGAAGTAGGTTAAGAACTATGGCATCTCAATTAGTTCAAGTTCCAATATAGACAAAAAATACTAGGTGATTTTCTCCATCTATTTTAGCCTTAATGGAAAGATCGAGTTACCTGGTATGTATCTGTTGCTGGTGGAAGGTGACAGATATCCCATCAACTTAATCGAGGTAGACGAAAACTGGCTCGGCCACCCCGCTCATCCAAAAAAGGGGGTGAATTACAAAACTTATCATCTACTAATACCTAACACAAGGATAAATTAGTAATTTTGTCTTCATATGAAAAGACGCCATAATACGTAGGTGACCTTTGGGATGAATATAGGACATTTGAATAAGACGTAAGTACCTTCCTCGTTTTAAACATTTTTGTAACAATAATTAATAATCCAGATCCTATATATTTATAAATATTTTTTTACAGGAAATCTAATTAGTATTGTTTTATATATTAATTTAAAATTATCATAAAAATCATAAATTTCAAAAGTTTAAATAAGATCTATAGATATATGGATAAAAGATCATTTCTCACCATTAGTAAATGTGGCTACGAAAAGACCACGTCGTTTTATTAGCTCACAATGGATATTTGGAGCAAGCATTATATATCTTCATAGACTTTAATTCTTCAATTTTATTTAAAAAGCTAAGTAAATACACTTATATATACCAGGTTAAAATTATTTTTCATGTATATATAGTAGATATTAAATTCTCTTATTTTCTTCATGTATTTATTTCTTCGTATTTTGAACAACCTTGTTATAAATTCTAACTTCGTCAATGGGAGTATTGATCAATATATGTCCCACGTCGGGTGGAATGTATATATGTGATCTCTTTATATGATCTCGGTCCATTCTCATATCATGAGCTAGCTAATGTGGATATGTGATCGCTTTATATAATTTCGGTCCATTCTCATCTCATGAGCTAGCTTATATGTGTATGGTATATAATCTTTGTATATAATCTCAGTCGAATCTCATCTCATGAGCTAGCTTATGTGATTAAGTAAGACCCATATAGTCTATTTTCTTAACAAGTAGTTCACAACAAGGATCGGTTTTCTAACATTCAGTGTTATGAATTCGGTGGTGAAACTTAAATTTTCACTTAGGGATTCAAAATACGAAAAAATAAACACATAAAAAAATAAAAAAATGGTTCAACAACATACATATACAGTGATCTTAATCATATGTAAATAGTAGTATAATTTTTCTCGAAAGAGATTCGAGTTTGCCTGAATTTACTGAGGCGATTAATCCCAATTCAATTCGTACTACATAAAATCGATTCTCAATGTTTCATTCGATGAAATCAAACTAGTGACCTCTAGTCAATATATAATAAGCAAACTTTTACCATTTCACCACACTTCACAATGGATAAATATTATCATCATCCATCACAATATCTAACACATGGTTAATTTAGTAATTTCCACTTCATAAAAAAACAAACATCATAGTTACATACTTAGTACACATTTGACCTTTGGGATAAACATAGGACATTTGATAAGACGTAAATGCATCCCTCGTTTTAAACACATGTGTAAAGATATTATATTATTGGCCTATATTATTACTAATCAAATAAATATCAACCAATCATTCTAATTTTTTTTTTCAAATCAATTAAATCAATACTTTCCCGTAAAAAAAAAAACAAGTTGTGGCTATCAATCTAGAGGGACCAATTTAATCAGCACGTGTTTTTTCTGTCTAATTTTTTAAATTTTTTTTTTGTAGATTTTAATGGACTTATTCTTCCTTTTTTTTTTCTTCTTCTTCATTTTAAATTTCCATAAATTTGTATGCATAGAGCTTCTCAATCTTATCTAATATTATTCTACTTTCTTCTTCTTTCTTAACAATTTTAATAAGAATATTTCTTCTTATTTTATTACTTTTCATTTCTTGATTTCTAGTTTTTTTTTAATTCTATAAATCTTTGGAAGTGAAGAAAAAAAAATGGATTCAAGAATGGAGATAGATTTTTTGGACCTCAACAGCAGACCTCAATTATCAGAAATGGAGAAGCAACACAAAAAAGGTACAAGGCAATTTTTTGTTTATAATTTATATTTATGAGCAAAAGAGGAAAGAAAAAAAAACTAAAATCTTTATTCTTTCTTCTTCTTTGGTTTTAGGTTTGATATGGAATTTTAGTAGAATTGTTTGTTTAATTGTATAAGGTTATAATAAAATCACACTTTGTGTTAAGATTTATTAGGGTTTTATTATTGTGAGTAGATCTCAAATAAGAGTAATTGACTTCAATTGGGTGGGGTGAGAGGGGGGTGGGGGTGGGAGATATGGAAGTGAACTTTATTTGTTACTCTCAGCGTCTCAAATTATCTGTCGTGATCCTCTTTTATAGGTTGCTTAAGAAATATTAATTAGAAAGGGTTTTTAATTAACTATTTTACTTTTTATTTACTTATAATTGAGGTGTTTGTAGAGCTTCAAGAACAATAACTACTGAGGGTAAAATAGAAAAAAAAAATTGTCTTAAGCTTCTAAAATAATAAATAATTTAAGATAAATATTTTTATTAATTACGACAGATAATTTGAGATGAAAAGCGGAAAGGGTAAATTATTTAAGGGTGATCCTCTTTTCTCTAACCAATTTATAGCACAAAGTTAGATCCAAAGCTATTGTGTTTTGAATGTACTAAAAATTTGGATTCAAAGCTAAGAGTACAGACTAATTTATAAAAAGTACAGCTTGATGTACTAAGCATTCTATATTCACATAGGGATTGAGGAAGGGTTTCACTCTTAAGAGCGTGATGTAGATAGTTTATTTTGTTCGGAAAAGGACTGCACCTTTTAAAAGTGTGATATAGAAAATCAACCTTGATGCAAATATCAGTAGTTAATTTTACGACTCAAACATATGATCTATAAGTCACACGAAAATAATTTTACTGTAGCTTCAACTATTTATATATTAAATTAAACTACCACAAAAAAGATCAATGATGGTGTGTCAATATTTTTGTAAGGTCTAATTTAAGAACCTTATCCTAATAAGTTTGGTGTGTCTATATTTTTGTGAAGTCTAATTTAGAAGAATTCATATTATATCACGTGACATAAAATATATAACTATATAAACACCCAAGAGGTCGGTAGCCTAGTGATAAATAAAGTGGGTAAAAATCTGTAAGGTCATAGGTTTAAGTAAGGTGAAGTTATGATTCCATATACGGGTTTAACAAAACACAATAGCTTTGAATCTAATTTTGTGCTATTATTTTCAAAGTTCTTTTAATATGTATAAATAATTTATCCTGAATTCAATAAGTTACCTTCTTAAAAATTCAAAATCGATAAACTCAAAATCATGTCCTATGCTTGTGGGTTCAAATCCCAGATGTGACAAAAATTGCTTAGCGATTTCTTCTTCTCTATCCAAATCTTGATAAAGATCTCGATATCTACTAAAAAATGAGAATTTCTGATGGACTTTTGATTTGAAATCTATCGAAATTTGGCTCGTTGATAAATTTTTCGATGAATTTCTCATTCTTTAGAAGTATGAGTAATTCTTCTCATTATAGTGGAAAACTCTATCTACTTCTATTTCGGGGATTATATTTAGTTGAACCTTATTAAATGGGAAACTTACATAAAACAGACATCTTTTGAAGCAAATTACTCTTTTTTCCCCACTATTTTCAAACATACCACTCGGATACATTGCATAAGGCATCTAGATACATGATTTTATCTCGGATACATCGGCATATTTTATTTTATCTCGGATACATCGGCATTTGGCTGTCCGGTTTTAGTCTCAGATTCATTGCATCCGCATGTATCTGACAGGTTACAACATGTATCCGCATATATCTGAGGGGTTACAACATGAATCCGAGGGTTGGGATGTATCCGAGGGGTTTTTTGTTAACATGTGGTATATTAAGTAATTAAAATAAAGTAGTGAGAAAGTTAGTAATATGGTAGAGATGTTTGACTCATTATGTAATTTATCCTTTATGTTGTTTCTTATTAGGCTTGACCGAATTAACCTCGTTAATTACTGATATTATTTCGTTTTCTCTATTTGCTTTAATTATGTGATTGTGTACTAATTAATTCACTCACCATCTTTTGTCATTTGCATCTTCTAACTATCCTTCTATTTTTTTAATTATTATTATTAATTTCTGTATTTATGCTTAAAATTAGCTTGTGGGATGAAGTGGCCATTTTCATCTGTGGGTGATTTAGCTACTCAACATGAAAACACAATCTTTCAGGTTATAATTCAAAATTCCCTATTTAATTCTAATTAATTCCTTCTTCATTTATATAAATTCCCATAAATTAAACTTTAATCTAATTTTCTTCTTATTTATTTTCCAGATTTACAACTCCACCCCAGTAGTTTCCATTAATTCCAAAAATTCATCTCTAAACAATTACAAATTCAACAAAGAATCCCAATACTTTGGAGGGGCTTTTCCTTTGGTTGCAAAAACAAGCACTGCTAATTCCAGGTATTTTAATTGTTTATTATTATGCTCTTTTTTCAATAATCTTTTAAATTTCTATTTTACAAAAAGCAATGGCGGAACCAGAGTTTTCACGAAGGGGGTTCAAAATATGAAAAACACATGAGTAAGTCAAAGGGGGTTCAGATCTACTATATGTACATAAAAAATAATTTTAACCATGTATAACCAGTGTAATTTTTCGTTAAAGAAGGTCTGGATGAATCCCTCGATCCAACCTGGCTCCGTCCGAACAAAAAGTAAGATGTTTTTTAAACAATTTATTTTGCAGGAAAAATTATGACCACTTGAGGCAAAATGAGTCAACATTGACCATATTCTACATGGGTGAGGTCCATATTTTTCAGGATATATCACCAGAAAAGGTATTATTACTATTATTATTACTTTCCTATTATTTTATTTTTTGATTTTATTATTATCTGTTATTTTCTTTTTTTACTGATTTTAATATGCTTTGCTTGAGTCGAGGGTCTATCAGAAATAGACTCTCTGCCTTGACAAGGTAGGACCGTAGGAGTAAGACTGCGTATACATTACACATCATCCTCCTCAGACCCCACTATGAAATTACATATGTTATATTGTTTATCACCAACAAAAAATTCTTGGAATTCTCTCTTTAGTTTATTTCTAATTTATTTTGTGTATCTATTTTAATTTTTTTAATTTCAAAAAAAATTGTATAGGCTGAGCTAATAATTGACATGGCTTCAAAATCCAAAACTCTCCACATGAATGAGATTTTAGAAGAAGTGAAGAATAAAGAAAAATCTGAAGAAAATAAATCAGAGCCTTCAAATGCATCCACAAATTATGCTAAAGGAGGTATTATATATTGTTTTTTTAATTTAATTTTTTTTATAAAGTTTATTATTTATTAATTTTTATTTTATTTAAATAAATTTATTTTTATTTGTATTTCATTTGCAGCACTGGCTATGGCTCGTAGAGCAACCCTTGCCCGATTTCTGGAGAAGAGAAAGCATCGGTATAAGAAATTTAATGTTAATTTTCTATTATCACTTATAATATTTTAAAATTTCTAACAAAGCCTCGTCAACACGATATAATTTCTGGTTAATTTTATGAATGGTCATTCAACTTTTACTTAACTGATTAAACTCACTAAATTATTTTTCGTAATAAAATGTCACTTAACTTTACTTAAATCATGAAAGTCGATAAATGTTTTTGTGCCTCTCAATTTTACCTAAGAAACATGGGAAGTCACTAGGAGGGTATAAAAGGAGACATTTTCTATGATACTTATGAAAAGTTGAGCAACTTTTTTATTTCGAAAAGTTGTCTAGTGACATTTTATGATAATTAGGCGACATCGAGTTAATATTTTAATAGCTTTATTTTGAAATTTTGATTTCCAAAGCAAAATAAAAATATTTGTCACATTACTCCTCAATCCTTATTTGAAAAGGAATAGATTATTCTTTTCACAATTAATTTTATGTCGTACTAACATTTTATTTTATTTGAATGAAGATTGATCAAAGCTAGGCCATACCAAAATGGTGAAAAAATGCCAAAATTTCCTTTTGATATGCACCAAGAAGAAGAAGAAACGGCGTCGTCAAGCGTTCATTGGGAAAGCTAAATTGAAGACAAATTGCATGTTTTGAATAATTATTATTACTATTCTTTTAAATGTATTGTTCTAATGTTCATAGAACATCTTTAGAATTATTGTAATGTTTTATACATGTACTTTTAATATTCTTAGCACTAAATTTATTGTAATTTTGTTATGAGTTAAAGATATAATATGTTGCAACTTTTAGTGGATTCTCAAAAATACTGAATTCGAATGAACCTATTGTTGAAGAGAAAGATATGTACCCTTGCCGACAAGATAGTAGTACGATCTCTTAGAAGATTCATATCGTCCACTCCAACTTGCTTGTAATTAAGGCGTATTAGTTGTTTTAATTGATCCGTCGTTTGATTACTCTGTTATTTTTGCTTTCGCGGAAAGCTCAAAATTTATTGGTTTACGACTTTTGTGCGCGATAGGGATAAACGTCATGAGTTTGAACTCTGCTACGAATTGAAAACTTGGTTTTAAGTGGCAAAGGTAGAAGAACAAACTTATTATTCATCCACTTTCGAACCGTGCACCATCTGACCCTTGAGAATTTTTCGATCATAAAAAAATCCAAGTGTATCTTAAAAGCATGACGACAACAACAACAATAACATACCCAATGTAATCTCATAGATGGAGTTCAACGAGGGTGGAGTGTATGCAAACCTTACCTCTACCTCATGAAGGCAGAGAGGTTGTTTCCGAGAGACCATCGGCTCTTTAGAAGCATGACAAACAATGCAAATTCATAATGAAAGATGTAGATGACTATTCAAGCACTTGTAACACAGAATTGTGATCAATAAAAGAAAGATCAGCTTGAAAATATATTAACAGATCATTTCAAGACTCCTCACAAAGAACTACATTCTATTTTCCAGATTACTATGTTCTCCACGAGACGCGTCAAGAAGCCAGGAAGCGCTCCTCATTTCGCGGTCTTTGAGTGCTTGATTAGCCAATCGATAACAGCATCGATATTCACAGAATCCTTGCATGAGATCATGTAGCAGCAGACTTCTCTATCCGTTATCGAATCAAGACCTCTGAAGCAACAAGCATCACAAATAGTTAAAGAGAGTAAATTCGTAAAACGAGAAAGAAATTGGCAGAACACATAGACAGACACCTAAACTTGTCACGATTTTTTATCTAGTCAACTAAACTAAGAATCCAACCTATCGAGCAACCTTATTCTGTCAAAAATGTGCCTGAATTTTGATTTCTAACCATTTATTTTTTATCAACTCGTCTTCTTTATTTTTAGGCATAATACATAGATACACACTTTAACTTGGCCCCCACTGGCAATTTGTACACCCCACATTTCATTGCGACCATCTAGACACTTCAACTTGACACAGGTGCATCACACGAACACCGTAATTTTGAAAATGCACACACCTAGATACGTTTAAAGGGGTGCATTCTCAAAGTTGGGGAGTGTTTATGGGGCCAACTTAAACCAAGTTAAGGTGTGTAGATGTGCATTTTCAAAGTTGGGTGTTTAGTTGCCAGTTGAGGCCAAGTTAAGGTGTCTATATGTCTCTATCTATCTAGATGTGCATTTTCAAAGTTGGGGTGTTTAAGGAGCTAGCTTACACTAAGTTGAAAATTCTAGATCTGCATTTTCAAAGTCAGGGTGTTTAGTTGCCGGTCGAGGCCAAGTTTAGGTACAATTTTTTACAATATAAAGTGTTCAATAGGTCAGATCCTTAGAGCTTAGGTGTCTAGATGAAAAATCACGACGAGTTTAGGTGTCTATCTATGTATTCTGCCAAAGAAATTCTTACATGAAGGTTAATGTTCAGCTACTTACAGTTGATCGACCAAAGACTGCTGTGAAAGAGCTTCTGATTTGTCGATTTTGTTTCCCAAGATGAGCAAAGGAATTCCAGTTAATGAAGGTTTCTTCAAAAGTTCATATAACTCAGTTCTGGTTATAGGTACACTGTCTCTATCAGCAGCATCAACAACATACCTGTGTGGCATAAAAGATCCCGAGTCAATTCAACCTGAATGTGTAATGCACAGTCACTTCGTACTCAACACCTCAACGTTAAGCTTTCCTTTTTCGTCAAAAAAGTTGGATTGAAAAGAATACGATCCCTACTCGGGCCAAATGAAAGGAAGTTTCTACGGAAAAAAAAACTGTTGAATGGTGTGACAATCTCATCTAAAAGCTTAAACTGTTAAAGGAGCACAATTTTATATACTTAATTATGTTTTCAACAAAAACTGTTCTCTAGCATTGAATTTTGTTGCTTATTGTCCTTGCTAATAAGGAAAAGTTCGAACAAAGGGCAGATGCTAGAACTGAGAAGTTAGTAATTGTAGTAACACTCTATGGGGTCGTTTTCCTTATCCCGGAATAAAAATTTTGGGATTACATAATTACAAGTATTCTGCGTTTGGTTATTGGTATTAGCTAAAACCGGAATACCAAATCTTGGTATTATCTAATCCCATATAGGAGGGGGAATATAATCCCGGGATATCCTTGTTTAGACCAAACGACCCCCGAGTATCATATGGAAATGTCATCAAACTACCATGACAAGGATGAAGCAAGCGAAGCTATGACACACCCCAACTAAAATCAACAATGATGTTAACTTAAGGCAGGGAAAATAACAGGGTCACGAGAGAGAGCACCGAGTACTTCCCCGGGCAGACCCCACGAACCAAAAATGACATCGACTATAAAATGAGCAGTTTATAACTTTATATAATTTGCACACCTTGCACTTCATTACAGGAACTTGAGGTACATATTCACATCAGGAGGAATTTCATCCGTTAAAGAAGTCAAAATCTTGAATTCAGGAAAAAGCATCGACTCATATTGTAGTAAGTCAAAAACGAACAAAATAAGATAAAAGTTGAGACAGATAAGGACAGAGATTAAGATTAGGAATTACAATATTGCAGAGACACCCCGACAATAGCGCTCCCACATCGTGCGAAATCTCCTTTGGCCTCCAAGGTCCCACAGTTTTATGGTCACATTTCCTTTTGTCACTTTGCGCATATTAAATCCAACCTAATCGTAAGAAACTTTATTGAGAAAGTAACTGAAAGAAGACAAGATTGGTAGTTTAATTCTGTAAAGGACAAAGGTACCAACCGTCGGAATCATGTCCTCGCTGTAGCCTCCGGTCTGATAAAGATCAAAATATCTAATGTCAAAAAACTTTACCATTAAAATGAAAAAGAGATCAGGAGAGATGGAAGAGGAGAGAGATCATATAAGGTCCTCACAGCAATGGCATTGACGAGAGATGTCTTCCCCGCATTTTGAAGGCCTACCAGAGAAAGTTCCATTTCCTGTTTGAAAAATAGGCTGAACAAGGGAACATATAGAAAACTTAGGTATCGACAATGTCAATCAGGATCACATGACATAAAGAATAAAGCACCAGTAATTCTTCCAACAACATGAATATGAGTTTATAAGGACCAACTAGAATAGTAATATCTAATTAAGTTTTCAAGATTAATCCACAAGAGAGAGATCCAGTTATGGTAGTAATATCATCACATAATAATACAACAATAGTTACACGGTTGCAGAACATCTGAAACACCACGAATACCCTCCCAAAATATAGGAAAAAGAAATCATCACGCGTTAGCATATATCTGATACAACATTTCTTTTGATAAGGTAAAGTATTTTATTGATGCTTATTACCAAAACGTACTTTAAAAGTACAAAAGAAATCAACAAGTTCACATATTTGGTGCAACATTCTTTTTTGGTAAGTAATCTGATATGAGATTCACGTTCACCAAAACACTGAGAAGCATATGGTGAATCGTATTCCATGAATATGATATCTATCTAGTGATGTATGGAATATATGACAAAGGTGGATCTACTGATCGGTCATGTCATATAGGCCCGAGCTGGACATCCAATTACTTCGATTTGAAGATATATTCAGAATAGTCGCTTGTTTGGTTAGAACACAGATCTAGCCTTCTCTTGAATTTTTACATAATTACTTGCGGACGTCCCTTACTTTAAAAGTTCTACTCAGCATTATAGACAAAAAACTGACCGGCCACTATGCACTTGGACGGGAGGAGTAAATGAAATATATTGACAACTCTAATAAGGGAAAAAGTATTGGAAGGAATAGCAATCTACTCTTTTTTTAATTGTTGAGGAATCGCAATCTACTTTGCGACAAAGTATCTTGTCTGGAAAATGCTAGCTGATGAGAAAAGCTCCTATATGCTTTTTTATTGATAAACAAAGAGACCTGAACATCAGTATTTGGGAGCACAACTTGCATTACATTGTGACTAAGAATGGTAATATTTTTTCCCAATCTTGATAAAAAAATATGCTTTTTCCAATATTCCTGGTGTTGGGGGTGAGAACTCGTTATGTGAAGTAATCACAAACATTATGGAAGTTATTCCCCATCTCAGCCAGCAGATGCAGTTCCAAACCTTTCTGACGAGAGCAATGAGAGAGCACTGGCAGGATGTGTATTAGGCACTCTCCGCTATTCAGCTGGATGGTTAGCTCAGAAACCATTAGTCAAAGAAGAATAAAACCAAATCACAGATGCTAGACAATGATGTTTCGAGCCCTCCAACATAGCCAAAGAAGAATAAAACCAAATCACAGATGCTAGACAATGATGTTTTGAGCCATCCAACATTCCACTAGACATAATGACTGCTCTCTAATGCTTTTTGAAATGGGGAATTACTACCTAAGTTGCTCGGACTTGGGAGTGGGTGTCCGATACGGGTGCGGATCTAGAATTTAGATCCTTCATCTAAATTTTAAGATTTGAGGTATTGATCCAGGTACGGATACGGGTGTGGAGATTAGGCTAAAAATAATTCAAATATCTACAAAATAGAGTTATATGTCTAATTTATGAGATGTTATGTGGAAAACTTGCAAGGTATTCCAATGAGAAAATATTGATCAAGAGAAAATCCCGGAAGGAGATATAAGGAAAAGGACTAACATAGAAATTTATATATACAAGGTATTCCATTTTCTTCAAATTCCCCTTAACTTTTGTTTTGATTACAAAAATCATTGTATCTGTCCCGAATTTTTTATTAGAAAAATCATTGTATCTGTTCCGAATTTTTTATTAGAAAAATCATTGTATCTGTTCCGAATTTCTCCATCGATTCTAATCAAAGTACCCAAAATCGGTTGACCATATTCGATACGGATCCCACACCCACACCAACATCGTGTCAACACGGGTGCGTCACCAAAAGTAGAGAGTCCGAGCAACTTAGATTACTACTTGAAAGAGATGGAATTAGAAGGATGACATTACAATGCTAATAGAGACAGAGATGCACAGCCTTCTCATGCATCAATTGTTCTTCCCTCTAATTATTCTTGATGAAAATCTGCTAATTTATACATTGGAGAACTTTCTGCAGCATAGCTCTAACCAAATGCTGAAATTCAGAATAAGTCGTCCCAGATTTTCTATGTCACTATAGAAGAAAAACTAGTCCAAGATTATAAAGTTATCTATATCTTCCCCCTTTTGGCATTTGTGCAATTTAAATAGTTCACTAATTAAATGATTCTCTCCGGTACATGTTTATTCTTTGTTGTTCCGTTAGTCTTTGCTATAGAACTTGCTAAAGTTCTTCACCTATCATTATGATGGGATATCTTCCTAGACCACAATATACGATATGCATGATGTAGCTCCCGTGATTCGTTACACTAATTGCTAAGGACAAAATATAAGCTATTATTCCTCTATCAACCAGAATAAGAAAAACAATGAGCTGAAACATCACAATTTGATAACAGCAGTACAGCAATCAAACTTAAGACGAGTTACTGGTTGAACTGCTTACACTCTTACTTACTGCAAAACGACACAATCTATAACTTAGCTTCATAAGCCCCTCCACCAAAAGAGAACTGTCCGAATAAGACAAAGTAAAACCCCAAAAATACTACAACAACAACATACCCTGTGTAATCCCACAAGAAAACCCCAAAAATACTACGACAACAACATACCCTGTGTAATCTCACAAGTAGGGTCTGGGGAGGGTGGTGCATAAGCAGCCTTTTACCCCTACCTTGTGAAGGTGAAAAGGTTGTTCCCGATAGACCCTCGACTCAAGTAAAGCATATCCAAAGATAAAGTAAAACAAATACAACAGCGATGAAGCCATACTGAAAACAATTAAGAAAAGACAAGTAGCAACAACAAAATGTACTATAACCTGAAGCAAAGGAAACAACAGGTAACACTAAAATGAAAGAATGAAAGAATAAGACAGTAGGAGAGTGATAATAACAATACTAATTGGGAAACTACACAATACTCAACTACCTACTAACCTTTTACCCAAAAATATTGTTCAATCTTATTTGATTATCAAGATCATAGCTTTTACATTCCAATCAAAGTAACTTTCTTTAAAGTTCTTATAATTGTCAAGCTGATGCCAACAACACAACAACATATCCCGCTTAATCCCACAAGTGGGGTCGGTGGAGGGTGGTGTGTACGCAGTCTTACCGCTGCCTAGTCAAGGTGATGCCAACAACAACACAACAACATACCCAGTGCAATCCCACAAATAGGGTCTGGGGAGGGTGGTGTGCACGCAGCCTTACCCCTACCTAGTCAAGCTAATGCCAAAATAAGTAAAAATCATCAACCATAAAAGAGGGCAAACCAAACAAAACCCAAACAGCAAGTCCTGTACTTAAACCACCTTAGTCCTTCTTCTCCAACTTTACAATGCCCATAAATATTTCACAAAAAAAAAAAAAAGAGGTCCATGAACAATTAATTTCCAATTTCCACTTCTAAATTTCCTTTCTCACAGAAACTAAATTCCACTTTTTAAAAAGAGGAATCCCCCCCCCCCCCCCCCCCACACTAACTATTGAGTCAAGAATCATACAATAGCAAGCAAATTGAACTATAAAATCCTACCATCATCCAAAAAAGACATGAGAAAACCAAAAACAACAACTCATAAAAGTTCCAATTCAATCCAATTCTCCATATATATGTTTTTTCAACCAAACAAGGAATTAACAAATGAAAAAGGGGCTTCTTGAAAAAAAGCAAAAAAGGACAAAACTTTATTACCTACGAAGCCAGTTGAGGAAGGAATCCCAAAGACCCATATTCAGAAAAGTGAAAAAGATAACTTTGGTTGAATTAAGTGAATATATATATATATATGATAGATAGATATGAAGAAAAGTGACAAGTAATATAGGAAGGAAGGGAAAAAGAAAGAATAGGAAACTTCGCCGACTAGAACAAGGACAGAATCTAAATATTACTAGCATACATTTTTGTTTCTTGTTGGATTCTTGCTGCTCCCATAATTATGACTTGCCATCCTTTTGAGTTAGCTAATTAAAAAAAAGTTATAGCTCATTAAAAATAGTTGGTAAATGCTTCCATCAACAATAACATATTCCGTGTGATTTCATAAGTCGATACAGAAATAGTAATAGTTGGTAAATGCTACCAAGAATAATAACATATTTCGTGTGATTTCATAAGTCGATATGTGGATAGTAATTTGTGGCTTTACGTTGATATTACCTTTATCTTTATGAGTATAGAGAGGTTGTTTCAGATTGACCCTCAGCTCAGAATTGGTAAGTATTAAGTGTTGAAAAATATTATTAATTTTAGAAGATTTAGCTTGAATTAAATTATTGAAAATTATTGAAATTGCTGTTCGAAAAATGTAGTTTGAAGTCATTTGAATCAAATTTTATGTAAAAATGTGTTCGGTGAATCTATACACACAATATGTTATCACGATCATTAAGATTTGAACATAAATTTTAACAAGTCATTACGATTTCAGCTATAAATATTAAAAAACTTATCGTGATCCATTAGGATTTAACTAGAAATCTCGACAAATCACTATAACTTGTTATTAAGACAAGTTCTGACCAGTATCTAATAAGAAATACTCGTGATCGCTAGAATTTTGCTTAGAAACTACGACGACTTCATGAGCGTGCAAATTACCCAAATATTTGGGCAAGGAGATTAGATTTGAGGAACCTCATTAATCCAGGCCTTTGTCACATGGGCTTTGGGCTTTGACAGTGCCAAAATAGGCCCAATACTGAGAGACTAAAATACAAAGCCCATAACAGAAAAGAAAAGCCAATCCATATTGTATGTTGCTTGATTAATATATTACTACTGAATATACCCGCGCTTCACTTTATTAGGGTTCTTCGCACAATTTCAGAAGGGATTTTAGAAGGCGCGCATTTTATTTCCATAACAAAAGTCTTTGTTTTCTTAATTCTTAATTTTAAAAGGCAAAGTTATGAAAATATAATACAAATCCTGACTTGTGGTGGCGCCACATCACTGGGCTGAGGATTCTCTTCTATATATGTATATAGATTGTTGGAGGGGGGGGGTGGGGGGGTTGCTTGAGATAGTGGCAAAATAAGGTCATTTCTGCAAACAATGGCTTTGATGTTGGGTTAACCAAACATGGCAAAGCCCATTTCATTTCTAAAATGATTTGGGCCTTTTATATGGGTTCAAGATTGATCCATATCTATATCAATAATAAAGGCCTCACCCCAAATGCATAATGAAGTTGGTCTCTCTCTAATGGTTTAAACCCAATATTGGCCCAATTAGTTATTCAACATGATTTGTATTGGACTCTTTCAATCATGAGTACACATTGACACAAAAATAGTAAAAATTTCACGAGTATCTTATTTGAACGTCGTTATTTAATCTATACTTATTTTTAAAGATTTTTTACATGTTTACCCACAAGTTTAGGCAAATACGACTGACCTTCGGCCATATGAAACTTCAGACATGCCGCATGTTTGAAGTTGTTCCGAATTGAATAGGCTTGCAACTTTTTTACGCATTGCAGGTATGGCTTAAATGATGATCCCAAAATCGGGTATCTATACACTTCGCCCACAAAAATATCATTTAGAGCTAGAGTCAAATGACATATTTCTTCTTTGTTAAGATTTTCTTTAATATGTTAAATTTTTCTTTATAGCTATTGAAAATTCAGTTGATTAATAAGAAAGTTGTACAGTGCCTTTAATTTTGTTACTATACAAATACCAAAATGATTATCCCTGCTTGATGGGTCTATATCAACCACTAAATATCATCGGGTATTGTTAATTTTCTTGTCATTTTTGTAACTGTTACCTGTAATCTGCAAAGGTGTATTTGCACTCCCTTAGTGGACGAGAAAGAAAGCTGAAATCAAAAAGAAAGAGAGAAATTGGGTCATCTTTCCCCTGAGAGGCCGCCTTCTCTCAGTCCAGAAGTCTTCTACTTCTAGGCGACTACTCTATGATGGGCTTCCCTCTTTCCTTGGCTCTGCTTGCTTGTCTGCGCTTCGCCCCAACAAATAATAATTGAAAAATGATGTTTTATCGAGGGTCTATCAGAAATAACATATCTACCCTACATAAATAAATGTAAAATTTGCATATACCTTATTTTTTTTAGACCTCACTTGTAGGACTACACTAACTATATGGTTGTTGTTACTATACAATAAATTAAACTTTGCTTAAAAAAGAAGATACAAGGATTAATACCATGTCAAATATCAACTCCAAAATGAGACAATTTGATCCTAGTCCTGTCCTCAAATAGTGACACTATAATAAAAAATGAGACAGATAAATTAAAATATTTATTTTGAAACAATCAAGATTTCTTCCTTAACACTAGCAATTTCATGTCTAATATATTATCACTATACTATATACTTTTTAATATTGCTCAATGTCATGTCAAATATTTTAAAAATTATCTTATAGTATATACTAGTATAAAATAGGCAAAATCTGAATCAATTGACAGCTGAATTTTAACGAGAAAATATTGGACTCAAGCTAGCTAGTCTACTGAATAAAACGTGTTAACATCACACATTTGAAATTCCACCCAAAAAAAAAAAAGAAAACTCATGACTATATATATATATATGAAGATCAGTCTTGGAATAACGATAAAATTATCTCCGTGTAACCTATAGGTTATGGATTCAAGCTGTAAAACAGTTACTTGTATCAAGATAGATTGTTTATGTCACATCCCTTGAAGTGCGACCCTTGCTGGGACACTGCAACGCGGGATGCTTTTTGCATATATATATATATAAGAAGGTTCACTTTGAAATTTCTCTTTTGTTAACATCACACACGGTTGAAATCCCCCTCCCCCCCCCCCCACCCCCCCAATCCAATCCCCCACACAAAAAAAAAAGGGAACTCATGAATTTTCTTTGTGTACAATATAAATATATGAAGGAGAGCCTTAAAATAACAGTAAAATTATTTTTGTGTGATTTATATGTCACAAATTTAAGCCGTGGAAGCAGTCACTAATATTTGTATTAGAGTAGGTTGTCTATATATATTACACTCCTTGAACTGTGACCTTTTTCGAACTCTACTAACGTGGGATGCTTTCTGCGTGTATATATATATATATATATATATATATAAGAAGGTTCATTTTGAAATTTCACTTGTAGTTTGCTTTTTCTTATAGTTAGGTTATTAGGTTTTGAACTAGTATAAAGTATAGACTAATATGAATCCCTATGGATTTTCAAATTTAATTAGAACTTTCTATAAATAGAATTCATGGTAAACAAGATTGTTGACAATAATATTTCCCATAGTTTTTCATTTCTTAATTAATGGTTTGGGAATCGTACTTTTTTGTGGTACAGAGGATACTCCTTCCGTTCATCTTTACTTGTCCAGCTTAGAAAATCAAAAGATAATTTACCACTTAGTTACTATTTTACCCTTATTATTAATTATAATTATTTTCTCTACGTACTTTTTAAAGTATTAAATTTATTATATTCAAAGGGTGATATATAGTATCGAACTATCGATGTACATAGATTAAATCCTCAAGTATGCTTGAGCTTTTTTTACATGATTATGAGGTAATAATTGTTTTCTTTAATTTGCCATTTTGGATATAGATGTATTATAAGATATACTCAAATTAACCATATATTAAATTTGTTTGACTTCTTTGATCTTCTTGCATTAATGTTCTATGTTTTGCTTATTCATATGTTTCTTGTAACCTTCCTTTTTTTTCTTTTTAATTAAAGCTTATGGATTATTTTTTCAAATATAAACAACCAGTTGTCATATATATAAATGACTATTAGCATGCACAAGTATTTGACTAATAATATTTTTCAAAATATCAGTATGTTTTAGTAATAGTCAAAATTTTGGATATAGCATTTATATATGCCAAAGTCAATATTTAGTAACTCAGATTTTTCCATGTGTTTTAAAAAGTAGATTTAAAATGTAGCAGTGATGGCAGTTCAGTGCATAAGCATCTCGGGTTAGCAAGGTTCGTGAGGAAGAGCCGCACCTTAAGTGGTTGATATAAACAGTATGTTCCTGCCCTAATGCAACTAATAGTAGTTGCATTCATTACTCGAACCCGTGATTTATATATAGGTCATATGAAAAAAAATTCATTGCTCCGAGACTCATTTTCAGTATAGATTTAAAACGTAGCAGTGATGACAGTTCAGTGCACAAAGCATCCTGCGTTAACAGGGTCCGTGGGGAAGAGCCGCACTTTAAGGGATTGATATAGACAGACTGTACTAATACAAACAATAGTAGTTGCTTTCACAACTCAAACCTGTAATCTGTAGGTTATGCGGAAACAACTTTCCGTTGCTCCAAGACTCCTCTTCAGTAGATTTAAAACATGTATTTATATAATTTTTGAAACAATAATGTATATTTGTAATATTTTTTTATTTGTTCATTGTCTAGAATTAAATTAAAATGACAGCCTTATTATTTTTCGAATACGTGATCATTAAGGGCATTTATTCATATTAATCAATTTCTCTCAATTTTTCCATATTAAATTCTCACAATTAATTAAACAAAATAAGACAGGGATTAAAATTTCAACGAACATTATATTAATCTTAATTATTTAAATATTACATGCATGGAGAGCCAAATCCATGCACCTATAATATATAATAAAAGTACCTATTTGCAGGGTGAAGTTTCAACTTATAATTAAATTAACTAATTCGATATACTTAATTTATAAAAACAAATTTTTAATAAATTTATTAAGGTAAAGTCAACAACTTATTCAAATTCATATAGTTGTAAATTAATTTTTAATAATCATGACTTATTCAAAATCATAAGTAATAAACTTAATCAAACCACAAAATTGTCTGGCTGTAATTGGAGTCAAATGTCCATGAATGTTTTTGTCTTAATTAATTAATTAATAGAGAAAGTGATTGGGTTATTAATTTAAAGCATTTATATATTTTGATTTATTAGTGCATGCATGCATTTGTTCCCACTAATATTTGTTGCAAATTAGTCGATATAGCAAAGTGTGTGTATATATATATACAGAGAGAGATATTTAATAAATTTCTTAGTATATATACATGATATGGTTAAAAGTTATTGAGTTCCCGCAAATCCGTAATTAAGACAGTAGATTCGCCCCTACTTGTGGAAACTTTATCACCGAGAAATGTAGTGGGATGGATGTGATTCTTCTACTCTTAATCAAATATATTGGGTTCAAATAATTTTTTAGTAGGAAGCTCTTTCCCTGAATCTAAATGAGACCTATGATACGCGAATTTGAATTAATTATACACTTGTATTTTGTGTACATGTAGATGATTTAAATAAAATTTTAAAAAAATGACACTTGTGGCACCTTGTTAATATCTACTCGTCATTGACTTTCATCTAATTCACTAATTATATGAGTAGATATTAAGCAAGTACTTAATTTACTTAACTAATGATGACATAATGTCTATCTTAACTCGATATCTTGCACCAAATCATGCTAATTTATCACGATAATTTGTGTTAAAAATACATAATATTTGATTATGATTAATTTAATTGTAAACTTATATTGAAAAATATATATATATTATGCATTCATTGCTTTAGTACATAAAACTGGTCTAAGTACGTATTATTTCCCATCGCGCCATCATCGAGAAAATAACGAAATGTCGTCACGATTCCCTTTTATATTCATCATGCAAATTTAAAAAGTAATTAAATATCTCAATATAAAAAAAATACACACATTTTACTGCAACAACAAAAACAATAATAATATTTTCAGTATAATTTCACAAGTCATGAAGTCTGAAAAGGATATAGTGTACGCAGCCGTACCCCAATGTAGTGGAGGTAGAGAGGCAATATCCACATTTTACTGATATATACATAATATACATACAACATATACACACAGAATGGTGACTGGTGACTGGTGACAAAACAAGATTTTTTTTTAAATTTTCTATTCAGTATTCAGTAACCCCCCCCTCCCCTCCAAAATAACGTTTTCTTTCAGGCATTTTAACCAATCGATACGATCTCGAAGAGCCACTGAAAGAGGAATTTGTAATTCTTACGTGGATGAGACTGATCACAAACCTGATTAGTGAGAAATTCAACTACATCGAGAATCAATTAAATTCAAATTCATATAAAAAATTTCACACTTCTGATAAAACACTTCCTAACAAAAATAACTCCGTACCCAATAGGTGGCAAAACAAGATGCATGTGAAGAATGTTCATATATCAGCCCCACAAGAACCAAAATCCAATATGTATATATAGGTTTTATTAGATGACTTTGAAAACTTCTATTAAATCTTAGCTGTAATACAATATTCAATAAAAGGAATCAAATACTTACACATTAACTTTTCAAGATTGTAATATAAAAAAAATTAAATCAAACAAAAATAATAATAAGACAAATTATAAATTACTACTCCTTCCGTCCCATTTAATGTGGCATACTTTCCTTTTTATTCCGTCCCAAAAAAAATGTTACCTTTCTATAATTAAAATAATTTTAACTTCGAAATTCCCCTTTTACCCTTAATGAAATGATTTACAACCGCACAAATATTGAAGGATTATTTTGGACCACAAGTTTTAAAAGTTTTTTTTTTCTTAAACACCGTGCCAAGTCAAAGTATGCCACATAAAATGGGACGGAGGGAGTATATATATTCTCAAGTCTTTAAACAAACGTACAAATATGTCCTATTAATAATTGACAGTGAAGTGACTTAGTAAGAACCTTCTTGCATGATAATATAAGGTTGACCCAAAAATATATTTTGGCCAATTAAAATTTAAAAGCGTGTGATATGATTTATTCTTAAATTACGGCTAGATTTTTTATAAATTTTTTTTAAACGAGCTAAAAATCTTCGAAATTTTTTAATTAATCCAATCGCAATTTGAGGATGTGCATTATATTATTTTTGAGTTTATTGTTTGCGAAAGCTAACAAGATTATAGTATGATGAGTATCCGATCGCTTGTTATTTGGATGATCTCACGAGTCTCGAGTTTGAATCATTAGAATCGAGTTTCTTGGATCTCTTGATAAAAGATCCACCTTGAAAACTTAATTCGAAAAAATATATTTTTAATAAGAACTTTAATTAATTCAATCGCGATTTGAGGATGTGCATTATACTGTCATTGAGTTTGTTTGCGAAAGCGAACAAGGTTATAGTACATTGATATCCTCGTTTGTTATTTGGAAGACCCGATGAATCTCGAGTTTGAGTCATTAAAATCGAATTTCTTAGTCTTCTTATGAGACAAATTCGAATTAATTAAATTAATATTATTTTGAAGTACACCAGATGGTTGATGAAAAAGTCAAGAATACCCTGATTGTTTTATTTTATAAGTAAATAAGTTTTGCATTAATTAATTCACGCTAGTATAATTACATTATGTGATCTGATTTGACGTACAAGGTTCAAACTATATTTTTTAATTATTGATATGATCAATTTGGACTAATCCTACCCTTTTTTTTTCTCCAAGAATCTAGTCATTAATTCCACATATAGCTTTTGATTAATCCAATTATCCATTTGATTTTTCCCTTGTTTGGTTAATGGAAATTAAACAAAAAATGATGGTTTTTATGGCACATAGAATACTATTCAACAGTAATTAATTAGTCAAGTTTTTGATCAAACCAACTTGTTCTTAATTACTAACATCTAGTATTATATTAAAATCATGATCTTCAAGATATTCCATAATTACTTTTTTCCAATAGCTAATTAATCATTAAGATTTCCTTAGATATATACCAAATCATTATTTTCAAAGTACAAATGGTACATAAAATAATATTATTACTTATATATGTTATTAATTAGGAGGCAATTAGGCAAATAATAAAGCATTGTTTTGTTGTATATCCAACAACACTCTTCAAGTTGTTCTACCATCTTTTGTCTTATTTTCCTTTGAAATAACTAAGAAAATAGAAGTATATTATCCTTTATATATATATATATATATATATATAATTTAAGCTTTTATTATAAGATCGATGAGTTTGGCCACAATGCAACATATATAGTATAAGAGTTGATAGAGGTGTTGAGTTTGAGTCTCACGATTACCCATTATTATAAAAAAATATTTCCAAACACTTGTACTATGAAAGCAAATCAGGCATGTAAATGAGGGGACGTGTTAAAACATAATCGAATAAATAAAGTGTGTTTTCTTTTATCACTATCTAGTCCTATATTGGTATGAGTTATATACGCACGAAAAGCACAAAGAAAAAGTCATTGCCAAGCTAGATAATTAGTTGCAAAATATGTCGTGACGACCCAAAATCAGAACACATATTGTCTGTTTTGGTCTAACAAATATCATGAATTTGTCTCTTGGATTATGATTATCAAGCCCAAAGGTGCACTTATCATTAATAAAACTAGTGCAATACTTTATAAAAGCTCTTTACTTTCTTCTGTCATTTCGATGTCGGAAATTCGCCTAAGATGTCATATGTGCAGACATTCTTCTAAAGTTTGTCAGCCTAGCTAGAAACGTTCTATAGTACTTCTCTTTGACCCTCTCCCTTACCAATCCGCCCTCCATCATTGGCGTCACTAAATATCTCTTTAATTTCTTTACATTGACTAAGATTCAATCTAATTTGTAACTACATATATATAACATGTCATTGGCCTAACAAACTTCATGAATTTGTCTCCTTGATTATGATTATCGAGCCCAAAAGTTCACGTATCATTTAAAATTGGAACAGTGCTTTATAAAACTCTTTACGTTCTTCTGTCATTTCAATTATATCGGAGATTCACCTAATTAAGAATATGTCAAACGTGCTTATAGTACTTCTCGTTGACCATCCCTTACCAATCCGCCCTCCATCATCGGCGTCATTAAATCTCTTTAATTTCTTTGCATTGACTAAGGTTCAATCTAATTTGTAGCTACATATATATAACATGTCATTTGAATAAGGTTCAACTGCTATCAACAGTACGTATTACTGTTTGATAACAAAATATAAAATTAATTATTTTTTTTGTTTTCTGGTCAATGAATTTTTTTGTCTATTTTAATACAAGAAGTAGTCAAGAAAACAAATGTGAAATCTAATAAGTAAACGTATAACGTTTACTCAACGGTTCTTTTTTTTTTTCCTTTATTTTTTGCTGATGTATGAGGGAACAAACGTAACTTCCCATTTTTGTCTCTATTATATATTAACCTTTGAAATATGTAAATTAAATAAAAGTACAAAAATAGTGTAAATGTTTTAATTTTATGCCATGAAGGTAAGACCGTAAGGGCTCGTTTGGTACGAGGGATAAGGAATAACTAAGTTCAGGATTAATTTTAAGATGAGTTTATTCCATATTTGGTTGGAATAAAATCGCGAAATAACTTATTTCGGAATTAGTTATAGTGTTATTTTTATCCCATATTGAAGATAGGATAACAATCCCGAAATAATTAATTCCAAAATAATTAATTCCGAAATAACTTGTTCCCAAATCGATCAAACGAGCCCTAAGAGTTTATAAATGATAACTTGAAAGATTTGACTAACTTGTATGTTTACTATAACATGTTAAAGTTACACTAATACAGAGGTGGCTTAGCTTCCTTGCTTTTCTTTTGATCAAATTGTAATTTTGTTTTGCTTTTCCCGATCGTACAGAAATGTATTCATCACCATAGTGGTTGATTTGGCTTTATCATAAGAAGTCCGAGAACAATATATTTCGTTGCATGATATCGTTTTAGGAAGTTCGTATAACTTTAAAAGAATCATTAATGAACATGTTATGCTCGAGTATCAATTATTTGTACTAATTTAGTAATATGTATACCAGACAAACTGTTATGACCATAGGAGGGGGGGAGCCGAAGAGAAGGATTAATAGGCTTCTAAGCTGGCAAGCTTCCGAATAAAAGGTGCATATTACACCGTAGGCAAATTCGACATCAGAATGAAAGAGGAAAGAGATTTATAAAGCATAACACAAGTTCATATAGTACACGTGCTTATAATCTCGATGATTACATAGCTCGAGTGACAAGTTCGCAAGGTTTGTTCGACAAAAGTGAATAATATGTGTCATGGGCTTGAATCATCTAAAGTCCCTCCAATTTAATCAATATTAATAAAATATCGTTACACAAGAAAAAAGAAGAAGTTTAAATGGCATGACAAAGTCATACGCCCGTTTGGCTCCTCGCGGAGTACATATATATAGGATCCTAGCCAAATTAAACTACTAGATTCCGATGAATCTATTGGTTGAACTCAATCTACAACATTCATGCATTAACAATATAATAATTTTTACACTAACAATATATATAACTTAAATTAAACTTTAATTATTTAGGGACAACATATATACATCAGCAAACAAGTGAATCAAAATATTCAACACCATATAATAAATGTATCTTTATAAATTGGAACCAGAAAGATCAATTAATTCATTTCTTCTTTTATATTTTTGTAATTGTACTTAATTAGAACAGTTAGATCCACAAGAAAATGGTGGATTTTATATTTCATTGGGGTTAGTTAAAGTCTTATAATACATTAATGTTCTGTATTTTTAGCAGCCATATGGCTGCCCATGCACAAATTGGTTGTTATGTGACAAGTAGTATTAATTAGGACTTGATTAATTAATTAATTAATTGAGGTCATTAATAATGAAATTATCATTGTCGTTAATTAAAATCCATCCCAATTTGCAAAAAAAAAAAAAAAAAATTAGTTCAAATATATAGTACTTCCTCTGTTTCAATTCATGTGACATCCTTTAGATTTCGAAAGTCAAATACTTTTTTTAATCGTAATTATGTCTTATAAATATTTACTTATAATACTTTTTTTAAAAATAATAATTAAAGATTCTATATATGAATTCATTGTCAAAATTAAAAAAATTGACTCTCGAAATTCAAGCTATGCGACATTAATTTGAGACATGTATTAAATTAGTTTATTGGGTATTTAGCACAAATAAGATAATTGGTTAGTTTAAAACTATTTGTCATGATGGAAAATATAATTCATTTTCTCTATGTGAAAGTGACTCTAGAAATATAAAGTATAAATGTAGATACTTAATTTATGCTATTGGAAAAAATTAATATTAGAACATACCATGATAATTTTGCATGTATATATAATAATTTCTATGGTAGTTGATATGCCAATTAGATGTTCAACCACTTTTTTTCTTCGGATTTTCTAAAATAAATGAGGCAAATAATAATTATTTTTGGTTGGAAAGATCTTTAATCTACTTGTCATGTACATATTGAACCATAATTGTTTATTTTAATCCCCATATTAAAGAAACAATTATTTTACACATGCATTCTTTTTTAAAAGAACAAAACAAGGCAAATACTAAACTTCATTTTTTAGTTTCTCATCCGGTGTATGAATACTCCCGATGGCCGCCCAATAAATTTGAATTCGTATTGCGTAAGGTCCAGTAAATAGGGAATCGCTCCCTACCCATTATATTTTTTTTATCATACTCAGGGTTCAAACTCGAGACCTCTGATTAAGAATGCAGAGAGCTAGTCAGATTCACCATTTACTTTTTCTCTAAGTATACAAAGATTATACGTATATTATATATCAATCTGTGAGCATTTTTAGTTTAAGCGATTAAACGGGTAGATATTAAGGCTAATTCTTTTTTTTTTGGGGGGGTGAAATAAGTAAATTATTCAAAATAAGAAAGAACATAGAGATTGTGATATGGAAAACAAGAGATATTGGGATCAAGATATGAATTTCTTGAGTGTCAATTCATATTTCAAACTTTTTATTCAAAATATATTCAAGAATTTCACCACCAAATTAGGTACATTTGCACTTATATACTTATGCTCACTCGAGGACGGGACTAGAAGTTGATGTACGAATTCGATCTACCTCAATAACTTTAATTCAAATTTTGTAATTATATCAAAAATTTATTAAATACATATAAAAACAAAATTTAAAAAACTCAATTCGATTGATATTAATATCTTCATATCATAATATAATAGAATTAAGATATCAATATCGGCCGAATTGATATCGATATCCTAAAATTTAGATCAATAAAATTTAAATTTTGGCTCTACCTATGTGTGTTACTCTTAGTCTTCTATTACCAGTAAAATTAGAAATGACATATGAAATTTCTGAAAGTGTGAATATAAATTTTGAAATTTAATCAAAGTTGGTTAAATTTGCACGTACATTATTATTATTATTATTAACCCAAACTGAGTCTTCTAGTAGACTTTAGTATAAAATTGTTTTGTATATTATACTAATCTTGACCACCAGCTGGCAGATGAAATTTTCTTTGGTTTTAATCTAAGGATAAGATTTTTTTATTTTTTATTTTTTTGCTTAATACATAAGATTGTGGGTCCATTTTGGAGTATTAAAAACGTAGACTTTTGTTGTGTGTCAAATTTTAAATTAATTAATCAATCTTAATTAGTTCCTTAAACATCTCTTGAATTTATTCCTAAGGAAAGATCTATGTTGTTATTTTTGAATTTAACTTTAAGAAAACAATTTCTCCCAATCTCATGCACAAAGGCAAATTCTGAATATTTAGTTTTCTTTATCATTTTTTTTCTTCTACTTTTATTGTTCTCTTGTTGATTTATTTTCCTATATTACATTGAAGGGTCAATTAACACGAGAAAGGAGGGCAGGGAGAATCGAACTCATACCTATCATGTAAAAATACCTAATTATATTAGTCATAAATATTCATGAATATAATCAATGGGTTGGATTTAGAGACCTGCTTACAAGTTCACATGAATCGAGTAATTTTTATCTAGATATTTAATTGTGAGAACTCAGTTATTATAATTGTATTAAAATTGTTGTAGAAATCACAAATATCAAATCCTTGATCTGCCTTTAAATATAGAGTGTATATCGACAAGGTTTTAGTATGTAGTTCTAGCACAAATATAGTATAAATTTTGTATATTACTCCTACTATAATATGGAAAACGACGTAATTACATGTTGTATCAAATTAATAAGTTACATAAATAAAGTAAATATTTTTTGCACCGTAAATAATTTATACCCAAAAAAAAAAAACCAATCCAAGTTAAGTTATCTAAGCATTATACATTGATAAGTAAATTTGAAGAGGTCAACATTCAACAAGTATACATAAAATAACCAATACCCATATAAATGTATATTTTGTTGAATTAGCCACTTTATCCTAAATGAGTATTCAAGAAAATTACTCCTACTTTACTCAAAGTTCCAATTTATTTTCCATTCTTGCTGAGGTGTGACCAATAAGGGTAGAGTTGTGGTGGAGTAATAATTAAATACTCTTTAATTCTTAATCAGAATTCGGGTTTAAATCTCTCTAAGTATGAGTCGCTTTTGTTAGAAGTGATTTACTGTTTAATGTGAAATTTTTCGATACAAATTCCGATCTTATTAAATTTCAATAGGAATATCGAATACCGAGTAGAAAATAAAAACTTAGTATTTTCTCCATACTTTTATGCTTCAAACTCGAGCAAAAGAGAAAATGAGGGGTGTGTTGAGGTGGCGCTTTCTGAAGGCGACTATACCACGCGTTTGTACGCGCTGCATGGCTGAATTACACGTGTCAGTATGATACATACATTTTAGAAAATAAAATTAGAAAAAAAGAAGAGAGTTTAAGTGCGTGTTTGAACATAAAATATGTGAAATAAGGAAGAAAAAAAAGTACTAGTACGTATTTGTTTTTGAGTTGAAAATGATATTTAAAAATTAAAGTAATCATATTATGAATACGAATTGAAATTATTTTGATAATTATTTTATGGGTGATTTGAAGTAAAAATTGTGAAAATATTTTTTTAGAGTTTTTTCGAATTTTGAAAAATTATGAAATGCAAAAATCTCAAATTTGTTAAACTTAAACCATGAATCTGTTTCTGACCGGGTTTTTCTTTTACCCCTCCCTGAAAGCTTTTATCTTTTTAATCCATCAACTCGAATTCACAATTTTACAATTAGATGTTAATGGTGCTTACCATCTGAGCTACTCTCTCTTGTCAATATGTCTTAAACCCATTAAAGGCTCGTTTTTTTGGTTTGGGAAATAAGTCATCTCGGAATTAATTATCTCATAATTGTTATCCATCCTCAATGTGAAACAAAAATAACACTATAATCTTGAAATAATTAATCCCAAGATAAATTATCTCGCGATTCTATCTCAACCTAATATGAAAGAAGCTCATCCTAAAATGAATTTCAAAATTAATTATCTCTTATTCCTCGTACCAAACTGTCTCCGAAGGGATGTGATAGATTTTTCTTTTAGTTATTGAATAAGCCGTGTTTTTCTCTAGGTGTGTTTGTGTGGTACCCCGCATAGGGTTAGTGGGGGTGGGGGGTGTTTGGTTATGATTTTATATATAAGTAGGTGGCCTTTGTTAATGGTCTTATTAGTTGTCAATAGAGTTTTGGCCACTCTTCATCTCTCTCTCTCAAAAAAAACTTTTTATTTGTTTCATCAAACAAAGCTCTAGTAAATTTTCTTGAACTTAGTTGTTATTTTCTTGAAAGAAAAAAAGAAGTTATGGGGAGACAACCTTGTTGTGACAAAGTTGGATTGAAGAAAGGTCCATGGACAGCTGAGGAAGACAAGAAACTCATTAACTTCATTCTCAACAATGGCCAATGTTGTTGGAGAGCTGTCCCTAAACTTGCAGGTCTCTCTCATTTTTCATCTTTTTATGAATTCGTCAGACTGACGAATTCAGACTAGACGCAGCTGAACTGCGTCTAGCCTAGCTCAAATGATAAGAGAGAATAGACACATATTGATTCACATCACTTCTGCTTTTATTAGAATTCAAGATTTTCCTTTCCTGAATTCGTCAGACAGTAGTATTACTGACGAATTCAAACTAGATGCAACAGGGTCTAACAGAACCCGTTGCGTCTAGTTCAAATGATAAGAGAAACTAGACACATTAATTTGGTTTTGCTTTTATTAGAACACAAGATTTTCCTTTTCTGCAGAAAAAGTTTCGACTTTTACGATGTGTTTGGTACGATAAAAAATATTTTCCTTCGTACTGAACGGACTCATAATCTAACTTTGCCATTGAGAGTAGGAAAAGAATGGGTCAATGTTCTTTAGTGTGGTCTAAATGATTGTTTTCATTACTATAATTGGTCCAATTTTCTAAAAAGCAAGTGAATTATTTACTTGTATATGATTATAGTATATAGTAATAATATATTATTATTTTTATTATTTTTTCATTGGTGTTAATGAATTTTTGGTTATGATACAGGGCTATTGAGGTGTGGAAAGAGTTGTAGATTGAGATGGACAAATTATTTAAGACCAGATTTGAAGAGAGGACTTTTATCAGAATATGAAGAAAAAATGGTTATTGATCTTCATGCTCAACTTGGAAATAGGTAAATTAATTATTTTAAAAAACATGTCAATTTATTTCTCATACTTTTCACTTTTGACTCATTTGAATATTTCAAAAACCGTGAGTTAAAAGTATAGTACTTATTAAATAAGTGCTATGTCTATTTGGAGCTCTTTGTGTGGATCATAAAGTTCTTTAAAATTTCAAGAAAAAAAATAAATAAAAGAGTGACTTTCAAGTGGTAGACAAAAACTTTAACTCAACTTCAGGCACCCATTCTTCATTTGTGTACCTTTCAATGTGTCATTGTTATCCATCAATATTTTTTTGATTTTTTTTTACTCTTTTTACCTAAGTGGGAAAATGGACCCCCTCACAAGATACCAACATAACAAAAATTTACTCTCTTGATCTATGAAGGGTAAATATGTCATTTTGGTTTTGGTGTTCTTGAGTTATCCGTCAGTGTTTTTCGGTGATCTGATCGAGTAAATGTTATTATTTGCAGGTGGTCAAAAATTGCCTCTCATTTACCTGGAAGAACTGATAATGAAATCAAGAACCATTGGAATACGCACATCAAGAAGAAGTTGAAGAAAATGGGGATTGATCCAGTCACTCACAAGCCACTCTCCACCACTATTACTAATGACCAAACAAACACACTAGAACAAGAAGATCAACCAATTCAACAAGAAGAAGAAATTCAAGAAATGTTAAATCCACAAATGGATATTGAAAGTAGTACTACTCCAATTAAATCAGAAGACGACGACGACAGCAGCAACAACAACAATAATAATAGTAATAACAAAATGGGGATGAGTTGCGCGAATAATTTTGACTCAACCATAATGGAAGTCAACAATAATGGCTTTTGTATTGATGAAGTTCCATTGATTGAACCTCATGAGATTTTAGTCCAAGATCAATCAACTCCATCAACATCATCAACTTCATCTTCTTCATTTTCATCATCATCCAACATTCTTGAAGATTTGAAGTGTTTGCCAAGCTTTGATGATGAATGGCCATTAATGGAAAACAACAACAACAACAACAACATGGGATTTGGATGGGAAATTTATAACAATGATTTCACAAGCACATTGGATTTCTTGCTTGAGGATGATGATCATAGTGACATGATGATGATGAATAATGCCACATTTGATAATGAATCTTGGAAGTTTGAGCAACTCTTGTGATATAAGTTTATTCGATACGCGGAGTTTAATTTAAAAGTTTATGTTTCTTTTTCTTTTTTTGATTGGTCAGTACGTGTCACTTTTTGTTAATAGTAGTTTTAGTTGTTACATGCAGTAAAAAAACAAGTATATGACAAGTATATGGGGAGAAAAATACAAAAGTCCCATATCAAATATTTGTTTCTACTTTTTTGTTGTAAAAAAACTCTTTTGTTCTAATGCACAAATGAGAATAAAATTGGTGAATGGAAAGTTATATATTCTGATTATTATATGATACAAGTTCATCTTTATTTTTCTAAACTTTTCTTTTGTTAATTAACTTGTCATCATTCCAACTTTATTAATTGAACAAGATCCCTGAAATAGTCAAAATGGAACCCGCAGCCACTACTTTTTGGATACGCACAAGGTAGATTTTGTTTCAGTGTAATAGTTGGCAAACCATACAAAAGAGATAAATTGCACTAGCTAGCAAGTCCCATGCAATGAGTTTGACTGAAAAAGCATACAAAAGTTTCGAACCTGAGACTCCGGCCCTATTCGAGATATCACTTGCTCAATCAACTCGACCACCTTTCAGGTTCTATATATGGAACTGTTAAAACCTCAATTTGTTCTGTTTTTCTTTTTCAATTTTAGATTTGTCTGTTCTCAATTTTTAAATTCATCCTATAGTATCAATAAACAAAATGTTACTATACAGATTTTGACATTTTCTTTCATATGACATAGATAAATTAATAAAGAAGAAAGTAAGTGATCAATAACTTATATATTGAGTAACTGCTAAATATTCTCATTATTCAAGAGAGAAAGGAAAATAATACTTTTCTCCGTGTCAGTTGAACATTTCAACTTGTAAAATGATCATCTAAATATCACTAAAATTTTTGTGTTAGGTCAGCATTGAATATCCACGAAACATAATAAAAACGAGTTAAAATATTTAGATGTGCATTATATTTAATTATCAATTGAGGTCAAGTTAAAATATCTATATTTGGGTCCTTTCAAAAATATTAGTGGAGGCGTGCAATGAGCACTTTGATAATATTGCTAGTACTTTCTTAAATATAATAATAGTGTTAGGCGAGTTAACTTGTGATCACCTCGACTATTCTACTTAACTTTAAATTAGAAAAACATTTTTTTTTGTTTCTATTGAATTTTGAATAATCCCGTTTGTGCCCCTATGGACCATGGTCTTCGTTACAACTTAATTCACATTTAGCTACACCCTTAATTGCAACAAGTTACTATTACTTTATTTTTGTAATTTTTATTATTATTATTATTATTAAATTTTTATTATTTATGTTTGTACAGATTATATATTTAAAAAAAGGTGAAACGTGTGTTTCCAACATTGATATTATGGATTAATTTATATCACATGCATAGTAAATATTTTTTTTTCCACGTGCAATATTTTATTGGGGCAGTTTTCATGTAACAATATAGTTTGGTATAGTGATGGATTTATAAAAAAGATATATAGTAGATTAATTAGTGTAATATTTAAATCTTAGATTAAAAAGTGAATAAATCTCAATCAAGTGGAAGTTTTTTCTTGTTTTTCTACTAAATACATATGACTTATAATTTATAAATAGTTCAACAGTTTATAGTCAAAATTTGTACTTTGTCAATTGTCAAAGCAGTCTATTTCCTTTTTATTATTTTATTTTTACGTAATTACCTACGGTTGAATTGACTAGCTAATTACCACCATATCAAGATGATCTAATTAATTATATATAAAACAAATAAATTCTGTATTTAATTATTTTGAAACAAGTATGCATGGCATCCCACTTGACATCATTTGAGACATTAAAAGTTATCTGAAAATAAATCCGATAATTCCTTTTACATGTTTTACGATTTTATTATGGCGTTTAGGACGAAGGGCAGACCGACAAGGGTGGGTCACAGAGAACAGGGGCGGATGCAGATAGGATTGAGGGGTTTATATCTAAACCCCTTTTAGTGAAATATTACATTATTTCTATATGATTAAAATTAAAAATTATTTAATGTATATATAGCAGATGTTGAACCCCCTTTGCCTTCTTCGTGAGTCTCATAGTTTGAACCACCCTAATGAAAAATTATAGCTTCGCCACTGACAGAGAAAGACTAGAGACTTCTTAGACTGACAAGCTTATGAACAAGCATGCCTACGTCTGCTTACTCATTTAATATTTTATCTTCGATTTATACCTGTATTTATTGAAGTCGAACTTAAATTTGTGCTCGAGAGATAATTGTTTATACCCGGATGTATGGATTCTCGAGAAAAGAGAAGCTTATAGCAAATATTAGTTGTATCACCAAATTAATTATAGCTAATGATAGGGTCACTATAATTTTTCAAGAATTAATTGGATAATAAACTCTTTATTGTTATCAGAAAATATTTCTTTTGATAACGATCTAAGATGAATAACAATTATTGGTCTTATTACAAATTAGAATTAATGGTTCACTGATGAGGTTAATAGAAAAAAATAGAAGAATGACAAAGAAATTAAAGCCACCTGTGTCTCTTTCTTAATTAAAGACAATAAAATTTTCTTGGATGGATTAAAAAAATTTATACCTAACTGATAAAGATGTGAAGTTAATAAATTATTTTTCTTAATGTCAAATGATAGTATAAAGAATTGATACATGGGTTAATTATAATGAGTTAAAAGTCAAATTACGTAAACTAATTTTATCACTTAATTTATACAATTAAATCTCAAGTTGGAGGTTTTGAGATGGCAAATCCCCAACCAAAAACGTAAAGACAATAAATTAATTAATTAATAAATAATCATGAAGATACCAAATCTCCTACTAATATAGTATTAGTCAATGATTAGTGTGGAATTAGAGGGCAAGATTAATCAACCTTATTGCACAACAAGAATAAGTATTTTTTTTCTCATAATCGTGGTGTTCGGGTCAGATTGCGCGCACTTCAATTAATATTTAATATTATGTGATATCTATAATCTGTCACCAACACATATATCGAGTAACTCTCTGTCCACCAAGATTCGGACAGATAAAAAGAAATTTACCGAATATTTTAAGCAATAATTAATTAAGTTTTCTTAAAAAATAGACAAAAACTAGTGTGCATCAGCATTATCAAAGATGAAGTATGCAGCTACGTACTTCACACGTGATGCAATGTATATAATTAATTAGTGGAATGTATATCATTTCTTATATCATAATTCCATAAGAAATTTTGAACTATTTAAAATGTTTTGCATTTTTTTAGTTTTTTCTATATATATGATTTCATAGATATTTTAGGGAAAATAACAATTTCAAAGTTATATCACTTTATTTTAATTTGGGAAAAAAGGTCATATTTCTGTAATACTCTGTATATTCGAAATTGAGCAACTTTACGCTCCATTAAACTCTTGGTTTATATATAGGATTACCTCTGCGATTAGAAAAAAGTCTTGTTCAATTTTTTTTTGTCCCTAATAGAGCGTAACTTTAACTTGAGAGTAATCAAAAATCATAGTAAAAAGTTAACGAGTAGATTTTGACCATATTTTTTAAAGAGTTTGGATGCAGAGTCGCCAACTATTTTAAGTTGGAGCTTTGTCAATGATAAGGAAAAATTAAATACGAAATGATTTGCTAATGATATTTATGCTCCATTAAACTCTTCGTATATATAGTATTACTTCTACGATTACTAAAAGTCTTGTTTAATTTTTTTTTGCCCCTAATAGAGCGTAGCTTTAACTTGAGGGCAATCATAAACTATAGTAAAAAGTTAACGCGTAGATAGATTTTGACCATATTTTTTGAAGAATTTGGATACAGAGTCGCCAACTATTTTAGTTGGAGCTTTGTCAATGATAAGAGAAATTTAAATACGAAATGATCATTTGCTAATGATATTACGCCGCATTAAGCTCTTTGTATATATAGTATTACTTCTGTGATTAGAAAAAAGTTTTATTTAATTTGTTCGCCCCTAATAGAGCCTAGCTTTAACTTGAGGGTAATCATAAATCATAGTAAAAAGTTAACGAGTAGATTTTGACTATATTTTTCGAAGAATTTGAATGCAGAGTCGCCAATTATTTCACGTTAAAGTTTTGTCAATGATAAGGGAAAATTAAATACAAAATGATTTGGTAATGATATTACGCTCCATTAAACTCTTGGTATATATAGTATTACTTCTGCGATTAGAAAAAAGTCTTGTTTAACTTTTCGCCCCTAATAGAGCGTAGCTTTAACTTGAGGATAATTATAAATCATAGTAAAAAGTTAACGGCCACGTTTTTCAAAGAATTTAGATGCAAAGTCGCCAACTATTTTATGTTGGAGTTTCGTCAATGATAAGGAAAAATTAAATACGAAATAATTTGCTAATAATAAGGATAAATACGAGACGATTCTTATTAGATTGCTTATTTTGAATCATCAAATAATTAGATAACCTAATCATAACTTCCAACTACAAGAATTAATTAAAGATCGATGCTAGAATATTATTACAAGCAAGAAAGTGCAAATTCAAAGATGCTGTTGAAAATATTGTTGCAAATATTTTCCAAGAAGTTTGTTAAAACTAGTTAAACTTCAATCATATATATGACTATTTGTCAATTTTGAAGAAATTTTGGCAGAAAAAAATATTTTTATCTAGAAGGGAATGTTGAAAAGTAAATTTTATATCCACATTGTACACTTTAATGCCTTATTGAGGATTGCGAAGATAGTTGTTACTCCTTCATCCCAAAATATTTGTCATGTTTAGTTTTTCGAGAGTCAAACTATATAATATTGATCAAAATTTTAAGATATATTTTTTCACCATATTAAAATAAAAAAAATTGTCAATTTATAATACTTTTCGTGATAGTTCTCAAATTTCGAAGATTCAAAACAAAATTGGACGATTTCTCAGTTTGTACATATTATTCTTGCGCAGAAGCCATGCTAATCTTCTCTGTATCGTTTCAACTGTATCGGATGTCCTCGAAAGAACGAATATCAAAGTTTTAATTTTTAAAATATTAAATTAGTTTAATCTTATTTAGCTTTGAAGATTAGTCAAATTGATTCTCGAGAAGTGAAGTGTGACAATTATTTTGGAACGGAGGGAGTAATACTTTATATAATATTTCTCTTTCAACTAAAAAATATATAACTTAAAAGAACAAAAAAGCTTTAATTTTTATTTTACACGAGATGCACGCATTATAAGTTTCCGTCTTTAATTCAATAAGATTTTGTAATTATTATTTTTTTTCAAAAAATACAAATAAAATTATCTATTTGGATACCTAAGATTCCAAGTTTTAGGTGGAGAATCTTAATCTTCTACAAATTAGATTCCTAAAAATTGCTTTCACAAGTCCTTTATAAAACAAAAACATTATTTTTTGGCTCTCCTAAATCTGTATTTTATTTCAAAAATAATTTTAATTCGCAAAATACAGCAAAAAAAGTTTGTCGAGAAAAATATAAAAAAAGATGTGGGGAAGACCGGGGGAAGGAGGGGGGCATGTCTGAATTCATATCGGACCAGACTCTTCTTTATTTGAGTTGCTTCATAAAACTTTTTTTCAAAAAAGGACAAACATGTAAAATGTTAATATTTGATTTTTACCCTAGTAAGTGTAGTCTTAATACTTAATAACATTGATTTATGAAATATTATTGCATATATATTTAGTAATTGTGGCATGATCATGTCATTGCTCCAAAAATGTTTGAATTCTAAGTCATGTTATTATTCAAAGGTAATGGCTTAACTACTCTCCAACTTCTATTTTATTTAATCACTCTAACATAGTACATACATAGGGATCCCAAATTATTATAATATTCTGATTTTAATCCTTGTGATATCTGACTAAATAAAATGGAGTAATACGTTCAAATATAGAGTAATTCTACAAACTTAACTTTATACATGGGTAATTAACTTATGAAGAGACGCAAGAAGAAGGATCAAAATTGCGTACTTTAAATAATTGAAGGTTCAGTGTGCTTAGTCATATATGTTACTAGAACCAAAATATAAATTTATCAATAACTGAGAAATCGAGAGTGTAATTATCCCTAATATATATTCATAATTAGTGTTTTGACTTAAAAATATGAAAAAGTTTTAAAGGAAAAAAAATTCCACTTGAGATATATGGGATCCACATGAATGAACGCATGCTTATAATTAAGTCACTTGGCTACCAAACCAAACAAAATTCTTCGTTTTGGTATGAATAAATTAAAGAATGTTATGTATTGCTTTCCGTTTGTTTGCTATGTCTTTTTTATTTTCGTATTTCTTTTTATAATCTGCTTTGAAATGCTTTTTTTGAAGTCTCTCTACCTCCACAAGATAAGAATAAGGTCTAAGTATACTTTATCCTATCCAAATCCCACCTGGCACCTTGTAGGATTCCACTGGATATGTTGTTATCGTTGAATGTTCAAAAATCACGTACGAGAAAAAGAAAAAAAAAAGAGAAGAAAAATTATCAACTACTTCTTTTGAAATCAATTGCTATAATCAATTGTAAAATCATTTAACAAGTCACTTGTCCAACAAGGTTTTATTAAAATGGGAAAATACAAAGTCAAAATAATTCAGATCTTGGGTTAAAAATCCCCCAAATATAGCAAAAAAAAAAAAATTCTCAATTTGAGTACTTGTAATTATCATTTGGATGTGTTCAATTTGACATTAAAAATTACCCTAATAGTAGGATTCTTTAAATGTGATTGCACTCAAAAAAATAAATAACTACCACTAATATATTATACAACTTATCATATAGTCATATATATGCATGCATCGTAAAAGTCTTTTTGCATTCGACTCAATCGTACGAGATCACAATTTACTCAACACAACTATTTAGAGTAAACATGATAATTCTTCATGCTCTAACTCAAGCAAAAAGCAAAAATGCTATGAATCATTCAGTATCGAATATTGGTAATAATATCAGCAAACGAACATTTTTCTGTGCTTCTAGACATGTTGAACTCCACATATTCTTGTACAATAAAAATGGATCGATTTCTTAAAAGATGAGATCAGTAAATATTATTTACTGAAATTGCATTTTTGTGAGATCGTCAATATTGTACCGAGCTGGTCCACCCACGCATAGTATAAGTCGCAATCCTAAGGCCTGTGAGAAGTTCATTACCTAATCATTCACAGTACGAAGTTGGACAATGTCTGAACACTAGACTTTTTTAGGTTAGATTTATTGACTTTTTGGTAAATTATAAAGAAAATTATTGTAAGGCTAAGTAAATTATCACTTAATTAATTATATTTGTGACAATTATATATATAAAGTAAAATAGGTAGACAAGGTGTGACGACGTTATGATGAAAGGCGAGCTGACATCTTTAAAAGGCGTAATACAAGTTCATATGGTATGAATGCCAGGGGCGGAGCTAGCAATGACCCATGGGGTTCATCCAAACCCCCTTCGGTAGAAAATTACGTCGTTTATTTGTGGTTAAAATTATTTTTTACGTATATATAGTAGATATTGAACCTCTTCGACCTCTTCGTGTATTTACTATTTATTTTTTGAACCTCTTTAAAATTTTAGCTTCACTACTGATATGATATACGTACATGCGCTTCATAACTTAATAATGACGTGGCCCAAGAAAAAAAGTTGTGGTCAATGAGATTGTAATAGTGACGTTTATTACTTGATTGTAACTTCATATTTTTTGACTTGTTTAATTTATTTAACATTTTAAAATGTTTAATTTATTTTAACATTTTGTCTTGTTCAAGTTTATAAATATCTATGTACTCGTGTGTATATTATCTTAAAACGTCAAGCTTTTATTTAATTCTCTATAGTTTCTATAGTCAATAGCTAATAGAAATTCATGACCAAAATAGTGTGAACAAAGATAAAAAAAATATTTTGATTGTATTCATTTTTCTTTCTCATTCAAGAAGACTAGCTTCAAATTTGCATTTTTTCAAATTCATTTCGTCATACATTGATAAGAGTAAAAAGAATATTATGTAACAACGCAGTCTATTAGTGATATTATCCACTTTGGATCTAGACTCGCACTATTCTAAAACACGTCATTAGGATCTAACGCTTACTACCATAAATACGCAACATCTCTCATGTGATGTGTTGATGTGCAATTTGCTTATAGAGTGTTACATATATGCACTCCCCTTAAGAAACTCTGCGTCCTCACTGGGATTTGTCATATGTACTATCTTGAATTTCGAACCAAAATAAATTTTAAAGAGACTTTTGCCGATAAACAAGAAGTTTTCCTTAATTAAGGAAAGTCAAGTCAACAATTAATTTATTCACACATGAGATTTTGTTATCCTATTTCTCTACATATATTTTTTTACAAATGGGATTCAATTAAATACTCCTACGTAGAATCATATAACTCCGCCCATATTCATGGACGGCGCCCAAAGCTACCTATTGGGATTGAATATTATTCGTTGAAAAATTATATTGCATAAATACAAAAAAGTTAACTTTTTTTTTATATATTATACATTATTATATAATTTCTAGCTTTGAGCAGTGTGAATTTCAAGTTGGTCAAATAGCTAAAATTAGAAAAGCATAAAAGAAAGGATATAATGAATTTAGCATCAAAATAAATGTAAACAAGACATGCAACTAAAGCCAAAAATATGACTAAGAATATACGCGGTAACGACAATCTATTTTTTTGTCAAAATGGACAATTAATGTCACAACAAATAAATCGTGAAGAATCTTACTTTCTCTGTCCAAATTTATGTGATATTTTTCAAATATCGAAATTTAAATAAGTCTATTTTTAATTAATTATTATTATAACTTATATATATACTCCCTTCATTCATCTCAATTTGTCTATGTTTGACTTGACACATCCCTTAAGAAACATTAAATAAAATGACAATTTTACTGTATCACCCTTATTTATTATAAGTTATCTAAATGTTGGGAGATGAATAGTATTTAATAACAAGAGTAAAATAGGTAAAAATGTATGATAAATTATCTCTTAATTTTTCAAATTAGACAAGTAAAAGTGGACATCTATTTTTAGCATAGTGGATAAGTAAAAGTGGACGGGGGTAGTAACTTTTTACGTACTCCCTCCGTTCATTTTTACGTGTCACTGTTTCGCTTTTTGAGGTCAAACTGCATGAACTTTGACCAACATTTTAAGATGTATTTTTTCATCATATTAATATGAGAAAGATTGCAACTTATAGCATTTTTCGTATAGTTTTCGACCATATAAATTTTAAATTTTAAATATTAAATTAATCTACTTCAATTTGGCTTTGAATTTTAGTCAAATTGACTTTCGTAAAGCGAAATGTGACAAGTAAAAATGGACGGAGAGAGTAGTTTTCAAATATATAAATTTTTATTTCAAAAGACTTAAAGATTTCATGTCCAAATTTACGGTCAAACTTAAACTGTCTAAACTCTCAAAATTTGAATTGTGCCACATAAATTAAAATCGAGAGAGTATTTAAGTTATTAATTAATTATACTATGGTCACCACATAGTACATTCAAAATATTGGAGTTATTGATGAAGTACAAATTCAAGTCTAAATAACGCGGCATTAACTATCAAACTTTCCCATGCATTCCATAAGACAAAAAGATAATACTACACGAATGACGAATCACATCGATGACTTTATGTACAAGTCAATCGTCACGATAATAGCGAAGACAGAATTTTCATGATCGAGAAATGTACTTCATTGTATACGATCCATACGTAATTCAAATTTTTGATCTTATATATACAATGTGATTTTCAAGCAGAGGAGGCTCGAATGAATCCTTTTAGCTGCCCTCGAGTCAGAGTTTCATTTTTCTTTCGTACCGTTTGTTACTTGATAAACTTTAAGTACAATCAAGGGACAACCCATGACACTACTAGAATTTTTTTCATCGGGAATTAGTGAGAAATTTGTGTTATAAAACATAATTTTTTCACTCATTTCTCATCGAATCAGCTCACTGGGAAAATGCATGATGGAAAACAGTTTCTCACTAAAGTAGTGGGAAACTTCCTAATTTATCCATATGAAAACATTACTCCCTTCGTCTCATTTTATGTGGCACACTTTTCTTTTGTCCCTCCCAAAAAGAATGTCATCTTTCTATAATTAGAAAAAATTTAACTTTGAAATTCTCTTTTTACCCTTAGCGAAGTGATTTACAACCACACAAATTAATGTTTCAAAGATTATTTTGAACCATAAATTTCAAAAGTCTTTCTTTTTTTCTTAAATTTCGTGTCAAGTCAAAGGGTGTCAGATAAAATGAGACGGAGGGAATATTATTTTTTCTTTTCTCAACAATTCAATTAAAATATCTGTGAAAATAATTATCGTATATTTTTTAGTGAAAATTTTAGTGGAGCGAGAAATAGTGATTTCTTAGTAGTGAGACTTGAGAGGTTGAACAAAGAACTTGGTATCAAATGTGAACAAAGAGCAGCATATATTGGAATATTTTGCATTCACATGGTCTGCTAGGGAATATTTTACATTTGTCAAAGTAGAACCTTCATAAAAGAATTAATTTATATTTACTTATATAGTCTTTTTTTTTAAAAACCAATGAAAATATGACTTAGACAGCCATTTTCTTTCCCATGCACAAAGAAGCTACGATTAGAAAACGAGTTTAAGTTATATATATCATTAGATATTTATCATTGATCAGAATTGGACTATAACGGAAATTTAGTCTATACCAACACCATATATAATATCATAAGATGATCACTTAAAGAAAATTTATAAAATTACATGTAAATCTCCACAGAAAATAGGATTTGTAATCTTGAAAATACAAAGTACATTGTTTATTATAATAGGTATATGTGATTTGACAAATGATAATATAAAAAGAATTTATACAGAAAGTGTTTAATTAGTTAAACTCGTAAAAAAAATCATTTTGGCTTCCCCTTGTGCGCATTAACTTGAATCAACTTGCATTAGTTAATAAAATTCGAGTCCTAGTTTTTCAAATTATGTATAATGTTATCGACACATGTGATCAGCCTGCCTAAATTAATTTCGAACAAAAGGGTCGAAACTCGCTAATAGAAAACGAGAGGAAAACAAAGTAATGTTAAGAGCGCTAGTTTCGTCAATTCGGTGTTCATCGATAGACGAATCTTTCTCTTTATCATATCATGTTAGATGTAACATCATTTTTCCTTCTCGTGAACCACGGGAAAGCCCCTAGAGGAGCAAAGCTAATTTTCCTTTCAAGGTAAAATAGCGGATACTCAATCTAGAAAGTCGCAAATTCGTCAATGCGAGAATATAATAATTAGCAAAAGAAAAAAGTAACACATAACAAAAAAAAATGATATCATTCTTTGTGTTGTCTTAGTAATGTTTGTGTATTTAATAGGAACTATTGCAAATTGCAATATGTCATCAATTTAATGAAAATTAATAGCAGAAAATGAACTATACATTTATACTTTATTCGAAAATTCTAAACATTCCCATGCATTTCTAAGTTTTAAGTTATGTAGACTATAAATTACTCATTTATAAGTTTTAAATTGTGTTCGATACTCGTGTTGGTCCTTACTAATTCAAAATTAAGCAGCATAACGGCATAAGTATAGGCGAATCCAAGATTTTATGAGTTTTAGACCATAATATGTTTTGCTTATAGGGTTCTGTATAGATTATTTTATACATATTATGTGAATTGTAACGTAAACAATTCTTTGTGGACCAAATTAGCTACTTAGTTCTGCCGAACCAGTTACTTTAATGCTAGATTTGTCACTGCGCCTAAGGAGTAAGGCCGATTTAAGGGACAACTCTTCATTCAGAGCTCGAACTCGAGATTTTTTACTAAGAGTAAAGAAATCTTATTCATTCCACCATAATTTTTTGTGTTCGCTTTTGGGCATGTCACCTTCCTTTAATGACAATATTCCACGTAACTTTATCCACCAAAAAGAAAAGGCAAAAGAGAAGACAAATTGGACTTGAAAAAAGAAGCCAACGCGTTTCTCATAGTGCTAAAAAAAAGTTGAGAAAAGGCCAAATACTTTTCTCTAAACCAAAAAGAAAACAGATAAATACATAAATAACAATAATATCCACTGGGGTATCGAGAGAATGGTGTGTACGCAATCTTACACCAATCTTGTAAGGGTAGAGAGGTTGTTTAAGATAAACCAATTCAAGTAAAATATATCAAAAAACATGTAAAACAAATACAATAACGAAGGAGACATGTTGCAAACAATAAAGAAGAGAACAATAAAAATGACGAAATAATATAATAACTGAAGCAAATGAAATATCATGTAATATTAAAATCAAAGAATTAGATAATAGGAGATTTTAGTAATAACAATGCTGAAAATGAAACTAGACATCGCTCGGCCTATTAACCTAATACTTGACCTCCATATATTCCTATCCAGAGTAATGTCCTACTAATCTAATCCTCGACCTTCATATATTCCTATCCAGAGTCATGTCCTACTAACCTAATACTCGACCTCCATATATTTCTATCCAAAATCATCTCCTACTAACTTAATTCTCGACCTCCATATATTCCAATCGCGAGTCATGTCTTCATAAATAAATAAATTAAATGTATGAAAAGTCAAAGTAGGGACTTGACCACCAATCATAACTCAGCATATATTTCTGTCTGTTATACTTTTACCTACTCAATTACTGGCTCTTCTCCATAGTGATTTTGTGACTTCTTGTTTATGGGCCCTACCTTTTTTCCAATGGGCCCCTCTTCGATCTCCAATTTTATTGTGGGCCCAATATTTTGTTGTGGGCCCAGGCGCCTTTAATGCGCGTGGGCTTTGGTTAGCGAGTGGAGTTACCAAACTCCATTACGTGGGCCCATTCTTTAGATTTTGTCTTTGAAACAACGTGTAAAGTTGCTTTTGGGCCTGTCTTTAAATTTGTGTAACTCAAATTTGGATCACCATGACATCTTTGTGAACTTAGCCCAAAAACAAAAATAAAAATAAAAATATATCCACAATAAAAGAAATTCCGCAATAAAACAACGACAACAACATACTCAGTGAAATTTTATTAGTAAGATTCGAGAAGAATGGTGTGTATACAGGCTTATTCCGGCCTTGAGAAGGTAGAGAGACTATTTTCGATAGACCCTCGGCTCAAGAAATTTAGCAGTAAAAATGTAAATTTTTAGGGGATATTCTATAATATTTGCACGTCTGTCTATTTCGGAACAACTTCATGTATGTGGTGTTTGACGTTTCATATGGTTAAACTTCTTGCATTTCTGTTTGATGTTCATACGAAAATGATTGAACTTCAGTTCAAATTAAAATCACTAAGTAATTTCAACCATATGAAACTTCAGAAATTACGTTTGTTAATCCTAACTTCTGACACTTAATTCGAAGTGGGTAGACCTGTAAATATTTCCGAGAATACTTTTCTTTAACATGTAAATTATAGTGATTGAGGATTATTGATCAAAACATTGATTAACTATTGAAATCTAAAATATTTTGTAATAATGATAAGCAAGAAAATGGATGTCCTCTCCAACTCCTAAATAAGAAAAATAAAAGTAATACAAATTAAAAATTAAAGAAAATTTTAAAAATATTATTACGTCATTGTGATGTCAACATTCTTGAACATGATGTCACTAGATGAATGGTCCCACACAAGTGACTATAAAACACTTTCATCTCAAAGAGATATTGACTTGACACGTTGACAAATTTCACTATTTATCATTTTTGAGTATTTTTCTTAGTGAACTTAACACATGACTTGTTTTTTTAGGCCGGGTCAATTTGCATCTACATCGATCAACTTCATGTGATATTTGATTGTATGTTATCTCCTATTAGGAATATTTGTCTCACGAAAACCTTACATTTTCTGAGAATGCTCTTTAAAGAACTTTAGTCTTAGCTGATCCTGACTAAAAAATTACTGAATAGTGATTTAACTTTAAGAATCACAACTTAAAATGAAAATTTCTTAGTGATAAAAGTTCATATAATAATTAACAAGTGTCTTATATTCATTCATTTGGTATAAATATTAGATTAATTAGTACTTATAAAACTTTTCCCTTCCTTTGATTCATTAATGGATAATATATTTTAGGTTATCAATCACAAAAGAAATATTTTGGAAAAGGAAAAGATTATATATTCAGTAGATAAGGTTATCATGATTAAACAATATTTGAGCTTAAGTTGGATCATTAACCCAAATAGTTTTGTCTTTAAGAATAGAAATTAAGGATAATTTGGTTGCTTCATCCGCTTTATATCGTGCTATTTTGTTGTCATATTTTTCTTAAAACTTGTTTTGAAAATTTTCTTTTGAACTGAGGGTCTATCGAAAACAATCTCTTTATCTCATAAAAGTAGGAGTAAGGTCTATACACTTCCTACGAGAATAGAAAGGGATACTTTTGTTGCTTCATTCAGCATTATATCGTGCTAATTTGCTGTCATATTTAATTTTTTTTGTAACTTATTTTGAATTTTTTTCTATTGAGCTGAGGATTTATTGGAACAACTTTCCTATATCATAAAAGTAGGAGTAGTTAAGGTCTACGTACATCTTACTCTCCCCATATTTTACTTGTGAAATTATACTAAATATATCGTTGTTGGTTGAATTATTATTTTTAGAACGAAAATTGAAAAATAAATGTATAAAATGTGATTGAGAATAGTTTATAATTACGTCACACTGAGCAAAGAATTATCATTTTCTGGCAAAAAAAAAAGGAATTCACTAAATTAAATTATTTGCAATATCTCACACTTTTAAAGATTCATGCATGCAATATCATTTGCAACATAAATATTTTTTTCAATTATTTTATATATGCAGGATAAAAAGGGTGATTATTTTTTTTACTATTATTTTATGTTAGGGTATAAAAAGGCTACATATTAAATATTCTAAAATATGCTAAAAAGGGAGCTAACTTATCTCTTTGGCTATCATTGCCCTTACCAAATGCTACACAATTTTATGTGTATATAAAGAATTTTTAAAAAAAAAATATTTATGAAGAAAAAAAAAGAATAGTGGAAGAGTGACATGGCTATTGGCTAGTGAGAAAACTAAAAGATATCATTATTTATATGAAAAAAGATAAAATTGAAACAGACAGTTGGAAGTGTTTGGCAAATATACTATTCTCCCAATTTTGGAAATGATGATGATAGATAGATCTATGATTCATGAAGTTGGAAATTTTTGGTTCTCCTATGTTACTTTCCGAAATTTAAACGTTCTGAGTTCTGAATTAAAATTATGTGTTACGAAATATATATTTAACTCGATTGATATTTATTTTTTCACAACACACACACATATATATATATATGATTCGATCTGTCTGAAATATTAATTTTTATTAAACATGTAAATTTATTGTTGGATTTATCACTATACATTGGGCCAAAAAAAAAAGAAAAACTTGGTATGAAATACAAGAATATATTGGGTGTGCGAATAAAATTTCACATTAGAAATTGTAAAAAAAAATGAAGTTACATATACTGTGTAGAAATACTTTTAATTGTGTGAGATTTTTAGGAAAATCGTGTGGGTGTTTTGACGAAAAACAAATAATGTCATATCATGTAAGAATATCTTTTGATTGTTTTAGCCAGTAACCGGTATCATATCCAACGGTATGAGTATGGAGATAACAGAGTGATGACGTGTGGCTGTCTTTCCCTTCTACAAACCAATTTACTACTCCCTCTGTCTCATATTAGTTGCACACTTTCCTTTTTACACACATATTAAGAAATCATAAATAAGAAGATTGTTTTACTGATTTTCTCTTTTAAAAAATTTCTTTGAAACTTTACAAACAAATGTGAACACTTTTAAAAAGAATTAATTGCAAGGGTAATATGGAAAAAAATTTAATTTACTGCTTTCTTTATTTAGTAAGATGGTCAACTAATATGGGACAATTATTTTTAGTATAGTGAGCAACTAATATGGGACAGAGGAAGTACTTTTAACCGTAGCTTTGGAGACACATACATACACAAAAAAAAAACAATCAGTGAATCTTTTGTGGTCATAAATACTCGATTGATGTGGATGACACATGGATTAATCTGACAAGCTCGTGAAATATGAAACTTAATTCGAGGGAGATTGATTATTTGTGTGCGAACTAAGTTCGACATTAGTAGATATAAAGGAAAAGAAGCTAATACAATGTGTAGTGATACTTTTAATGATGTGAATTTTTTCGTCCAAATCATGTGAGTTTGATCCAAAACGAATAATTATTAATAAAGAGTAACTAACTTTAGTTTGTTTTAGGGCAAAAGGGTCGAGCCTTATGGGGCGGTTTGCCAAATTTTTGTAGGACCTGCCGCCCCACGCTTATTGGTTCATTTTAGTGGATATTGGACCCCAATTGTTTTCCCTTTTAACATGGCCTTTTTTAAAAATTATTATTATTTCTATAAAAAGATAAATAGATAATATAAAAATATATGGCTGAAAATTGAAAGTAAATAATAATTGATTATGAACTCTTAAAACTGCACTTGAGTATATCCATGCAAGAATAAAATATATTATACACTTCCTCTAGCAAAAAAAAGTAATGACAAAGTCAAGAACTAAAATGATACATGTTGAACATTGATTGTTCAAGTCTTTTTCGAATATCAACATAAGTTACGGTGAGATGGCTTGAAATTTCTGTACTCTTAATCCGAGGAATGACAAAGCTAAGAACTAAAATGATACATGTTAGACATTGATTGTTCAAATCTTTTTCGAATGTCAATGTGAGTTATGGTGGGATAATTTGGTATTCCTTCACTTTTAATTAGAGGTGTCAGATTCTAGCATCTGAGAATTTAAAAAATCTTGAATTGGAGTGTTGTTGTCATAGTGAAATATTATTATCAAGGATACATGACGTTATAGAGAGATCTGACTGTATTACTAAAATTCTAGAAATAATAGCACCAATCTTTGTTATCCTTTCAAATGAACAAATCATCTCACAACATGTCAACATCCTAAAATAGCACTATCACCTTGATTTACTAAGGAAAAATTCAAAGGGTTTGTTGAGTCTAATTATGAGTTGCTTCCTTGAATGACCTAAGCAAACACGTAACAAAATTTTGACAATATATATGAATTGCTTTTCTTGGACTAATTATGTATTTGTCAATTATTAATTACAACCGCTAGTTAAATATACGAAAATATATATATATACTAATTATGTATTTGTCGACTATTACTATGGTGGGAAATTATACAGTTCCTTCGACTGAACGACGAAATTCTCTCACCATGCTCTACTCCCTTAGGGGGTTGCAATGGATGGTCAATTATGTTTTCTTCGATGAGTTCGACCCCTTACTATAGATCGGGTGTTAGCTCTAATTTTTTGAAATAAGGACGTTTTTTCACGAATCTGATCACCAATTATATTTTTGTTCACCTCGAATGATCGTATTGAGTGAGCAAAAATCGATTCGTCATAGTACTAGCTTATAAGCTAACATGTTACATTTTGACCAAGTATTCTACAAAGAGACTGTCGATAGCTAGAAATATTTTTTTTAAAAAGTTGTAAAAAATCTTTAATAAAATGTACTAGATAGCTACTCTACGTATAATTATTTTTTAGCAAGTCTCCCATTCATGTTATTACTACTACTAAAAGTTCAAAATAAAAATGGGAGGGAGTTATTATAATTTGAAGATAAGAAAATGATGATGTAATGCTAACATAGAAGCCAGGCATGACTAAAATAGTTTTAAGTTTTGTTCCTTCACTTTTGTTGACACATGTAATGAACCTATTGGCTCTAGCATGTGAATATTTCTCTCATTGTCCCACAAAAATAAGGGAGCGTTGATGCAATGGTAAGAATCATAATCGTATGATCGATCAAAAGACCACGAATTTAAATCATATATAAATATACCTTGAAACTCTATGCACCGAGCTACTCGATTCATAGTCTTACATTATATGGAGCATTTGCATTACAATATGAATTGTCGTCGTGTATCAATTCTACAAGATAAGATTGTGTATAATAAACTCAATGTTGTCTGACCCTTTTTAAAACCTTATATTTATATATAACAATAAAAAAATTACGAAACTCGTCACTAATCAATCACTAAATAGCTCATATATAGTTAATAAATCTTTTCATAATATCGCTAATTTATCATTATTCTTTTTTCACAATAACTGATGATTTGTGTATCGAGCTGTCTTTTTCGTTTTCTTTCCTTGTTTCTTTCTCTCTTTAGGCACTATAAGCACACTCTTTTGGTCCACTATACTGATCAATCAAATCCATATTTACGCGGTTTATAGATTGGTCTAAAAGACTTTTGATTATTATTTATAAAAAAAAATTAGAAACCATTTAAAGGAACCCCAAAAAGAGTGGAACATATATATATTGGTTTCACCAATTGAGTATATTTGTAAGAATACTAGTTTGCCAACACATCATGATCACCAATAAATAAGAGGAAACAAACTATTAGAACCCACCAAAAAAGATGGGGAAAAAAACCATAGTGTAGCCAATATTATACTATTATATACTATATTTATCATCTTTCTAATTTTATAATTTCGTGTAATAGCATGATGATAATGATGATGTGAGATGATGTTGTTTTCTTCTTATTGGTTGATGTGGGGGTGGTGGGGGGTATGGTGAGTGAGTTGGAGGTTTAATAAACTATTCATTCATGGCTAGGTTTTTCGAGTTTAATTTTTATATACCGACAATATACGATTTTTAATACCATCATATTAAAATTATTTGGAATAACGACTAGCTATTGTCTATAGCAATTTAAATTCGATAACATATTATAACATTTACGAAAGTATAATCCTGTTTATATTGTTCGTGTAGATAAGTTAAATGTATGTTTCTTTAATATTCTATGTGAAGTACTCTTATCCTGTGATACCACACTACATGTTTCTACATTGTTCTTTCACATTTGGTGCCAAAAGTGTACTATCCATTTTGGGATTTTAGGACCTTATAAGTGAAATGAAGATTGGAGAAACACTTTGTTATGGAGTGGGTACTCACTACTCATTCAAAATTATTTTTTTGCCCTTTTTGTGTTACTCCCACCATTTCAAATTGATTGACCTGTTTTGACTTTGCACGGAGTTTAATAAAATAAAAAAGACTTTAAAATCTTGTGGTCTTAAATTAAAGATATGTCAAATGTACAAAAACAACGTTTAATCATGTGGTCTTAAACATACCATGTGAAAGTTGAAATTAAAGAGTTGTTAAGAAGGGAAAGGGTCATTTTTTTGTAAACGAACCAAAAAAAAGTAGGTCAAACAAATTGAAAGAGAGGGAGTATAGTATAAATGGATAATTGATTGGAAATAAGACACATATGTACACACACTTCCATTTTCATTATTAGTCTTTATGACCATCAAATTTTGTTGGATAAATGGTTTACTTGTCTCAATCATTTTTTAACACATTTAATTTGCTTTAGGGGTTTTATTGCACTTTTTTGTGGAGTTTGGTAGGATTACAACCTTGGAGCTTCATTGGAGTTGTTATATGATGTAAACTTTAGTGGGCATATTTTCACATTGCATTACCTTCCTTGATTCACATATTGTTCAATTTTAAGTTGGCCAAAGAAAGAAAAATGCATATGTATTTTTTTTTAATTATGTAGTACATTTTTATGTTTTGTAATAGATGGATGAAACAAGATCAAAGTACAATACTATCAAAGAATGTGATGAAATAATTGAGATCTTTCCTTCTTTAATTAAAAATCTCGATTTTGAGTTATGAAAATGAAAAAAAAATAGTGGGAAACACCCACTTATCCGGCACAAACCGAATTAATCATTCCAAAGACGATGCCTAAAAAAATAGCAGTCAAGCATCTGAAGAGCGTGGTCTAGTGGACAATGAAATGAGTTGATGAGAATCATAAGTGTTGGGATCGAAATCGAGAGGGCGTCATGCGGAAGCTAATATTTGCAAACCTTCAAGGCGATAAATCAGACGACACATAAAACTATACTAAAAAGCATGATATTATAATATGGTTCGGCCAATTGGCCTACATATGAAAAACTAAATTAAAAAGCATAAAATCTATGAGAGAAAAATCTCCCCCTAAACAAGACTCTTTTGATGACTACATTGTGGATGCTATTGTATTTTGATTTGAGAAGAGGGATCTTCAATTTATAGAAGTCCAAACTTCTCCTCCAAGAAACGGTTAACCAATTATGGAAGAGTTATTTTCCTACTAGGAAACCTTTTCCACCAAGAAAACCTTTTCAAGGTAAAACACAGTTATGGTATAATACAGTAAAGTAGGAAATTCAGGGCAAACCCTAACAATAAGGTCTTAGATTCAAATTTCAGCGGAGTAAAAAAAACACTAGGAAGTTTTTTCTCATTTGTTCAAGCTTTAAAGGACAGAGTTACCCGATACTTGCCGGTAGAAATAACACGCCTAAAGGGTGTGACCTCGTTGTCAATGAAATGAGTTGACGAATCATGAGGTCTCAAGTTCAAATTTCAGCGGAGTAAAAAAAACACTGGATAATTTCTTTTCATTTGTTCAAGCTTTAATAGACAGAGTTATCTAATACTTGTGTTAGTAGAAATAACAGTTAGTACCCCATAAACTAGCTCGAATATCACGATTATAATAATAATACAAAAACAGGTGTCATTATCATTGAAGGAGTAAATGTAAGAAATTGACACTTTTTTTTTCAATATCAACTCCATTAGTTCCAACAAAAAAAAAAAAAAAAGGGGGGTTTATTTTTGTTAGTTACTTTAAGGTGGTGCACCTAGGATTGATCTCATTGAACACCACTTTGAAAAAAGAAAGAAAAAACAGTCTTTTACATCATCTTTTGATCCAAAAATTTCAAACAAGTTGGTTCCAGAAAGTTCTCATGAATATGATTTGTCCCCCATATTTTTTTAAATTTTTTTAATACTATAAACAACTAAAAAGAACTTTTTGTTTAATTTCTTTGTCAATTGTATATGAGGAATTAATAATGGGAAAGAATAAAGGAAACTATGTAAGACATGTATGTGACCTATGCATATCGCAATTTTTATTATATTAAAGCTTTTTTATTTTCACCTGTCTCATTCGATGTTCGATGTCTATTTTCAAACCAGATTAATTTGGGTTGGCATCGTAAAATTCCACGTTGGGGTAAAAGGTGATCTTTCAAAGGTGACTATATTCACCGGGGGCAGAGCTAGAAGCCGACGTACGAGTTTGATTATGTACAAAAATTAAATTCAGAACACAATTACTAACAACTGATGTCCCTATTTTAGAATTTAGAATCCATAAAGTTTAAATCTTGACTCTACTTTCAAATTCACTGAACTTGAATTCGAGATTTCTGGTTACGAATGAAGTATGGGTTACTTACCACCAACCACAATTTCTTATGGTAAAAAATTGAAATCAACATTTTTGAAAGTTCAAATGGTTAAATTGACCAAGCACAATATTTTTAAGAATAAATGTTAATGGTGATTAACAGTCGATAGAGTTCACGAAAAAAATGTTGGACTTCAGTAAACAAAAGCTCGTGTTCGAGCTTTTTACAAGTGAAACTCCATGACAATATCGTAAAACTTGAAAAAGGTAGAAAAGCTGAAAAAGTTGGTCTCTGTCTTTGTTAAGCGTGGGGTACTTTTATCCAAATTTTTATTTCTACGCTAAAAAGGATTATTTTTCAACGACTTTTGAATATGTGGCTATTTTTCAATTACAAGCTCTAAAATGGCTATTCGTAAACTTTTTATCCAAGCCCAACTCAGACTGTGGGCCAAAGACAAAAGTTGTGTCCAAGAACGAAAATGTGTCTCAAAGGCCCATTTGCTTGTACATAAGAGTTTAACATAAAAAGTAATTTTATAAAAAAAAATTGTAGAAACAAAAAACAACAATTACAAGTGGAGTCTACAGAGAGTATACGACCACCTTACCCCTATCTTTGTTGGAATAGAAAGGTTGTTTCCGATAAACTCTCTGCTCAAAAGGAATGTACGCCCAAAACTGTTTGATGGTACTCTATAACTTGAAAAAAGATATACTCTTAGAGAGTTTAAGTTATATCACCGTCACCTAAAGGATATCTACAAAGTCAATGTTACATACTACAACAGGTAATAGTATGGCAGTGTGAAAATTCCTTACACTGGACGGTGAATATAACTTAAACCTATAAAAGCATTTCAGAGTTTTTGGGAAAATATATTATGTAAGCCACTTCAACAGCCAATATCAACAACAACATACACAATATAATCCCACAAGTAGGGTCGTGGGAGGGTGAGGTGTATGCAACCTTACCCTTACCTTGTAAAAGTAAGGAGGTTGCGTCCAATAGACCCCCGGCTCGAGAAAAGAAATGGCTTCTCCCGGACTCGAACCGGAGACATTCAGTGTGCTAGACTGACGTGATAACCAACTACACAACGAAACCTGCTTCCATGAGCCAATATATATCAAACAGAAATATTAAATAGAATATAACAGTCATTTTGAAATAGTTTTTCAATTTTAAAACCAAAGGCAGTTTCACAATTCAGGCAGCTCGGTGCACTAAAGCTCCCGCTATGCACGGTGTCCGGGAAGGGCCGAACCACAAGGGTCTATTGTACAAAAAAGATAAAGCCATAAATCTGTACAAAAAGACATTTTTATGCTAGTTTACAAAGGATGGACATTTACAAGAGTTTAGATAATTGAAGCTAGGTTTTACTCTAGCTCCAACTTGATTTCAGGGCAATTCTGAGCTACATTGTGTTCCACATGTTTTTCAACTATGGAACCACCATTTATTCCAGCCATAAGCAGCTTCCCAATTTTCGACTTCCATTCCGAGCTATTTTTCTCCATAAATCTATCGTGATAAACTCTATCACAATAGTTGAGCATCGTTCCCAGGCCGGTGTTAGGTATCCAGCCATATGACATTAGCACTCTTGCTTCTCCTTCGCTCAGATCTTTTCCTACCTGTGTGCAGACAATGGAAGCATGAAAAGGTTTTCAAAGAGATTTAAGATTTGACATTGTAAGCAGAAAACTGGTTGGTAAGGTAAATGACTAATTTCAGATGTCGAGGGACCATTTGAGGACATTTCCACTTGTATTGTGAACATTTTTTCTATAGACTAAAACACTTGTATAAATGTACATAAAAGACTTCCACAATGATTAAGCCATGTCTCTACTGAGATTTGAACATTCCGAAAGGATCATAAGACAGGACAGAGCATAGGGAAGTAGGAATCAAGGTATGGAAACACGAAAAGAGATTTAACTTAAACATCGCAGAAATTTGCTGTTTAAAGCAATATGTGTTCAAGTGTTTCCTCAATAGATGACGGCTTTCAGTCAATCTAGCAGCTAATGCAATGTGCAAGTCAAGCAAGTTTGATCTCATAATATGAACCAGATCTTGAAAGCCAAAAGTTTTTCATATTTGCTTAACTCCCTTAGAGATAAAATATACCGATATAAGTTTATAACCGACAACAGACTTCTTACACCTTCACTACAAACAATAACCACAACAACTACTACTATGCCTCAATTCCAAGCAAAGCCTAAAACATGATCTCTCTTCATCTTGCTTCCAATCAACTGTCACTTTCAAAAAAAACTCGCCTATGCAGAGCAGTATCCCCCCTTTATCATTCCCATTCTTTCTTCCTTTACTTAGGTCAACAAGAATTACCGTAAGCAAAAAATCATTTAGAAAGAGGTACCCCAAAGGTTGATCCTTTTTTCAATCAATGAAGAGGATAAATTTCGTAAGAAGGCAGATGAGCAATGAGACAGAATTGGCATTGAGCAGAAATAAAGGAGAGATCAATCTGCTAGCTTCTTCTAACTATCATTTTAGACAAACTTCAAAGAGAACTAATTGTTACAGGATCATCTGATTTTCCATCATCAGCTAGTAATAATAAATCAGCTGAGACTTCCTTCTTGATTGTTCATCTTCCACCACATTAACCACTATGTAAGCTAGAAAATAGCATCTAGTTTAAATACTCATCATTATCAAACTTCAACAAATAATAACATCTGTTTCAAACTAATTAGTTGTCGTATTCCCTCAATACGGAACCCATCTTCAATTGAAGATTCACCGAAACCAAGTAGAAACAAGCAGAAGGGTCTCGACAAGAGCTAAGGATTTTTTACCAACATTAACAAGGTGGACATAAATAGACTAAGTTGCTCGGACTCGGGTGCGGGTGTCCGATAGGGTGCAGATCTAGAGGTCGGATCCTCCATGATCTAAAATTTAGAATTCAGGGATACGGTGTTGAATTTCAATACATATGCAATGTTAAAACGCAACGAAAAATTAAATAGGAACATACCTTCAGCCATAGTTGTTCAAGTGTTATGGAGAATCACCTTTGTCTTGTCGCAAACTTTAACTAGAAAGTGGTAAAGAAGAAACCCTAAGAATCTTCTAGCCTACGCGGCTATGCCTATCAGAGTGTATACCAGACGGATGGATTCTCAGGCATATTTATAGGTGGACTAGGGACTCTTAGGCAAAAACTTTAACCTAGGGACTTACCATAAAATACGGTTGCCCTAGACGAATGGGCCACTTCAAATAGGTTTATTGCTCCGGCCCAGAATACAATTAATCCAGCATGGGCTACATGAGCCCCTAGTAGTTTACCGAATAAATTGAGTTGTCGGCCTAGGTTTGTGAAAATTTCTTGTGATTCCCCTTCTTTCTTTGATGAAGGCATACACGCATTGATAGGGAACCCAAAGAAGAGCTAGAGAAAAGAAAGCGGCACATTAACTTAATAGTAGTTTAAACTCTTTTTTCGAGATGAGAATCAGACTTTTTTATTGCCCAAGTCAACTCATAATTAATAGTTTCCTCCCATCAAGGAAACTTCCAAATATGCATAACCAAAAAATATTTTTGTCATATATATTATTTACTTGGAAGACAAGGTAAATAATTTATTACATAATATATGAGCCACATTAAATGTCTCTAAAAGAGATGTTATTCGTACATATGGATCTAGGTTCGGATACGGGTGTGGGGTTTGGCCAAAAAATAATACAAAAATCTAAAATAGAGTTATATGTCTAAATTATGAGACATTATGTGGAAAACTTATAAGGTATTTTGGGGAGAAAATATTGATCAAGAGGAGAATCCCAAAAGGAGATAAAAGGAAAATGACTGACACAAAAATTTCTATATACAAGCTATTTCATTTTCTTCAATTTCACCTTAGCTTTTGTTTTGATTACAGAAATCATAGGTATCTATCCCGAATTTCTCCATCAATTTTGGTCAATATACCCAAAATAGGCTGACACACTCATGTCGTGTCGACACGGGTGCGGCATCAAAAATGAAGAGTCCAAGCAACTTAGTAAATAGATATATATTGATCAAATCGGACTCCTATAACTATAAGGAGTTGGCCGAGAGATAGTTCATGCTATACATAAAACAATATGGTTCAATTCTACATAGTTACTTCCTAGAAAAAGCAGACATAAGGAAAATGCAGTGAGATAAAGCAGTTTTATGACACTCACCAAAGGATTAAGATTAGCCAAACCAGTGCCTTCACCAGAGGCAAGAAATACTTCATTCTCAGCTACCTTTACATCTTTCAGGTGATACAAGATCTCTGATGGACGGAAAAACCAGTGAATCTTAATCTTCCTAGACTTGTCTGGATTTTCCCATATCTTTATGATCTTACCAATGTAAAGGAAGTTCACCTTCCTTGTGCATGTATACACAGTCATATAGAGCATACTCCACACCATCATAGGTAAAAGACTCATAAAACTGCACCTCCTTTCTCTTACAACCAATACCTCTCTTTCTACCCCAGACAAAACCAACTTCCTAAACATTTCTAGGACTGTTAAAGGTTCTACTTTAACTGCTTCTACCAAGGCCATGATTGTCTCCACTCACAGACCTGCTTCCTCTTCCTATCAAGGCCTCTACTTTTACCACACAGATTTAGCCCTTGAAGATCCTATAATGACTACTTCCACTAAGATGATGTTTTTTAAGAGTTCCACCCTAAGTTGCTCGGACTCTTCATTTTTGATGCCGCACCCATGTCGACACGACATGGGTGTGGGTGTGGAATCTGTATCCGATTTGGTCAGCCTATTTTGGGTACTTTGACCAAAATTGACGGAGAAATTCGGGATAGATACCTATGATTTCTGTAATCAAAACAACAGCTAAGGTGAAATTGAAGAAAATGAAATAGCTTGTATATCGAAATTTCTGTGTCTGTCCTTTTCCTTTTATCTCCTTTTGGGATTCTCCTCTTGATCAATATTTTCTCCCCAAAATACCTTATAAGTTTTCCACATAATGTTTCATAATTTAGACATATTACTCTATTTTAAATTTTTGAATTATTTTTTGGCCCAACCTCACACCCGTATCCGAACCTAGATCCATATGTAAGAATAACATCTCTTTTAGAGACATTTAATGTGGCTCATATATTACGTAATAAATTATTTACCTTGTCTTCCAAGTAAATAATATATATGACAAAAAATATTTTTTGGTTATGCATATTTGGAAATTTCCTTGATGGGAGGAAACTATTAATTATGAGTCGACTTGGGCAATAAAAAAGCCTATGATTCTCATCTCGAAAAAAGATTTTAAACTACTATTAAGTTAATGTGCCGCTTTCCTTTTCTCTAGCTCTTCTTTGGGTTCCCTATCAATGCGTGTATGCCTTCATCGAAGAAAGAAGGGGAATCACAAGAAATTTTCATAAACCTAGGCCGACAACTCAATTTATTCGGTAAACTACTAGGGGCTCATGTAGCCCATGCTGGATTAATCGTATTCTGGGCCGGAGCAATAAACCTATTTGAAGTGGCCCATTTCGTCTAGGGCAACCGTATTTTATGGCAGGTCCCTAGGGTTAAAGTTTTTGCCAAAGAGTCCCAAGCCCACTTATAAATACGCCTATGAATCCATCCGTCTGGTATACACTCTGATAGGCATAGCCGCGTAGGCTAGAAGATTCTTAGGGTTTCTTCTTTATCACTTTCTAGTTAAAGTTTGCGACAAGACAAAGGTGATTCTCCATAACACTTGAACAACTATGGTTGAAGGTACGTTCCTATTAAATTTCCCGTTGCGTTTTAACTCTGCATACGTGTTGAAATTCAACGTCGTACCCCTGAATCCTAAATTTTAGATCATGAAAGATCCGACCTCTAGATCTGCACCCGTATTGGACACCCACACCCGAGTACGAGCAACTTAGGTTCCACCAAGATGCTAAATCTTCATATGACAGGTTAAAAAGTTAGCTAGCTTGACAATTTCAAACACAATCCCTCCCTTTTCTCTCCTCTCTTCTTTCTGGATAAGTAAAAGTTTATGGTCGTTTTGGTTTAGAATATGGAAGTATGGAATTGTTCCTATTGACTCTGACCATCTCATCTAAAAGTTCAAGCCGTTAGAGATAGAACACCTATGTTTATTATTTTAGGTTTGAAACACGCCCCGTCACAAGGAAAACCTGGGTATTTTTTCATAAACCAAGGACGTGGAAATATTTTGTTAATGGTTGTCTACTCTAATACCATATTGAAACGCCTGATGTAAAAGCTTAAATTGCTAAGAGAATGAGGACATATATTTATTTATTTTAGTTCTGCAACAGTTTCAGATTGAAAAGTTGATACCAACATTTATCAGTTACAGCTAAAACAGACCGACTATTTTATCTAGTAACCAAATTCCAATCATGATAGTGGAAATGATTTAGCATGAATAAAGATTAAATCAACATTAACAACGAAAAAAATTGTTGAGGAGTAAGTCCAACAATCATCTATGCCCCCAATCTTTTTCACCTAACAGCCCCAACCAAAAGGGGATGTAGATGAAGTGGCACAAACCAGTATTTCATATTAAAACTCATAGGAAAAAGAAGAAAAAAAAGCACAAGGGACAACTATGGGGTAAAGTAAAAGCAACTATTTCTCACTTCAATTGACGCCAAAGAAAGTTGATAACTAGATTCTCCCTCCCTTAGGGGAAAAAGGGTCACTATAAATTTGGTCAAATCAACATCAGTAACATGAAAATGGGAACATCGTAAGAAAAACTAATATAGCAGCAACTAAGGTAAATACCGTCAGTGTTCTATTCTCGATTAGGGTGACTCTGCTACAGCAAGCAAGCTTCATAGCAATTACCAATCGCCTGATTTGCCAATCAATGGGAGAGGAATCCACCAGTTCGAAGAAGTAAGTTGCATAACCATATTCAGGACGCTCAAGAACAATCCTGCATGTATGTAAGTATAAATCTTGATGGATCCTGAAACACTACAAGGACTCTAGAATCACAACTTTGGCAGCCAACAACCGACCTGTTATGCCTTTCAAAGACAAAAATAAATGACTGGAGATCTCGGCACCAGCCCCATTCAACAGGCCACTTCCGGAATTGTAGATACCGTGCCTAAAGCGTAATTTGAAAAAGAAAAAGGGCAATACATATGAGATAACAGTGATACAAAGACATATTAAAATGAATATAGACTACTAGAATTTGCACCAAATTAATGTCTATACCTGCTCAATGAGGGAAAACAGACAAGCCAAACAATAGCTAGCTTTTTCACCTTTTGTACACTGGAGTGGAGCTAGTTTTAACAACGACTGTCGTTGGGAGGAGAAAACCTAACCAACAAGTTAACACAATACATGACATCAAATAAAAGGATCAGTACCCTGCCTAAAAAGATATAACCAGAAAAATTAAAATCTATCTAGAAAAGAAGAACACGAGTGTAATGGGTGAGGGGAAGAAAAATTGCCCGATAAAGAGTTTCTTCTTTTAAATGTTATTTTCCACGTGTCATTTATTAATTTGCTGCTTTGGTGTGTGAGAATCACGCACTTTATTTGTGCGGGAGATTGACACTTTGTGCTCAATTCGTACACTTTCAATAGTCTTCCCGTGTTCAATAGGTAACAACTTTAGATAAAGTGTCTAAATGAAATTTTTTGACAAGTTTAGGGGCCCTCGATATATTTACCCTAACTTCTAATATCCCTCACCTGAAGATATCTTCATATAGTATCGAAAGATTTAGTTTGGCTCTACCAGAAGGACAAAACATGAATTTAGTTTTCATGATTTGGGAAACAGCTATTTTCTATCATCGTTTGTTGTTTATTGTGCTCGGTTATTGCACTATTTTGTTGTTGTTCTTGTCCCTTTCTTATAGGCTTTGCACTGTTTCCTTTGTTAGTTGTTATGTTTTCTTCACTGTTTTCTTCTCTTTTGTACTTGAATTTATTGCACTTGAATCGAGCGTCTTTCGAAAACAGCCTCTCTACCTCAACGAGGTAGTGGTAAGGTTTGCGTACACTCTACCATCCCCAGACCTCATTTGTGGGATTTCACTGGATATGTTGTTGTTGTTGTTGGGAAACAACTATTTGGATGGCCACTAGAAATTCGAACAGTAAGTTTCTTGGCTATATAACATCCTTTATTAATGGATTGATATATTCATAATTGATTATATAAATTGATGGAGTTAATTTTCCTCACTTATTCTATCCTGATATTAGGTTTACGTATTTATAATTAATTATATACACATTTTTGTTGAATCTTGAACTCGAAATAAGTTTAAGAGAGCTTCCATGTCTCTTGTTGTAGATAATTAATTTTGGTATTTACTTCGACTTATGATAGGGAGCACTCTTTCCATCGAGATGAAAATTTAGTTTTCTGCAAGGTGTGGGCACCGGTGGAGTGAGAAAAATTGATGTGGTATTTATGTTCGGGAGTTGTTTCGATTATTGCAGCGGTTACATCAACTGGACTTATATGGTCTCGCTATAGTTTGGTAATTACTTTGGTAAGTTCAATGTTACTTAGTCCCAACACAAATTTATCTTTTTATAGCGTTAGAGTATGATTGACAAGGCACATAAAACCTTTCTACCTTGTATTCAGCAAGTTTATCTGTTAAATTAGGTTTTGGGCCTAACTCACACCCCAAAAGCAAGCTCAAAGGAGGAGGATTGCCCAAGCCTTAAAAGGAGGCCCAAGGACCCCCTTCTCTCCCTTCATCACCCCCTCCCTCCCCTACTCCCAAATCCGGACATTCTCTTTTAATCCGGGGTTCCACTGTCCGGTCCACTGCGTGACATTCATGGACAAGGAGTATTTCCACCCCCCGCAATTGTTCGGTTTCCTGGCTCCACATCGAGTCTAGCTCTAATACCATGTTAAATTAGGTTTTGGACCAAATTCACACCCCAAAAGCAAGCTTAAAGGGAGGAAGATTGTTCAAACCCTTATGAAGAGGCCCAAGGGACCCCTTTTTCACCGATGCGGGAGTTTCTCCCTTCAACACATTAACAAATTAATCTATGTATTGACAGTTTATACAATATAGTTCTTTAATATATTCATTCTATATAATTGTGGGCATTGAGAGAGGTGATGTGGCACTCTCTCAAGAAAGAATTTCTATTTATCTTTTACCTCAATTTTTGCTATTTATTCCTTTTATTTTAATTTATGTGATACTTTACATTTTAAAGTTATAAAGTCGCCTCATTAAATTCTCTACATAATTACACTTGTTCAAAATACTAATATCCAATCCCAACAGGAAAAGAATGTTACTCGAAACAACATTACTTGTCATGAATGGACAAATCTTTAAAATTTAAATGAGCATTTTCCTTCTCCTTCCCGTTGTCTTTCTCTCTCTCTTCTAACTATTCTATTTTTCCTCTGCATTAATGTTTCTTCTTTTGCCCCTTCATATCTATTACATTATATCTTGATAATTATTACTATGTGTAACTAATATATAATGTTGTGGGATACTATTCAGTTTCCTAATTGTTTTCTCTAATAAATGTTTGTTCTTTAGTTTTCTTATTCGTACGGGTTACTTCATTTTCTAGATATTATTATTATTGAAGTTCAACATATTAACCACTTGCAAATTGTAGTAGTAAGTGAAAATAAAAAATGTTTGGTGTTGGACTTGAGTTAAAACACAGTGTTTGCAATAGGAATGAAGGTTCCATGTTCTATAACGTTTAAGTCAATTCTCCATTCTACTATTTGTTTTCCGAGAAGTAGGATACCTATAAAAGGTCATTGAGACGAAGAGTTAAGGAATGTAACACATTTATTGTTGATCCTTTTTCAGCTTACCAAGGACATGCCCCTTGATAGGAGTGTGCGGAGGTCGAGGATTAGGGTAAGAGGCTAATAGTAAATAGTTTACCATCTTGTTTTTCTTACTAGTACTATTCGTATTATTTTCGATATTTTTATTATTATATTATTTCCGGATTCCTCATTCATAGTTTTCTATTACTACTTGTTGTCTCTTATGCTTCGGTTTTCTTACTATCTTCTTGTTGTTACGGCTTATGTTTCCATAAATGTTGTGTTTTACTTTCCTTGAGCCGAGGTTCTATCGAAAACAACCTCTCTACCTGCACAAGGTAGGGGTAAGGTCTGCGTACACTCTATCCTCCCCAAACCTCACTTGTGGAATTACACTGGTATACAGTTGTTGTATACATGTTCACGTATACTAATTAGATAGGCTACTTCGTACTTAATCTGAAAATATTTCTCACAAGTTTTTTTTGTCAAATTTTTTAATATAGGATGTTAAAAGACCATAAAAGGTGATAGAATTATGAAAAGATGTTTGTTTTGTAAAGATTAACTCTCATTGTAAAATTATGACACTAAAATGCAATTATGCTTTAATTATTTTAATGACCGCTTGACTATTTATATTATTTTTGTACTGTTTTTGTACTATCTATTGTTTCTTGTACTTCCGTTACTTCTTTTTCTGGACTGCTTTGGACTTTTATCCTTGAGCCGAGAGTTTATCGGAGACATCTCTCTACCTCTGAGGTAGGGGTAAGGTCGGCATACACTTTATCCTCCTCAGACCCCACTTTGTGGAACTACACTGGGTATGTTGTTGTTGTTGGTGTTGTTATTTTAATGACTGCACGAAGCACTAGCAAAATTAAAAAGAACCATCGATGGACCATAAGTGTGTTCTAAGACAGTCCGGTAAAACTTTTCCAAAATAGCCTATTGTAAATAGTATGAAGGGAACACAAGTGGTTTCAAGTTGAACCCCGACAGGGAAAAGAAACTAGGTGATTTTTCCCATTTGCCTAAGTTCAGAGTTACCCAGTATATATACTGGTGGGAGATAGCAGGTACCCTGTTAAACAATTGAAGTGTGTGCAAGTTGTCTCAGAAACCACCATCATAAATCAAGTAATATGAAGGGAATGGGGGAAAAAGGCTTGATCCACTCAAAAGTTGTAATAGCACATAAAGTAAAGAACTTAGAATCCTACAAATGCAGAAACAACATTAATTCGTCGCGCTCCTTGCTAATTTTTTCAGCTTCCTCAACACAAATAATCCTTGTTAGAATCTTGTCAATATTCTAGCATATATGTAATATAGTAGGTAGCTTAATTTACTTCTATTGTAATAAGATATTGATTTGCATTGATCTCCATTCCTTTTTTAGGACATGTAAACTTCACCGTTTAAATCCCAAAAGCTTGAGGGAATAATTAAGCCAAGTTCTCTCTTATTTTCTCTTCCCTTTCACATGGTATCAGAGCTTGGTTAAGGCCAACAACATAGGAAGAGAATATTTCGAACTCAAAAAAAAATTCCGGCGCTTTTTCTTGGCTGTCCGAACAAATCTCTACTTTTGCAGGTGTTGTGATCAAACCAAAACCACCACGAGAAGCAGAAGACCTCAGCAACCAAACCCAAACCAATGTCGTCCCGAACATACCATCCACGCCCCGCCAGAAAGCCGTCAGTTCCGGTGAGATCTACCCACATACTGGCATGTGAGCACTGTTCCGGCCACCTCCAGGCAAGTTTCTTTTTTGAAACACTCTCTTGCTGATTCCGGCACTACCAATCCAAGTTCCACCTGATTTCGATCACTTCCTGGCAATCGGATCTGATTTTTCCAGCAGGGTCGCCTTGCAATTCCAAGCAGATCTATACCTTTACCTACTACACTATTTTCTGACCTCTTTCCGGCGAGGCAGACACTGCTCCGGCAACTGGAAAGGGTCGCCCTTTGATAGACGATCCACTTCTGGATATTGTGTTCTAGTTGGGGGAAATTTGGTGTCTTGGAAAAGTAAGAAACAAAATGTGGTTACTAGATCTAGTGCAGAAGCAGAATATTGAACTATAGCAGTCGCGGGATAAGTCATATGGATCAAGCAGCTATTGAAGGTGTTGAAATTTAGAGAGATTGAAGAAATGGAACTTGTGTGCGATAGTGAAGCTGCACTTCACATTGCATCGAACCCAGTGTTTCAAGAGAGGACCAAGCACAAAGAGATTGATTGTCACTTTTTAAGAGAAAAGGTACTCTCATCCTCTCAGGAGATATCATCACAAGGTATGTGCGGTCAAGTGATCAGCTTGCAGACATATTCACCAAGTCCCATAGCCGGTTCCCGGACAAGTTATATATGTAGCAAGCTTGGTTCATATAATTTGTAGGCACCAGCTTGAGGGTATATAGTAGGTAGCCTAATTTACTCCTATCGTAATTAGGTATCAATTTGTATTGATTTCCTTTCCTTTTTAAGGACATGTAAACTTAGCTATTTAAACCCCCAATAGCTTGAGGGAATAATTAAGCTGAGTTCTCTCTTATTTTCTCTCCCGTTTCAAAATCCTAAAGTTGTCAAGTATTTCAAGCTTACCATCAAGGCTTGATGAACACTTTGACAACACCGTTAATTGACATGAATGGCTTCAGGTCACAAAAGAATATAAAAGGTTCGGCTTAAAAGAGCTGCTTCACATTAAGAGAAATCAAAAGGCATTCGATTCTATCTCCATGTCTATCACTTTAGCTATCTAAAAATCCACCTCTTTCCATGCCCAAACTTAAATTTCACTCATGCAATTTTTCTACAACTCACGGTTGTTGTAATTATCTGGTTCTAACCAGAAACTGTCCCACTTCACCAACAAGCTGCCAACTACTTTTCTTCCAAGCGTAGTGTCATGATAGCAGATTTCTGCATCCACCGCTTGTCATCAAAGAGACTGTCAAAATTTTCAAAAATCAAATAGTAGCTTAAACTTCAAGTTATTACTGATGGTTAGTTCAGGAATTAGGCCCTTCTTGAGTTTCTTAGCTGTGATTTTTTTTTACATATCAATGACTGTCCTTTTCAAATAATTCACTAGTCGAAATTACCATTTGCCATGCTTGCTTATGATTGGCAATTGATTATTGATCATTGTGGGTTCAGGATATAGATTGACATTTTTGCAATTGGAATGTCGAAATCATGGAGTTATTTTCGACATTCCAATTGCAAAAATATCGATCTATATCCTGAACCCACAATGATCAATAATCAATTGTCAATCATAAGCAATCATGGCAAAGGATAATGGTAATTTCGACTAGTGAATAATTTGAAAAGGACAGTCATTGATATGTAAAAAAAAAATCAAAGCTAAGAAACTCAAGAAGGGCCTAATTCCTGAACTAACCATCAGTAACAATTTTCCGGATCATTGAGTGACTAAAATCTATTGCATGCTTCAGCAGGGAACAGGTAATTCAGACACCATTACAAATATAGGCAGCTTTCCTCCTCAATTAGTGACAAGAAAGATCATGAGCACATGTATGGCATACCTTAGTTATAACAGCTTGAAGCTCTGAGAAGCTGTCTTGAGAGGACAAACCATCAAGAGGCTCATCATTCTCATTTTTCCCATAAAGCTTAATCTCATCGACACTTACGCCTTTTTCAAGTAATAACTGCAAAGATCGATAAAGGCTATGAGCCATCTGAGTTTTAACATGGCAATTTGATGGGAAAATACCTTCAAGAGTCCAGGAGCATCTTCCTCCATTGCTTCTTGAACCGAATCTCTGCAGTTTGTTGGAGAAAGATATGGGTTAAACGTGTACAGTCTACATAAATACATGTTGAGGTTTCGGTGATGAAGTATAATTGAAAAGAGAGAAGGAAAAACGGAGGATAGGGGCCATCCATAGTAGATGTAGCCATATACAAATTGATATATGCATATATAGTCAGCAAAAAGAAAATTTACGTGGCAGTTTTGCTTCGTTTCCGTGGCGGGCAAACTTTTAGTGGTATAGCTGGCGCTGATGAAATGGGTGTGCAATCAGAGATAAAGCGCTCTACAACTCTACCCATCTTAAATGAAGGATCCCTTCTCGAAGAGTACAGCTTCATTCGCTCGGATAACACCGTATTATCCAGTTCATCTTCAGAAAACTCATAGGTAATTCCATGATTACTTTTCACCAGAACCATGCTACTATGGGGCAAACTACCCATTTCATTCTTCACAGTAGTTTCAACCAAATTGTTATGCACAGGTTCAACCTTGACATGTAGAAGGTCCGATATAGGAGAACTAACTTTCCTTTTCCTATGAAGTTCACGAGAATGATTACATTTCATCTGAGTAGGACAAAGCTGTCCTTTTACAATCCCAGCACTTTGAGAAATCTTGTCATCCATGAGTACGCTGGAAAAATTGGAAGGCTTATCCTGCACAACATACAAAAATTGGCAACTTCTACAGTTTAACTTACTGAAAAAGGAAATAACAAGATATGAACAGGCAGCAAACATAATGACATTAAATTCCACTTTTCCTTCCTCTTCCTGGAGAATGTTGCCCAACAAAAAAGCAGTTCGGAGGGGAAAGATATTCGTAAATAAGTATTTCCGAAACGATTAAAAAGATAATCTCCATAGCTTCTTTCATCCAGATCAAACATCCATGACAGATAAAGAGAAAGGGAGAACTATTAAGCTAATACTGTTGTTTTCCTTCAAGGAACGCATAACTAACTTTTAACATAGGATAAATTGTGCCTCTTGAGAGATCTCGAAAACTTTTTGTTGAATTTCAACATTTTGTCTTGCAAGAAGGTTGCTACCTTCTTGAGGATTCTAATAGATTAGGTGCTCATAATTCCCAACTAAGTGGTGTTTTGGTTAGTTTCACCATTACATCTTTTAATTGTTTGAATTTAGTTGTGTCTATGTCTTTAATTGCTATCTTTCAAATTCTATTTTGTTTTTATCTTCTTGTTTCACATCAGATTTGAACATGAAATTTCATGATTCTCAACCCACTTCATTGACCACTAGGTTGTCCTTCGGTGCAAAAAAACATGTGTAATTGTGTATATTTAAGAAAATAACAATGGCATCATGCTAAGTAAAGAGATATGTGCCAGTGGGAGTCCAAATTTGGGTAATAGAGCAAAACTTAGGACAATTGTGTACAATAGACAGAAACCAGGGAGAGAAGGAAATGGATATAAATTGTAGCAAAGTGAGAATGCTACAATCAGTCATTTTATTTCTCTCCTCTTGTTTTCTTGAGAGTATGGGGAGAGAGATAGGTAACATTACCAATATTTATTTATTTGATAAGGATTACCAATATTAATCATTTAACCAAACGCATGCTCTCATATCCAGTAAGTTATTAGCAGTTAAACAACAATAATTTCACAGAAGCAAACATCACAACTTTTAGAAACAAATCCTCTAGATGGGTAAAAGAAGCCAAAAGATAATCAATTATTCAGCATCTTTATTTTTCTTATAGTAAGTGTAATTGATTTCTCAACATCCATAAACCATGATTGAGTAAAATCAAGCTATCAGGCAGGCTCCAATAGGAGTTGTCATTTGATACCTGTGAATCACGTTGTTCATCTTCCTTTTTCACGACGGTATCAACTGAAGACCTGCACAAGTTACCATCAATGTTAAATGCAAAATGTACGCCACTTTTTTCCAAAAAATTTGTAAGGATTGATAAAGAAACGAATAAATAGAAAGATTTTCTGTTAAGCTAAAGTGAAAAGGTTTTAAAACATTTTCCCAACTAAAATAACAAGAAGTACCACCAAGTTATAGCAACCAAAGCAGTCGTGGCAAAAACAAAAAATTATATGCATATTCTAAATTGATGTCTGTATGGATTTTGGTCAATTACTGTCAATAGGGAGAACATCGCCACATGCTTGTATATATCTAAAAAATAGTTCCTACTTGGTTTTTCTAGATGATCGAAATTTGTACTTTGGCCTAGTTCGGTGACCAAGCAGAATGCACTAGTCGGAGAATCTGCCAACGACTTTTAAGAGTCGAGGCAGTCCTCATATTTCAAAGTACTCTGTACAGAAGGTTACTCTACTTCTTTTACTCTTTCGCTAGCTTTTTGAAGGTTTTGTTTTTCCTCCATTACTTCCTGTGTCCATCAAAATAAATTGCTCCACTAGAGTCTACCAAGCCCACTTCACTCCTGGCTGGCTACTTATTAGGTCTTCCTACATTGGACAAACCAGTCATTTTCTAACCTGCCTTTACCCTCTTTTCTTGTTTTAGTCTGACACTTGAGCAATACAAGAGAAAAAAAACCATAGCACAATGAACTTAACATATCCAATTGTTAGAAATAACAAAGAGATGCGGTTAACATAGGAGAGTAGGCAAAAGACATGGATTACAATATTATGTTTTAATTTTATTTCACTTATGAAACTGTGAACATAACACAATAAAACAGCTACAAAAACCTCCATCTTTCTCGATCAAAATTCATCTTTTCAATAGTATCTCTGCTTTCTCTTCCCTGGATTTTTTTTTTGTTATATACCTCCAAAACTATGAACTGAACACCAAAAACCGCTATAACAGTTCTCCTTTTTTTTTCATAAAAATTCCATCTTTTGCATCAGTACATCATAATTTTTCTTTTTCCTTTACTTTTACTTCCAAAACTGAGAACTAAACACAATTCAACAGCCAAAAAAAGTTCATCTTTTGCAAGAATCTTTTTTTTTTCTCTGTAATATCCAAAACTGTAAACTAGTTATGAAAAAATTATCTGTTTCATTCAAGTTGTTTTCCAAATAGCAAATTCAATGCATAAAGAAAAGAGTTAAACTGAAAAACCAAACTCACTCCAGCACTTGTGGAGTTCCGTCAGTAAAATGGACACTAGAAGATTCAACAGTACATCTTAATTTTTCATTTTCCTTTACTTTTACTTCCAAAACTGTGAACTGAACACTTACACAATTAAACAGCCCAAAAAAATCATCTTTTGTAAGAATATTTCTTTTCTTTCTCTGTAATTTCCAAAACTGTGAACTCATCACTGTAAACTATCTAACAAAAACTGGCACCAAGGGTGTGGCGTAGGTCTCAGGTTCAAACCCAGCAAAGATAAAATACTAGGTGATTTCTTCCCATTTGTTCAAGCTTTGGTGCATAGAAATACGCGGTACTTGTTCCTGGTGGGAGGTGGGAGGTGGCAGGTATCTCATGGAATTAGGTCGAGTTACGTGCAAGCTGGCCAAAACACCACAACTATCAAAAAAACAAAGAAAACTATCTACCATAAACATACCTATTTCATCAAAGTTGCTTTCCAAATAGCAAATTCAATGCATAAAAAAATAGTTAAAATGAAAAACCAAACTCACTCCAGCACTTGTGCAGTTTCGTCAGTAGAATGGACACTAGAAGATTCAGCAGTACATCTTAATTTTTTTTGCCTTTACTTTTACTCCCAAAACTACAAATTAGACACAATTTTTTCAAAAAAATAAAGGCAGCCCGGTGGTCTAAGCTTCCGCTATACGCGGGTACGGGAAAGGGGCCGGACCACAAGGATCTATTGTAAGCAGTCTTATCTTGCATTTCTGTAACTAAACAGAAAAGTTTTCACAGCTTGAACCCGTGAACGAACTAGACACAATTAAACAGCAAAAAAAATCATCTTTTGCAATAATTTTTTGTTCTTCCCTGTAATTTCCAAAACTGTAAACTAGTTAACAAAAGCTTATCTATTCCATCAAAATTGATTTCGAAATAGCAAATTCAATCCATTAAAAAAATAAACATCCACCAAACTGAAAAACTTATCTATTTCATCAAAATTGCATCCAAATAGAAAATTCAATGCATATAAAAAAAAAAGAGTTAAACTGAAACAGACTAGACACAATTAAACAGCAAAAAAAAAAGTTCATCTTTTGCAAAAAAAAATTGTTCTTCCCTGTAATTTCCAAAACTGTAAACCTAGTTAAGAAAAGCTTATCTATCCCATCAAAGTTGTTTTCCAAATAGCAAATTCAATCCATAAAAAAAAAAATTAAAAATCCACCAAACTGAAAAACTTATCTATTTCATCAAAATTGCATCCAAATAGAAAATTCAATGCATATAAAATAAAAGAGTTAAACTGAAACAAACTAGACACAATTAAATAGCAAAAAAAAAGGTTCATCTTTTGCAAAAAAAAAAAATTGTTCTTCCCTGTAATTTCCAAAACTGTAAACCTAGTTAAGAAAAGCTTATCTATTCCATCAAAGTTGTTTTCCAAATAGAAAATTCAATCCATAAGAAAAAAAAAAAAAACATCCACCAAACTGAAAAACTTATCTATTTCATCAAAATTCCATCCAAATAGAAAATTCAATGCATATAAAAAAAAAAGAGTTAAACTGAAACAAACTATACACAATTAAACAGCAAAAAAAAGTTCATCTTTTGCAAAAAAAAAAATGTTCTTCCCTGTAATTTCCAAAACTGTAAACCTAGTTAAGAAAAGCTTATCTATTCCATCAAAGTTGTTTTCCAAATAGCAAATTCAATCCATAAAAAAAAAAAAAAAAAAAAAACATCCACCAAACTGAAAAACTTATCTATTTCATCAAAATTGCATCCAAATAGAAAATTCAATGCATATAAAAAAAAAGAGTTAAACTGAAACAAACTAGACACAATTAAACAGCAAACAAAAAGTTCATCTTTTGCAAAAAAAAAATTGTTCTTCCCTGTAATTTCCAAAACTGTAAACCTAGTTAAGAAAAGCTTATCTATTCCATCAAAGTTGTTTTCCAAATAGCAAATTCAATCCATAAAAAATAAAATAAAATAAAAACATCCACCAAACTGAAAAACTTATCTATTTCATCAAAATTGCATCCAAATAGCAAATTCAATCCATAAAAAAAATCAACAAAAAAAAAATCCACCAAACTGAAAATCTTATCTATTTCATCAAAATTGCATCCAAATAGCAAATTCAATCCATAAAAAAAATAAAAAAAAAAAAACATCCACCAAACTGAAAATCTTATCTATTTCATCAAAATTGCATCCAAATAGAAAAATCAATGAAAAAACATCCACCAAAAACTTATCTATTTCATCAAAATTGCATCCAAATAGAAAATTCAATGCATATAAAAAAAGAGTTAAACTGAAAAAAACAAACTCACTTCAACATTTGTACCGTTCCTTGAGTAGAATGCTTGCTGCTAGCTATCACTAATTCCAATCGCTTACTCAACAGCATTCGATCGAGCACGTCCCAATCCTGTTCCTCCTCCTTCACTTTAGCGATCGCAGCAGCATTCGTTTCTCCATGAGCATCCATAGCCACTTTTTTCTATATCAATTCAAAAAAAAATGTTGTTTTTCTAGGGTTACAAAGCAAAAAAAAAATGAGTTTTCTATATATATATATACAAGCAAATGCACAGATAAAATGTGAAGAGTGAGAGTAGAAGAAGAAGAATGTACCTTTTTTTCAGAGTTTTTTTTGTTTTTTGTGTGTGAGAGAGTTTTGTCTCAGCGAAAAAGTGAAGCTGAAGGTGAGAGAGATTGTATTTGGCGCTATTTTACTAAGTTTGGGCTTTGATGGGTCGGATGTTTTGGGCCTTTTTGTTTATGGGCCGATTGGTCAAATAAGTGACTTGACTCGAGAAGGAAAACTATGTTGTATAATCGTTTATTAAAATAATAGTGAATAAATATATAATTTTTTGAATATTTTTTTTCAGTATAAGATTTATATGAAATATATATATATATTATTTTGGTAGATATGTTAAATATGTAACTTATATATATAAGAACAATTTTGGAAAATATTTAAAGTTTTCTGGGTGGAAGTAAAATTTCTCTTAAAAATGGGTCTTAAATTAGAAATATTTTGAAGACAGATTTTCATAATTTGATTTGAAATATGTGGTCAATAAATATTTAAAGATAGATTTTATACATATAATTCAAAAAATTTGGTCAAACGCTAGAATTTGTTGCATTTTACACCTTTAATGTGTGTTTTATTTTGTGATTTACATTCTATTCTAAATTTTTTATGATTTGCTTCTTGACTCTCTCAACTTCTTGCAAAGCAATAAAATTACTTTTTTTATAAATTTTATATGGGGACCAAATAGAAATACAAATAAAATAGAGAAATTTTGAAGGTGATCAAAAAGATTCGACGAAAACCGGGCATACATTCGAGAAAGAAGGATTAGTTCGTGTCTCGTCAACAAAAATATTCCAACAGTGATAATAAAAAAGACTTGGGAATCAAAAAATTGAAAGGATAGGGGAGTCACAGCCCCCAATATAAAATAAGTGATATTATATTTAAAAAGAGTTGGAATAATTTTTTTCGTTACGGTTCCCTTCAAAATTAAATCATCAATAGTCATCTAACTTTGTACATAAATATGATCATGTAAAACGAGTCAGATAATATCAAAAAGTTAATGTGATTAGTAATTTAATTAATATTTTCTTACTTTTGACTTGAAAGATTTACTAATGAATAAGTGATGGTAAAAAATTCAAGATTTCAAGATTATTATTTTTATTTTTTAAAAATTAATAACTGTAGAAAGATAGTAACATTATCAATATTTATTTATTTCTTTGATAAGAAATATCAATATTAATCACTTAATCAAAATGCATGCTCTCGTATCCAATAAGTTATTAACAGTCAACCAACAAATTTACAAAAGCAAACATCACATTTTTTAGAAACAAGTTTTATAAAAGGTAAAGATAACCAAAAAGATAATCAACATCCATAATATATGATTGAGTAAAATCAAGTTATCAGACATGCTTCAATAGGTATTTTCATATAATACCTGTGAATCACATTGATCATTTCTTCTTTTCACGACGGTATTAATTGAAGACCTGCACATGTTACCATCAATTTAGATGCAAAATGTACGCTATTTATTTATCAAAAACTTAGTTATTTCATCAAAGTTGTTTTTTAAATAAAAAATTTAATGCATCAAAATTTCTTTATCAAAAACTAATCTATTTGATCAAAGTTGTTTTTCAAATTGTAAAGGTAAATGCACAGAAAAAAATCTACCAAAAAACTTATTTGTTTCATCAAAGATATTTTTAGATTTGCATATGCTATCACACGACCCTGCTGGATCAACACAAAACCAAAACTAACTAATGATTCTTCATAATACACTAAGAAGCCCTGACCCTCAATTGGTAATGTCAACATCGGAGCTGAAGTCAATAAGGTCTTAAGCCTCTGGAAACTATCCTCGCACTTATCAGACAACTAAAATGGAACATCCTTCCTAGTTAGCCTAGTAAAAGATGCTTCTATGGAAGAAAATACCTCAATGAACCGTCTGTAGTACCCTGCCAACCTAACTAAGCTGCGAACCTTGGTAGAAGTAGTAGGCCTCGGCCAATCACAAATAATTGCAATCTTCCCTGGGTCCATTTTAATCTCATCCTTAACCACCACGTGTCTTAGGAATGCCACTGACTGAAGACAAAATTCGCACTTTGAGAACTTGGCATAAAGCGGATGATCTCTCAAAGTCTGGAGTATGATCCTCAAATGATGCTCATGCTCCTCCCTACTCTGCGAGTATATTAATATGTCATTAATGAAGACTGTCACAAACAGATCCAAGTACGGCTTGAGCACCCTGTGCATCAAGTCCATGAAAGTTGCGGGGGCATTAGTCAACCCAAAAGACATCACCAGGAACTCATAATGGCCATAACGTGTCCTGAATGTTGTCTAAGGGATGTCCTCTGCCCTAATCCTCAACTGGTGGTAACCTGACCTCAAATCTATCTTAGAGAACACAGCTGAGCCCTGGAGCTGATACGTATACTTAGCAAATAATATTAATGTAGAGATCGATTGTTATGCAACGATGAATAAATTATGAGTACTTATTATGCCGTAAATAATATGTACATGGATTATTATGTACAAATTGCCTAATTTAAGGACATTGTCTTTGATACTCATACGTATGTATTTTTAATATACACATATTTATATCTCACTTAATTATGTTAGTTGGAGACTTTAATTCAACCAATCTCTTGAGGTTTTAATGTGATGGGACATATTTGTAGAATTTTGACTGACATTATTACTAGTTAGATTTTGTACATTCCGGACAAGGTGAGAGTGACTCCGTAATAGACAAGAAAAAAAACGAGACTAAGATGGTTCAGACATATAAAAAAGAGATGTACATATGCTATAATGAGGAGGTGCAGGCTGACTATAGTTGGTATGAGGAAAGGTAGAACGTAGAAGTATTTGGAAGAGATGATTAGACACAATATAATAATATTTATGTGCAACTTACCGAGAACATGATCATAAATAGTAAAATTCGAAGGTTGAGGAGAATATGAGAAATAGTTAGATGTAGGTAGTCAAGCATTTTTCAATTTTTCTTATTAGTAAGTATTATTATTGGTACTCTCTTGCCATCTTATTCTTCAATTTTAATACATGTTGTTATTTAAATCATGAAATATAAACAATAAAAAAATAATAAAACACTTCAATTAAATCAGATAAAATAGTTTAAACATGGAAATGTCCCCGTGCAATGACAAATTCAGAGTGTAACCTACCATTCATTAAATATTTATGAATATTTGTCCTGTCAATTTAGAATCCACAACTTTAAATCTCGACCTGGATTTATGTGTGTATAATCCACACAAATTGTCGAAAATATTAAATTATGTCGTTCGGTATGTAGAATAAGAAAAATGAATTAATTTTATCTCATGTTTGATGTAAGCTATTAACTAATCGTAAGACTATTTTATCTCACCATTTATATTAAAATAATAAAATTACTATCTCATATAGAGTATGAGATAAAATATCCGAACCCATAGGATATCACTCCTTATTCTAACTTAACTCATAACTCAAACAAGGTAATTGTTTCAGTCGTTGAAACTCGAGTCATGAATTCATAGAATTTAAAACTTGAATTCGTCTCTAATTGTATAACTTAAAATCATTATAGTATTCATAAACTTCAAATTTAAATTCGTCTCTCTACGTAAATATAAATTTCCTATGAAATATTCTTACTCCTACACCTCGGAGAATTTTTTTTTGTGTGTGTGTCCCACCCCGTGTTTGATACTCGCATTGGAGCTCGATTAAATCCAAATTCATACTGAAAAGTTCCATTGAAAGATAGAGCGCTCCCTAACAAATGTGACTCCGAGAAATTCGAATTCAAAACCTCTAATTAAGGATGAAAAAGTACTTACTACCCCATCACAACTCAACTCGTGTTGGTACACACCTCGAAGAAGTTAACATAGTTACAGCCTACGAGAAAAGGGAAAAAAAATAATTGCAGTTACAAATGTAGTTGTCTTAAAAGATTAAAAAAATATGACCGTTGGGAACCAGCTGTATATTTTAATTTTATTTTTATTTTTTCCCCCACAGAGTACCAAAAAGTTTTTTTTTTAGATTATTTTTTTCACTTTGCACTGTCTGTGTCTGTTTTTGGTGTTACAGAAATCTGATGTACTAAAGTATTTACATGTCAAAAAATGGCATTGATAAACACAAAAAAGACAAACATAACATAACATGATAAATTTACTAGCTAGCTAGACTGTAACGGCTACCTAGAAAAGTACTTTTGTTTTTTTCTATGCAGATTTTTTTTCCTTTTTTCTATTCATTTTATTTACTAAGGAGTACTTTGCATTGTGAAATGATATAGTACATCATATTAAAAATAGATATCCGATAATACTTATTCAATTTAAAAAACTTATGGATATCACTAGACTGTTACTTATATCCTAATTTTGGTATTTAAACCTTGATTTGCCATTTTCATATTCTTCCGGAGCAATAAAACTCTAATGTCAACATGATTATCAAGTTAAGAGTAACTTACAAAATTTTGTTTTTAATTTTGTGACATGATAAAAATTGAATCTTGAAGTACTAATTTTTTTCTGTACAGTTCTTAAACTATCAATAGTAGTACTACAACATTCAATTAATGAATCCATCTAACTCTAATTGAAACCTAAAGTACGATCGAGGGTTTATCGAAAATAATTTTTTTATCGCATAAATATGAAATTGCATTCCTAAATTTCTAAATTGGATTTGTTATTGTTGTTGTTGTACTATAGAAACACCGCGGTGAAACGGAAAATTTCATCTTTAACTAGAGTCTCATTTTCAATTTATGAGTATGATTTTTTTCTTGGCTGGGAAACATTTTTTCTTTGAATGAGCATTACATGATATAAATTTGAATTAGTCAGAGTTTAATTAAATTATGTTGTTTGAATTTTTTAAAAACGTTATTGAATACAACAACAATAACATACCCAGTGTATTCTCACAACATGGGGTCTGGAGAAGATAGAGTGTAGCAATCCACAGAAGTGAAGTAGAGAGGTTGTTTCCGATAGACCCCCGACTCAAGATAAAAACAGTCTAAAAATAAATGTAATAAAAGTACAAGAGACAATATGTAGTAACAAACAACAGATAGAAACAGAGCAATACAAATACCGAATTCCGAATGGGAGACCAATAAATGCTTGATTCTTGACCGTAGGATCAATTCTGACAAAGACATCCATGTGATTGATGATCAATTTATGTATCACTTTTTATTTCTCGAGAGTCAAACACTTTAAATTTGATCATGAATTTGGATATAAAATTTTTAAATTTTTTGAAATAAAATTTATATATTTAGAAACTACGTGAAAAGTACTATAAGTCACAATAATTAATAATTTAAAATATTATGAAAAATTTAAAATAAAAAATAAACTTGTTTGAATCTCGATACATAAATTGTTACAGAGGGAATACTCTCTTGTTCTTCTACTTCTCTCTATCTTTCCAGTAAATTAAATACCTTTTCACCTCACACTTGCCCCACTCTTCTTTGTAGTTTGTTCTTTCCTGAAGAGATTCTGTTTTACATTTTCAATATTCTCTTCTTTCCATTTCTTTCTTTTCACTATATACACACTTTACTTCTTGCTCAAAGATAGCATCTTTTTTTTCTTTGTTCCTCTCTAATCTCTTCATTTTTCTTCACTCTTTTTTCCATTTTATGAAGTGGGGTTTAATGGAAACTAACAAATCTTTACTTTTCTTGCTGTTTTTAGCAGTTTCTGCTGTTTTTGCTGATGAAGGTGAGCTATTTTTACTAGTTTTTCAAAGTTCTTGTTTTGGAAAGTGCTGTTCAAAGTGTTATTTTGGTTGACTATGGTTTGTTTAGTAGTGATGTGAGTTTGTTTTAGTTGGTTTATGAGGAAAAAAAAACTTGTGCTTTATTGTTTGCTGTTTTTAGCAGTTTTTGCTGATGAAGGTGAGCTATTTTTAGTAGTTTTTTGAAGTTCTTGTTTTGGAAAGTGTTGTTTAGCTTGATTATGGTTTGTTTACTAGTGATGTAAGTTCATTTTAATATGATTTATGAGAAAAAAAAACTTGTGCTTTATTGTTTGCTGTTTTTTAGCAGTTTTTGCTGATGAAGGTGAGCTAATTTTTAGTAGTTTTATAAGTTCTTGTTTTGGAAAGTGGTTGTTCAAAGTGTTATTTTGGTTGATTATGGTTTGTTTTATTTGGTAATGTCTTTATTTTAATACGATAAGAGAAAAACCTTGCTCTTTATTGTCCATGTGTGAAGTTTAGAACCCTTATTAAAACTTCAAGATTTTGTTAATTCCTTTCATTAAATGAGTTTTTTTATGGAATTTTTTAATGTTTAATATGTAAGAGATGGAGTATGGATTAGGTATTCTTGAGAAGAAATGGTAAGAAGGAAGAAGTTCAAAGAGTAAAGTTTCCAACTTTCCTATTCCTTTTGTCTTTTCTGTCTGTAGTTTAGTAGTTGTTTGGCCATAAATGTGAATGACTTAACAATCTTTTTTGGGGGAGGTTGGGTTTTGGCCTAAAACCACAAAATCATGTACACACTATAGAGCTGAATGTACAACTTTTTTAGTAGGGTGTGTCACCCGATCTAGTGGTCAATGAAGTGGGTGAAAAATGTCCAAATCTCCATAGACAAAGGAGTTAAGGTGAGTTCTTCCCATTTGCCTAAGCATTGATGGGTAGAATTATCCGGTAGCTAGTTTGGCCGCCTACCACCATTATAAAGAGGGGAAAAAAGAGAAACTTTTACTAGGGTGTGTCATCCGATCTAGTGGTCCATAAAGTGGGTAAAAATAACGAGAGGCGTCCAAATTTCCATTGACAAATGGTGTTGGGTGAGTTCTTCCCATGTACCTAAGCACTGACCAACAAAGTTATCTCGTACTTGTGTTGGTAGGTGGGAGGTAGCCAGTTTGGCTGCCCGCCATTTTTATAAAGAGAAAAAGAGACTTTTACTAGGGTGTGTCATTTGATTTAGTGGTCAATGAAGTGGGTGAAAATATGAGAGACGTCCAAATTTCCATGGAAAAAAATGTTGGGTGAGTTATTACCATTTACCTCATTGGCTGGCCAACAGAGTTATCTGGTAATTGTGTTGGTGGGAGGTAGCCAGTTAGGCCGCCCGGCATCGTTATAAAGAAAAAAAGAAGAGAATTTTACTAGGGGTAGTTGAAGTTATTTGCGTACATCTTACCCTCCTCCGACCTCACTTGTAGGATTACACTGGATATGTTGTTAAAGTTTTGCTTTTTCTCAAGTAAAGAAGTGAATACATGTTTTAGACAACCAGACAAATAGAAGAAACCAGGTCTTTTGAGATTTATAATCATGCATGAGACAAAGAACAAAGAACAGAACAAACATCTCAGATGGAAAAAGAATCAGGAAGAACCTGATGTACATCTAATTTCATGTGCTTTTTTATACTAGGCCACATTGGTATGCTCCCAAATTACCAGCAAGTTGGCCAAGTACATGGTCCCAGCTTTCTATTCTAAAGTTATTTTCTCTTGGTTATGATTCTGATTTGGAAATACTGTGCTTCTGCAACCTCAATAATTGATGCATATATAGCACCCAAGGTGTGTCCTAGAGGTCAATAAATGCATTAAAACCACGGAGACTCGGGCTGAAATCCTAGCCGAGATGAAAAACTCTAGGTGATTTTTTCTAATTTACCTACTTTGGTGACCAGTTTTTTGGTGTCAGTGCTAATGGGAGGTATTAGGTACCATAAGGAATAGCCGTGAGGTGTGCACAAGTTAGTCTGTGGCCACCACTTTTATAAAAAATATAAAAATTGATGTGTAAGTTGTTTTATTTACCAAATATGTTCATTAACTCTTTTCTATGGAGTTTTATGCCCATTTTTTGTTTGTTTTTGGCAAGACTCTACAGTACACTGGTTTTTTGTCTTTGAACCTGCTTGCTGTGACAATAAACTACAGCACCGGTATGGCTGAAAAAGATGTGTTGTTTTTGTTGAGAGTTGGGCGGAAGGAATAGAAACTTAGTTGTGAGTTTGTGACTACTTGAGTATCTTACTAGTGGGTATCAACAAGAAGATATCTAAGTTATACTTTTGATATTGTGTTTGGAATACCTTTAATTAAGTTTTTTCAGTTACATTTGTGGGCTTGGAAAGAAAGAAGTCTAAATTTTGATATAGAATAAAACATAAAAGGTGAATATATGGAAAAAAGAAGTTTGGATGCTAGGAACCGAAAGCTCTTTTTTGCCTGAAAACAAAAACAACTGTTAAAATCATTTAGACTAATTTAAAAGCAAGATTTTCAAGTATTGCTGTTCCACTTAATCATATGGTTAATTGATTAGTAGATTAGGAAGTAGCTGTTCAATTCATTTCTTATATCTTGTCGACGAGTATTGATGGTTACAGCTAGTTTCTGAATGCATTAACATGTGAACTATCATTGATTGAGAATATTGCTGGATGTTTCAAGCATATGCCGTGAATCTTAACATATTGAAAGCCATATGGACATAATTAAAATGATTGTTGATTAGTTATAGATATGACTTGAACTTGGATATAGTTATGGGAGGACAATATTTAGTTCGATTTTTTCGTATTCCATGCAGATGTCTTTATTGGAGTAAACATCGGGACAGAGCTCTCAGACATGCCACACCCAACTCAAGTAGCTGCACTTCTTAAAGCCCAGCAAATTCGTCATGTCCGGCTCTTCAATGCAGATCGTGGCATGCTCCTGGCGCTTGCAAATACAGGCATCAAAGTCGCTGTTTCGGTGCCCAACGAACAGCTCCTTGGTATTGGTCAATCAAATTCCACTGCTGCTAATTGGGTTGCCCAAAATGTTGTCTCACATTATCCAGCCACCAACATCACAACCATATGTGTTGGTTCCGAGGTTCTATCAGCCCTTCCAAATGCTGCACCAATCCTTGTCAACGCCCTTAAGTTTGTTCATTCAGCACTCGTGGCATCAAACCTGGACAGGCAAATAAAAGTATCAACACCTCTAGCTTCTACTATCATCCTCGACTCGTTCCCCCCATCTCAGGCCTTCTTCAATCACACCGTGAAACCAGTATTAATACCCCTGCTCAAATTCCTGCAATCCACTAATTCTTATTTCATGCTAAACGTCTATCCTTATTACGACTACATGCAATCCAACGGTGTTATTCCACTAGATTATGCTCTCTTCAAGCCTCTAGCTGCAAATAAAGAAGCAGTGGACTCCAACACACTTTTGCATTATACTAACGTCTTTGATGCGATGGTCGATGCTGCTTACTTTGCGATGGCTGATGTCAATTTCACCAATATTCCTGTTCTGGTGACTGAATCAGGCTGGCCATCAATGGGTGATTTGAACGAACCTGATGCTACTGTAGACAATGCAAACACTTACAACAGCAATCTGATAAAGCATGTGCTAAACAAAACCGGAACTCCTAAGCATCCCGGTATTGCTGTTAGTACTTACGTCTACGAGCTATACAATGAAGATGCTAAGGCAGGACCTTTGTCAGAGAAGAATTGGGGATTATTTAATAACAATGGGACACCAGTTTATATTCTACACTTGTCTGAATCGGGATCTCTTTTTGCAAACAATACTTCAAACCAGACTTATTGTGCTGCAAAAGAAGAGGCAGATCCTAAAATGCTACAGGCTGCTTTGGATTGGGCTTGCGGAACTGGTAAGGTGGACTGTGCACCACTGATGCAGGGAGAACCGTGTTATGATCCAGATAACGTGGCTGCACACGCTACCTATGCTTTTGATGCTTACTATCACATGATGGGGAGGGCCCCCGGGACTTGTGACTTCAATGGGGTGGCTATGATCACCACAACTAATCCGAGTAAGCATTTCGTCCATCTAGCCAAAATTTTGCCATTTTTTTTTCTCGTTTCGTGCAGTAGTATATGTTTAGAACTTAAAAGAATGAAAACTTGTAGACTAATTATTCTTATGTTTGCGCATATTTCAGGTCATGGTTCTTGTGTATTTTCAAGGTAACATTCCTGTCATAACGTAATAGTTTTTTCAACCTTTTAAACACTAATCTTTATCAGCAGTATTTTTCACTGAATCACACCATTTTGATTTCACAACGAAACTATTTGTTGAATGTTGGTGCAGTATTGGCAGAAATGGAACTTTCCTAAATGGTACGACTCCAGCTATTGATTCTACGAGTTCATCATCAGCCTATCATGCCCAGTATTTAAACAATAACGCCTTTTCAACAACACTGACGATGATTCTGGGAATTCTAGGATTGAGCATGGTTCTTTTGTAGCATGGTAATCTTTTCTATTAATCATTTACCCGCGATGGATGGTGCCCATTGCACAAAATGCAACCTTGCACATTTTTCCTTTCAAGAAACGAGACTAATTAGTTATTGTGGATTCCCGTTACCCTTTTTTGGAAAAAGGAAGTAGGTTACTGAACTTCAGAAGCCACAAAATTTTGTACAAATCCATGGGAGAGAACCTGTTTCTTTGGTAGTGTAGGGTGAAACATTGAACCAATTCACAAATTCTTTATATTTGTTCTATTGGTTTCCTTTATGATCATTGGAATACCAATTTCTTATGTGATTTCCTCTGTGGCCTATATATTCTGTTCTTTTCTTGAACATTACTTGGAAATTGCATAATATTAAGGAACACAATGCATATGTCCTGTTGTCGCTTCAAGGTTGTCTGTCCATGTCAATGTTCACGCCAATGTCTACGGTGGCAGCAGCCAGAACAACCAGACTGCCGCCACTGCTCGAGCTGCCAAAATTGGTGGTTCTAAAGGTGGCAGAAAAGTTGTGCATGATGGCTCAAAAGATGTTACTATAGCACAAGTGGTAAGGTAAAAACTACAATTCTATCATCTCACTCATCTATGTGGTCTACAAGTGTTGAACTGGGGGAAAAAGAACAAGGTCAAATACATGTACGACCCCTTAAACTTGTCCGAAAATTCCATTTAGACGCATGAACTCAGCCTTGTTCCCAGTGAACGCACACAATACTATGTACATATCCGTCTCTATCTATCAGACACAATTAGCTGACTTAGCATATAATGTGGGAGGTGCCTTATAAGAATTAGAAAGAAAATCATTTATGTCATCCTAATTTGGACAAAAGAAAAACGAAAACATAAGGACGAGAACGGTGTTAGAACAGATAAAAGCCTTCCGAAAACCGTTATATTCCACATCAGACAACATTCACGCGCTCAAATACAGTGCAACCTACGTTATGTGACAAGTCATCATAGTAGTGTCGGATACGGACACATGTACATAGTATTGCATTCAAGTGTCTAAATGAGATTTACGGCCAAAAAGCAATTGCTTTTAAGTTGAGGAATCTTTGCAAGCATTTTCTTGACAATATTGTTTCTAACAACCACCGATACCAAATATGTTCCTAAGGAACTTTAACTAACATAAATTGACATGAAGCTATTTTTAACCAAAATGTTATTTTCTTGATGAAATTACGCAGAAGTTCCCTACAAGAATCAAATTAACCAAAGATGGTAATTGCGTTTTGTATCTAAATTAACTAATTGGAAATTCTGTTTAGTGCAACTTATTAGTATAAAAAGAAGGCTAATTAAGTTCTTTAATTACAAGAACTTGATAACTTTGTTAGCTAGAAAATATGGACTTATTTGCCTTGTTCCCTATATTGTTACTGATTTTTCTCTTTGTTGGTATACTATTTATTTTCATCATGGAATGTTGTTTTCGCGATGACGAAATAAGAGGCACCCGTCCTGTTGTTGCGAAATCAACGCCTGTTTTTGTCAACGTCTTCGATGGCAGCCACAACAACCTTGTGGCTGCCACCACTACTCGAGTTGGCGGTGTTGGTGGTGCAAAAGATGTTACTATAGTTATTGATGGCATAAGTGGTAAGGTAAAGACTACTACTAGTAGTAAATGTGGCATCTGCAAAAAGACGATTTTGTTGGAGTCCGTTTCTATGAACGATGGTATTCGTGCCAAAGGTGATGCTAAATAAGTAGCACTACAAGTAAAAGGGGGAAAAAGAAAATGATATTGAACTTATGTTAAAAGGAGCTAGGGAGATATAATTTTTGCTCCTTAAACTTTATATGATGTAGATCAACTCATTTTTCTTTTTAATCATGTTATGTATGAAATATGAATTGCACACTAGGTTCTGATTTAATGGTTTTTCTTTTTCTTTGTTGGTGAACATTCTTCCCTTAATGGAAGGAATATTGATAAAATAATAAGTACTTGATAAAATAGCTGACTCGAGAATTTTGGCGAAATGATAAAAGCGGTCCCTTATCTTTGATAGTAGATTTAAAATTGTCTAAATATCATCCGAGCAATTTTCATCTTGTAAGTTGACCGAAAGTGAGCATTTTTCATTTTTGTTTACAATTGCTCTTTCTTTCCCTCTCCCACTTTCCCTCCCCCACCCCAAAAATGCAAGCTCAACTGCACTACACTTGAGATCATGTATGGCAAATCATCTTTTTTTTGCATAGAAGAAGGTTTAAATATCGAGCAGAATTAGGGTAAGTGATGTGCAGGACTAATGATTTATTTAGATTCCTAAATTGCCCTTTGTAGCAGTTAATCCACTGTTAAATATTTTAAGATTTGTTACCAGAAGGATCAAAACCACCCACATAATTTAATTAAAGGTTAATAATGGTAAGTTGGATAACACAAGGACTAAAACTGGAATATAGTATTAACACAGGGATGAAAAGTGTCATTTGCCCTTTCTATTTTCACAATTACGGTTTAATTTAATAAACGGAGTTTAATAAATGTGTGATGGAGATCAAAGGTGTTGACTTTTGATAAATTTAGGGTATGTCTGGCCATAAAAATTATGAAATTTAGAAAAAATAGTTTTTGTTTTCAAAATGAAAAATTGGAGTTGTAAGCCTACCCTCTCTCGGATATTGAGTGGGTTGACCCGGGAAGAGATCCGGACGAACCTTCCAACAAACAGAATAGAAGTTGACCACAAGGCCATCTCTGTGGGAGGCTGCTACCCATAAGGCCATCTCGGGCATGGGAAAGAAAGGCGGCGGACAACCGACTTAACTGGATCGACAAACGGCTTCTAAATTTGCCTAAACGGCATTGAGGATGAGTCCACCGGTCGACAAACGGCTTCTATCTACAGTTTCATTATGGATCGGTCGACTTGTCACGCCATGAATACAAATTAGAGTTGTTTTTGTTATTTTTTATGAGTGATTTGGAGTGAAGGATAAAGTCTTAGCGTAACTGGTAAAATTAATGACATGCATGTGACTCGGAGGTGCCCATTGCATAAGAAGCAAGAAACGAGACTAATTAGTTAGGATTCGACTCATTTCTGTTTCTCTTCTCTCTATTTTCCTCAACTTCTTGCTTGAATTAGGGCACGTGTCATAATTTAAAATCAATGGTTGAGATTTAATTAACTTAAAACAAGTCCTAATCATAGTTATGGGGGAAAAGACTCAAATATGCTATTGAACTTTGAGAAAAATCTCATCTATGACATCTGTTAAAAGATGGGCTCATCCATGCTATTGCCGTTCAACAACGTGTTCATTTATGTATTTTTAACAGAAAATATAAATGGCTTTGTAATGCCATTTTTTCCACCTGACCTCTTATTAGAGACCCACGTCAAATTAAACCGGGCCACCCTTTAACCCATTTGAAATTAATTAATTAAATTTAAAATTTAAACCCGGACCCATTAACACCAACCCGACCCTCCCTGACCAATTTCCCTTTTATGAATCAGAGTCCGAATTTTCCTTCAATGAGAACGATGAAAATCAAGTAACAGAAGATGATAATTGGAACAAGACTGAGTTCAAGTGTCTAAATGAAATTTTTGCCAAAAAAAAATTAAAAATTTACTTGTAAGTTGAGGAATCTTTGCAAGCATTTTCATGACTACAATTAATTTCTCTACAATCACCAATACCAAATATGTTCCTAAGAAACTTTAACTAACATAAATTGGCATGAAGCTATTTTTACCAAAAATGTTATTTTCTTGATGAAATTACGCAGAAGTTTCCTACAAGAATCAAATTAACCAAATATGGTAATTACGTTTTGTATCTAAATTAACTAATGGAAATTCTGTTTTGTGCAACTAATTGTTAGTATAAAAAGAAGGCTAAGTTCTTTACAAGAACTTCATAACTAACTTGATAATCGATCGATCATAGAAGAATTTTTTTTATTCATTCCGATTAAACTTCCTTCCTATTTCTAGAAAATATGGACGCGTTGGGCGTGTTAAGCATCATATTACTGATTTTAGCCTTTGTTGGTGTATTCATTCTCATCATAGAATGTTGCACTAATAATATTAGAGCTAAGGAAATAATAAGAGGCACTCGTCCTGTTGTTGCTTCGCCGTCTTTTATCAGTGTCAACGTCTATCGTGGCATCCAGAACAACTTGCAGGCTGACACCGCTACTCGAGCTGGCAGTGGAGCTACCAAAAGTGGTGGTGCAAAAGATGCTACTCATGTAGTTATTCCTGATGGCATAAGTGGTAAGGTAAATACTACTACTAGTGTTTACTCATCATCAAGTAGCTCTGCTGATAATAATAATAAATGTGGCATTTGCAAAAAACCGATTTTGTTGGAGTCCGTTTCATTGAACGATGGTATTCGTGCCAATGGTGATGGTGATGATGATGGTAATGATGCTGATGGTCCTAATCATGCTAAATAAGTAGTTCTACAAGTAGGGGGAAAGAACATGATATTGAACTTATGTTAAAGGAGCTAGGGGGATATAATTTCTTTCTTCTTAAACTTCATATGATCATGTATGTAATGTATGAAAATATGAATTACATTAGTTGGTGCACTAAGTTATGATTTTATGATTTTTCTTTTTCTCTGCTGGTGAACATCTTCCCTCAATGGAAAGAATTTTATATTCGATATTTGTATTGGTGAAATAATAGGTACTTGATAAAATAGTTGACTCGTATATCATTGTTATTATTGAAGAAGAGAATTTTCGTAAAATGACAGAAGTGATCCCTTATCTTTGATAGTAGATTCAAAATGGTACCTAAGTATCAGCTGATCAATTTTGATTTTGTAAGTTTGTCGAAAATGAGCATTTTTGATTTCTGTGAGATGTTTATCAAACTCTATCGTTAAATTTAATCGAAACTCTGAAAAAATAATTTAATTAGAAACACCATAAATTTTCACTAAAATTCCAAAAAACGCAACATGAAAAAACTAGACAATACACAAAAATAGAGCAAAATAATAGAAATTGCGCCTCAAAAGTTGCACCAGACACTTGAGATAGACAAAAAATAACACAAACTATACTTTCAAAAGTGAGTTTCCGTTGGATATTTTCTATTTTCACAATTACGGTTTAATTTAACAAATGGAGTTTGATAAATGTGTGACAGAGATCAAAAGTGTTGATTTTTAACAAACTTAGGGCTTGTTTGACCATAAAAATTTGAAATTTGAATACAAACTGAAGTTGTTTTTGTTATTCTTTGTGAGTGAGAGTGAAACAAATGAAGAGAAGCTTTGACGTAACTGATAAAATTGATACCATACATGTGACGAGGAGGTGCCCATTTATCCGCGGTGGTGCACGCCCATTGCACAAGATGCAAGAAACGAGACTAATTAGTTATCATGGATTATGGTGCAAATCATTAGTTCGGTCGCTCCTCAAAGTTCTACAACACTTCCAAACATTTACATTAGTGGTTGGAAGTTTGGAGTTTGCACAAACAAAATTACCTGGAAGGTAGAAGAAAAAGAAGAAGATTATATTTTTGGTAATACACCAAGAAGAATGAAAGAATAATATAAGAATCTAGCGTTAAATAAAATCCTTCACATAATTGATATATAACCGTTATATTCCACATCATACAACATTCACGCGTTCAAATACTGTGCAACACACGTGTTATATATTCCACATCAAACAACATTCACACGTTCAAATAATGTGCAATCCACGTGTTATGTGCCAAGTCAGCTAGCTAGTTGTGTCGAATAGGAACAAATATGTACTTAGTATTGTATTTAGTTGGAACAAGACTGAGTTCACGTGTCTAAATGAATTTTTCGCTCAAAAAACAATTACTTCTAACAACCACCAATACCAAATATGTTCCTAAGAAACTTTAACCAACATAAATTGGCATGAAGCTATTTTTACCAAATGTTATTTTCTTGATGAAATTACTCAGAAGTTTCCTACAAGAATCAAAGTAACCAAAGATAGTAATTGCATTTTGCATCAAATTAAATAGAGCAAATTCTGTTTTGTGCAACTTATTATTAGTAGAAAAAGAAGGCTAAGTTCTTTACAAGAACTTCATAGCTAACTTGATCATAATCGATTGATCATAGAAGAAAAAATATTTTTCATTCCGATTAAGCTTCCTTTCTATTTCTAGAAAATATGAACGCGTTGGGCGTGCTAAGCATCATATTATTGATTTTAGCCTTTGTTGGTGTATTCATTTTCATCATAGAATGTTGCACTAATAATATTAGGGCTAAGGAAATCATAAGAGGCATTCGTCCTGCTGTTGCTTCGCCGGCTTTAGTCAGAATCAACGTCTTGCAGGATGCCACCAATGTTCGAGCTGGTGGTGGAGCCGCGGAAAGTGGTGGTGCAAAAGATGTTACTATAGTTATTAATCGTGATGGCATAAGTGGTAAGTTAAATACTATAACTACTAAGAGTATTTACTCATCATCAAGTAGCTCTGCTGATGATGATAATAAATGTGGTATCTGCAAAAAGGCGATTTTGTTGGAATCCGTTCCTGTGAATGATGGTATCCATGCTGATGGTGGTGGTGGTGGAGATGAAGAAGTTGATGCAGCTGGTGGCGTTGGTGGTGGTCCTAGCCATGCTAAATAAGTAGTAATAGTAGCTAATTAGCTAGGGTGGGGGGTGGGGGGAGATGATATCGAACTTATGTTAAAAGAGGGGATATATATTTACTATTATTCTCCATTTATCTTATCTGTCGACTTTATCATATTATTGGTTGTTGCTACTGTTTGATCTTTTGTCCATTCTATTCTATATGACCCCTCCTTTGATACTTTTTACTTGAGTCAAGATCTATCATAAACAAACTCTCTACCTTAAAGGATCAAAACTGCTCAAATGATACTTAAAGGGCTGCTTTAAACCTAGTACCAAAGATAAGAGACATTTTTGTCATTTTTTCGTAGTTTTGGCATTTTACTTTAATTTTATGTGACCAACATCGAACAAATCTCGAACAAAAAAAAGAGAAGTGCACAAAGAACTAAATATTATTCCCTCCGTTTCAATTTGTTTGTCATATTTTGACTTGATATAGACTAATTAATTAGTTATTGTGGATTCCATTACCTTTTTTTGGTAAAAAGAAGTAAGATTACTGATTTTCAGATAATTTTGTACAAATCCATTGGAGAGTGTTACTTTGGCAGTGTAGGGTGAAAAATTGAATCGTTAATAAATAATACAATATTGATACTAAATATAATTAAAATAATGGCAAATATATCAGAGCCTTGAAAGCGATTTCAGGCCGATTACGGTGCAAATCGTTAGTCCGGTCGCTTCTCAAAGTTCCACAACACTTCCAAACATTTACAGTAGTGGTTGAAAATTTGGAGTTTGCACAAACAAAATTGTCCAGAAGGTAGAAGGAGAAGAAGACTTTTAAAGAAGAAGATGATTATATTTTTGATGTAGGTACGTAATACACCAAGAAGAATGAAAGAACAGTATAAGAATCTAACGTTTAAATTAAAGCCTTTAGATAATTGAAATATAACCATTTTATTCCACATCAGACAACATTCAACACGTTCAAATATTGTGCAACCCACGTGTTATGTGTCACGTCAGCTAGTTGTGTCGTATAGAGACAAATATGTACGTAGTATTATATTCAATTGGAACAAGACTGAATTATTCACGTGTCTAAATATAATTTGCGCCCAAGAAACAATTGCTTCTACACCACCAATACCAAATATGTTCCTAAGAAACTTTAAGAAACATAATTTGGCATGAAGCTATTTTTACCAAAAATGTTATTTTCTTGATGAAATTACTGAGAAGTTTCCTACACGAATCAAAATTAACCAAAGATAGTAATTGCATTTTGCATCAAATTAAATAATGCAAATTCTGTTTTTTGCAACTTATAATTAGTATAGAAAGAAGACTTCATAGCTAACTTGATAATCGATCGATCATAAAAGAAAAATTATTATTCATACCGATTAAGCTTCCTTCCTATTTCTAGAAAATATGGACGCGTTGGGTGTGTTAAGCATCATCTTACTGATTTTAGTTTTTGTTGTTGTATTCATTCTCATCATAGAATGTTGCACTAATAATATTAGGGCTAAGGAAATCATAAGAGGCATTCGTCCTGCTGCTGCATCGCCGGCTTTAGTGACTCGTCCACGGTGGCATCCAGAACAACTTGCAGTCTGCCACCACTATTCGAGCTGGTGGTGGAGCTGCGAGAAGTGGTGGTGCAAAAGATGTTACTATAGTTATTAATCGTGATGGCATAAGTGGTAAGTTAAATACTATAACTACTAAGAGTGTTTACTCATCATCAAGTAGCTCTACTGATGATGATAATAAATGTGGTATTTGCAAAAAGGCGATTTTGTTGGAGTCCGTGCCTGTGAACGGTGGTATCCGTGCTAATGATGGTGGTGGTGGTAGAGATGACGGAGTTGATGCGACTGGTGATACTGGTGGTGTCAGTGACGGAGTTGATGCAGCTGGTGGTGGTCCTAGCCATGCTAAATAAGTTTAGTACTAGTAGCTAAGCTAGAAAAAGACAATTAAAATAGGAGAGGGTGGGGGGGTGGGGGGATATCGACCTTATGTTAAAAGAGGGAGTAATAGTATTATTATTCTCATGTTATCTTATCTTTCGATTTTTTTATTACTTGTTGTTTACTTTGCTTTGATTATTATATTACTGGTTGTTGCTACTGTTCAATCTTTTATCCATTATATTCTATATGACCCTCCACTCTTGTATTTTTTTTCTTACTGATTTTGATATTCTTTACTTGAGTCGAAGGTGGTAGCTAGGAGAAAAAGATGACAAGAAGAATGAAAGAACAATATAAGAATCTAGCATTTAAATTATAAAAGCCTTCTGATAATTGAAATATAACCGTTATATTCCACATCAAACAACATTCACGCGTTCAAATACCGTGCAACCCACGTGTTATGTGCCAAGTCAACTAGTTGTGTCAGATAAAGACAAATATGTACATAGTACTATATTTAATTGGAACAAGACTGAGTTCAAGTGTATAAATGAAATTTCCGTCCAAAAAAATAATTACTTCTAACAACCACCAATACCAAATATGTACCTAAGAAACTTTAACTAACAATTTGTAATGAAGCTATTTTTACCAAATATGTACCTAAGAAACTTTAACTAACATAATTTGTAATGAAGCTATTTTTACCAAAAATGTTATTTTCTTGGTGAAATTACTCAGAAGTTCTCTACAAGAATCAAAGTAACCAAAGATAGTAATTGCATTTTGCATCAAATTAAATAATGCAAATTCTGCTTTGTGCAACTTATTACTAGTATTGTGCAACAATACTAAGGGATCTTTTGGTAGAGTGTATAAGAATAGTACTGAATAGGGTGTATTAGTAATGCTGAGATTAGTAATGCTGGGATTAGTAGTGCTGCGATTAGTTATGCTGAGGTCATTTCTTATCCAGTGTTTGGTTTGATGTATTAAAAATAACTTGCATTACTATTTTTGTCGAGCGGGCGCCGGTGGAGATGCTAAAGGTGAATTTCAGAGACAGATTCATGATTTGAAGTTGTGGCGTTCAACCTTTAAGGTTCTTAGCAGTCCTGAACTTATTAAACATTTAATGTTTATTGAAATTTTAGTAATTTTCTACCAAACGTGTACATATGTATCTATGTTTTGTGTCGAGAATACTAATTAAGTTGAATCGATTGAACATAGGTTCCATCCGTGTCTTCAGGGGATGGGGGCAAAGTTGTGCTTGATGGTTCAAAAGGTGGTGGTTCCGGAGGTCAGAGACAGATTCAAGATTTGAATTTGACGAACTCAACTTTTAAGGTTCTTAGCACTAATAATAATAGATCTATGGAAATAAGAGGAACCCCTTCTATTGTTGCTTCATCTTCTGTCCATGTCAATGTCTATGGTGGCAGTCGGAACGAGCCGACTGCAGCTGCTAATAGTTCCGGAGATCAGAGACAAATTCAAAATTTAAAGTTGACAAACTCAACCTTTAAGGTTCTTAGTACTAAACTTATTATACTTTTAAGGATTATTGAAATTTTAGTAATTTTCTACCTCTGTTGTGTGTCGAGAATACTAATTCAGTTGAATCGATTGAACATAGGTCTCTAAAGGAGATGGAAGCAAAGTTGTGCATGATGGTTCAAAAGGTGGTGGTTTGAATTTGACAAACTCTACTCTTAAGGTTCTTAGTACTGAACTCGTTATATTTCTGAAATCATAGGGTCCAAAAATTAACGTCTATTGAAAATTTTACTAATTTTCTCACACACGCACATCACATAAATATATTTGTTTGATGTCAAGAATACTAATTCAGTTGAATCGATTGAATATAGGCTCCATCAGTCTCTACAAAAGATGGAAGCAAAGTTGTGCATGATGGGTCAAAAGATGGTGCAAAAGATGTTACTATAGCTATTGATGGTAATTAAAGTATACATTCATCAAATGACTCTGGTAATAAATGTGGCCATCAAAAAGGGTACGTTGTCGGAGTCTCCGTGAATGGTGGTGGGCCTGGTGGTGTCCGTGCTAATGGTGGTGGTGGTGGTGGTGGTGATGACAGAGTTGGTAGTGGCGCAGGTGGTGGCATTGGTGGTCATAGCCATACTAATATTAGCTAGAAAAGGTTAAGTGAACGGAAAAATAATAATAGCAATAGAAAAGTGGATATTGCAATTAGTATATGGGGAAGAATATTTATGCATCTTGAATATCATATGATTTTAAGATTTCTATTTTCTTTGCTTTTGAACATTCTTCCCTCAGTATCTTTCATTATTTTTCGTTTATCATTTGTGATGAATGGAACGAATCGCACATTTGTGAAAGACAAAAATCTTGGGCTGGACAATCATTCTTCCTTTGAGCTAGCCCAAGACCTAATCTGATGTGGGACCCAGGGTCCCGAACAGTTGCAGGTGGAAATATCTCCGGTCCATGAATAAAATAAAAGTTGTACGAAAACCTCGAGATGTGAGTTAGGCCCAAAACCTAATTGACAATTTGTATGT